>JAOTQP010000001.1:112875361-112946001 GCA_026413545.1 Cichladusa arquata | reverse complement strand
GCTGGCCGGGAGTGCTCCCTGCAGCGCCCCCTGCTGGCCGTGGCCATAACTGCACCAAAGATGAACAAACAGCCCTGTGCGGGTTGGAAATCACTCTTCTTGTGTTGCTGTTTGTTCTGTTCTGTTCTGTAAATTTCCTAGCAATGGGCTGTTATCTTTTTCTTATGTTTTTTCTTGGAAGCCCCATATTTTTCAGAGCTATAACTATTTGGAATGACAGGTGCTCTTTCCATTCTGGGAAGGTTCCTGCTTTCCTTAGCAGATGTTTCTCTTTTAAACCAAGACAGTTTCCAACTACTGGGTTCCAGCATGGATGGGGCAGACACTTGAAGAGAAGACAGGGTCAGACACTTGCCAACCTCATGCTCTGCCTTTTAAGCCCTCGGGACACCAAGGGCCCTGTCCCAAGGTGGGACTCCTCGTCACTCGGCCACTCAAGAGCTGGGTTTGGCAGAGCATCCCAGTGTCCCCAGTGTGCCATGGCTGACTGACTGACACACGGGGCCCTGTGTCACCAAAAGCAAGGCCTGGCCCAGCCCTGCCACACTTAGGTGATCCAAAATGTCTCGAGACATCCAACTTTTCCTGTCCCTGACACCCCACCCTGTGCCATGGCCTGATCCTGACGGCCCTGGGAAAGGGGGAGGCTCTGGAACCTCCCGAGGGCATTTGTGACATCATTGTGTGGGGAACACTGCACAGGAGGGGTTTGAGAAAGGGCAGAAGGGAATCCAGAGCACTCTTTTGTAGTGGATGCCCAAAATTTGAGAATCTCATTCCTGAAGCCCGACAGAGCTGAACAAAGAAGCACCATCGCTGCAAATTGAACCAAAAAGCTGCATTTTGGTGCCAATAAGAGGGCAACAAGTCCTGTGTTCTCCGGGCACTGGGAGGAGAGATGACGAGCCATGGATTTACCGGGAGTGCTGAGAGCATCGCAGAGGCACTGGGAGTACAGGGGTACTGGGAGAGAGAATGGGAACCACCTGGATCTACTGGGAGCAATGGAGAGGCACCAGGAAATAGGGAGCCCTTGGGGGTACTGGGAGCACTGTGCAAAGGGAATGGGGAAGTCTCTGAGGGTTCTGGAAGCATTTGGATATGGAATGGATATGGGCACTCGTGGCAGTGGAAGGAGGGTGGGGAAGGCCTTGGAGGTGCCGGGGGACTGGGGGTGATGGTGGCATTGGCCACGGGCACTGCAGGGACACAGACAAGGCTGAGGCTGGAGGAAGGGGCTGGCACCCAGTGTGGAGGAATGAGGGAGTCTGCATGATGGCTCCTGGAGACAGACCATCTCCTTCAGCCAAGACAGTGACCCCAAGGTGCTGGGGGTCATCGTGTGGTGTGGGATGAGGGTATGTGATGGATGAAGGGTGGGGGGATGAGGATGGGATGAGGGTGAGGTGAGAGTGGGATGATGGATGCTGTGTCCAAGGGTGGGGATGGCCATCACCTGGTGGGGGGTGTGGAATGGCGTGGGTGGGATATGATGGGTGACATCAGGCACATCAACGGGGACATCACCCCAATGCCAAGGGTCTCAGTGCCCTGGGAGGGTCACGCTCAGCAGGGTGAATGTGACCTGATGTGCAGTGGGGGATGTGATAGCTGGGCTTAGGTATGCATGGCTTATATACCCGGGGTGAGGATACCTTGAGCCAGAGGGTCCCATTTCTCCTTGTTGGTGACACTCAGTGGTGGGGGCTGTGAACTGTGCAGGGCTGGGGATGATGTGGGGGGCATGACGTGGAATGGGAATGTGTGCCAAATGCCAAAGGGTCCCGCTCACTCAGAACAGTGATGTTCAGTGCAGGGCTCTCAGTCACACTGTTCCTGTTGCTGGTCCAGCACTGGTAGTGGCCACTGTCATCATCCCCAATGTGCCGCAGCTCCACGTGGGGGCTGGTGCCCAGCGGCATAGCTGACCCCCCTCGGTGCCAGGAGAAGAACATGGCCCCATGGCCACCGTGCAGTTCAGCACCAGGCAGTCCCCCTGTGCCACCTGTCCCCTGGGGGGCTTCACCGGCAGGGACACCCTTGAGAGCGGGACCCCTCTGGGAAAGAGTGGACACCAGGGGATAATAAGGGACCCGGGAGGGAATGGGTCAGACATGGGCAGGGGCACCCCAGTGAGATAGAGGGGCGCAAATATGGGGGGAGACTTGGAAACGGACACCAAGGAAGGATGGGGAGTTCAGAGAGGAGAAACCAGGAGAGGAGGGGGGACACCAGGGAGGAGTGAGAGGACCCAGACAGGGATGGTAGGACATGGGGACCCAGGGAGGGGTGAGAGGACCCAGGGTGGAAGCCAAGCAAGGATGGAGGGACACTCGACAAGGATGGGGATTCCCAGGTTCACTCAGGCAGTGATGGGGTGAAGCCGAAAAGGTGTTGGGGATGGATGGGAGCAGCAATTCATGGCCAGGAGATCCAGGAAAAAAAGGGGAAACTCAGTGAGCTGCAAGTTCACAGGAAGGGCTGGGTGTCCCCAAACAGGGATCCCATGGGGGCTGTGGGGGCTCCCCGTGCCCATCCCCGCACTCACTGCGCACCGTGACGCCGAGCCGGGCGCTGCTCTTCCGCACGGCCCCCCCCTCGGAGCGCACCTCGCAGCTGTAATTCCCCGAGTGGGAGACCCCCACGGCGGGCACCAGGAGCTGCGGGGACCCCTGCGGGCCCCCCACCAACTGCCTGTCCCGGTAGGAGCTGTACAGGAGGGGGGCTGGGGGCCGCAGGGGTCTGGGGGTGCTGAGGCAGCTGAGATTGAGGGGGAACCCCTCGATAACTCTGAGGGCACCCTCCAGCACTGGTACCGAGAAGAGCTCTGGGAAGGAGATGGGAGTGGGGACTGTGACTATGAGTCCACTGAGAAGTGGCTTTGTGGGTGTCAGGATATTGGGACTCCAGCCGTGGGATGTGCACTGTTCACTGTCACTGTCACCGGTGCTGACTGTGACATTCCTGAGTGCACTAAGCCCCTGCAGCAGTAGCTGCCACTGTTGTGCAGCTGCAGGAGGGACAGAGACAGCTCGGTGCCCTTGAAGGGAAATTATGGTCCTCCATTATTAAAAGAATACAAAGTTGCTTTGAAAAAGAGAAAAATCTGATTTAGATTTTTCATATAAATTGCAATATTCCTTGAATATCAGTGCATGAGAGGGAAATGAGAAATGCAAGCAATACCAGCTCCTTATCATTATCAGACTGGGCAATTTAAATACCTACAGAAAGAACTGCTTCAGGTTTAAACAGTTATAGATGGAACGTGAACTTCAAACTTTAGTTTCTTGCTTTGGAATAGCAAAAAGCTGCTGCCAAAATGGTATTTCAAGATCACATGTTTGTGGCTTTTTTTGCCAAATCTTTTCCTGACAATAAATAAATAAGATTGGAACCTGAACTTCTAATAACGTGTTCTACCAGTTTTAATTCATCAAATCTGCAAGCTGAAATCCTCTGATATCCCTTGACAGAGTTGATCACTGGGATTCGTTACCCAAATATAGGTTGAACACCCAGGAATGAGGACAAGGACTTGGCAAAATGGAAGTGATGATCCTGCTGCCTCAAGAACAAACACTTCAGGCTTTCCTGAAGGACTTTTCCCTCTTCTTTCAGATAAAGCTTTTGTAGGGGCTGTGTCAGAGACTCATTAACTCTTTTAAATCAGTTTTTATTCCACCATAAAGAGGAAATGTTCAAAGCCTTAAAATGTTGCCATATCTCACAGTTCTTTCATTTTTTTGTGTTGTTTTTTTTTTTAACATATTGACCATGGCTCAGTTGTACTCTGTAGCAAACTTCTCATTCTAATTACCACCAAAAGGTTCAGTAGAAAGGATAAATTCAAAATATATGTTGTTTCTCCAATGACTATATAGACCATAATGACATTGTTTTGTGCACCTCTGACTAAAAGCACAAAATTTTTATTACACACCTATATTGCCTTAAATAGTTTTGAAATTTGGTCTGAAACGACATTAAAAGTCTTTAAGCTTAGATACAGCTACAGTTTTTTTCAAAAAGGTGAATCCTCCAGTGAGTCATAAAAAAAATATGCACATCTCACCATGGAAAAATATAGTTCTGAACTGACTGAAGGAAGAAGATGGAATTGAGTAAATCTTGCCTGACTTTTTCCTTAAAACAGGTAAGGGATGCACACTTTTGTTCATACATTCCACACTCAGGGCATGATTGGCTAGCCAGAATTTGCCTAAATAAGGTGCTGTGCATAGTCCAAAGAATTTTAGCAAGCCCTTTTTTGTTCCTGCACATCAGTAACACTCCTGGAAACGGCTGAGTGTTGCCACAAACAACATTCCTGTTTGTAATCTTTGCAGAAGGAAATCATCTAGAACCATTTCAGAAGCAAACAGCATTTCCTTCAGCTTCATTTACAAAAGATTATTTGACTTCCCTAAAGCCCATTGTAATTAAAGTTCCATATGGAAGGCCATGTTTTTAAAAAAGAGCCCTGAATTATCCTCTCTGTAGAGTTATATATCAGTATAAGGAAAAAGAAAACCAGCCTCTTTTCCTGACACCCCAAAAATGTGCCAAGGCACATGTTCCAATCTGTGGCCCTGTTACATTTGGCAGCCTCACGGTCTCCCCTTGTTTTACAATAATATCTAAATTAAAATTAATTACTTGGCATCTTGATTCAGCTTTTTATCCCTGGCAATGCCACAGATAATTAGCTTAAAGCAAATTTTGCTGAGTAAAATTGCAGAATCATAGAATATCCTGACTTGTGTTCTCCTGCAAGACTTCCAGGGATCCAGGGGAAGTCACAGCTCTTCTGAGCAGCCTGTGCCAGGACTCACCACCCTCACATTTTCTTACTGCTCCATGCTCTTGGTTAATACTTACTGAACATAGATATTCATTATCAATACAAACCATCAACCCAGGGCTGAATGAACAAAAAAGAAAGGCACGCAGGGCAAGACTAAATGCACAATCTCTCAGCAAGCCTTTAATGCAAGCAAGGTATGGCAAGAGGAAAGCAGGAATTAAAGCAAAGAGGACTGGAACTGGAGCACTGAAAAGCAAAAGGGATTTTTAAAAAACAAGAGAAGAAATCATAAATAAGTCAGAATGATGGTAGTCAGTTAGAAGGAGCTATTGAGAGGAATGATTGATGAAAGGGGTGAGAAGATGAACCAAAGAGGAAAAAAAGGCACTAAGAAATGGAGTTAGGGTTAGTTTGATATGTTGAGAGGAAAAATATATTCAGACACAAAATTTCATATTGAACATTTGAGGGCCAATCTTTACAAGCAGGAATTTTCAACAGAATAGAAATTTTTTTTCTGTTTTTCATTTGTAATTTTCAAAATTTCTAAAAAATAGTAGGAAACCAATTCCTCAGAATATGTGCTCCTGGGTGGCATGACATCTAACCCATGATGTCAGATGTAGCCCCAAAACATTTGCCCCTCCAAAGGCACCTCCAGCCCAAGGTGGAGAAAGGAAAATGTGTGGATGTTGCCAAGTGTTTTCAGCTTGAGTTGTTCAGCACCCACTGGAGGGAAGCAGAGTGAGCCTTCTACTCCTGCAGTGTTTCTACAAGACCAGGGAAGCCTCTCAGTCTCCCATGGAATACTTTGCCATCCTAAGATGAACTGTTGTGAAAATCAACAGAGCAAACCCCAGGATTTATGTTACATCATTAATGATGCTTTCTGTGTTTCACAAACCACGTCTTGATTCAGAAGGTATTCTGCTGGGAAAACCTTAGGGTTATACAAGCAGAGAATCCTTTTCCCAGTTCTCTTGAAAATGAAATTCTGCTCTTTCCAAAAATTAGTCAGAGCAAGCCACATCCTCTCACCACCATGTGAGGATCTAATGCCACAAGATGCTGTATTCCTAAAAACATGATGAAACTGCTTAGGGTGTTTCAATCCCTGGTCCAAATTTAAGCTTGACATCCTCAAATGCATTTGGAAATTATAATAACTCAACCATTAAACCAGATAAATCTGTTTCCTGCCTGCCAGTAAATTAGATGTTTGCCAGCAACAAACTGCTTTGCCAGACGCACAAATGTTTAATTACCATTGCTTCATGTAAGCTCAACAAAGCAAAATGAATGTTTGGAATAAAAAATCTCAATACATAGTCCAGAGTTGAAGAATAGAAGCAAGTTGTACTCATATTAATCCCAACAACTGTCAGACTTAAATCAGTATTCTGGGGTTTTAATGTCATGATGCAAAAATGTCATCCCCTATGCAAATCATGTTATGAAATATCCAGGAATAAAACCTCTTCCTTCCACTGACTATTGAAACAAAACCAAGAAATCACTCCATGTAACATTTTCCATGGATCAGGATGAATAAATTAATAAAGAATATCTCCAGTTCACACCACGCCTGTTGAATGAGATCTTTATGACTGTTCAGGTTTGACATCAAGAGCGTGGGCTAAAAATGCAAATACGTTGTGAGAAAGAATTTAGGAGTGAAGACCCAAGTGGTATTTTTATGTTGCCCTCCCAAAAGCTTTAATAAAGTAGGCAAAATGAGGAGAAAGGGGGGAAAAAATAACCTCAGAGAAGCTGTGGCTGCCCCAACTCTGGGACTCCTTCAGGCCAGGCTGGGGGAGCAGCTTGGTCTGGTGAAAGGTGCATGGCAGCGGGTTTGAACAAGATATTCTTTAGGGTTCTTTCCAACCTAAACCATTCCATGATTCAAGTTATGCATTTGTATTAAGAACGGCCCTGTAGCAGTGAAACAATGTGGAAATATCAATAACTACAAAACAGTCACTGAGCATGTTTGTACAAATTGTTGACAAAGAGCCTTTTTACACATTTAAAAGTACACACTAGTGCACACTGAATTCCACAAATCAAAACCTATTTTCTTTTCATAAAGATATATTTTTTAGGCCGCTAACACTATGTGAAAAAGCATAGAAAACAGTCAAATAGCAGAATGCACTTTGGGGACTAATCTTCTTTTAAAATCTTTACTAATATCTTTAAAACAGAATATAAAACTATCAAAACTACTTGTGTACAAAAAACAAAGTTATTTCCATTCGAGAAAAAAAACCAAACACACAACCAAACAACACAAACAAACAAAATACAAACAAGGTGAGGAGATGATGTGAGCAGGATTAAGAAAGTCTGTGAACAATAAAGGATTATGTGGCAATTGGGGGAAAAGCTTTTCCCCCTCAATATCTCATTTCCAGAATGTAATTATGTATTTCTTAAAACCAGCCAGAGGTATGGCATTCCTCTCCAGCTTGGGAGTTTGGGATAAATTTTTTTTCAAGGATAAGGGGCAGGTGGTTGGTCAAGCTGGAGGCCTCTGAAACACACTTCCACTCTAATTGTTTTTCCACTCCATTGTTTGACTTGTTAATCTATGCACCATACCTAAGAATAAAATGTTTAATACAGGTATTAAGGCAGCAGAAGAGTTTTGTGGGCACGTTCCATACTGCAAATGCTGTTAGAGATAATAAATCCCATTTGTTTTGTTTCAATCACCAAATGTGTAACCCAGGAAAGGTAAATGTGTGTAAAGCTGGGTCCTAGCAGGTTTTAAAAGCCATTCTCACCTGGCTGGATGCAGCAAGGCAGGAATTTCCACGGTCTGTGGGTGCCACCTGCTGCCCATCTCCAGCACTGGAACCCTTCACTCCAGCACCCTCCCTAGTGCTTTTCAGAACTGGAATTTATTTTGAATAAATGCAACCCACACAGAATATTCACTGGAAACTTCTCTGCTAATCAGTGCCAAGGGATAAAATTCATCCAGAATCTGATCTCATAAGAAAAACCATCAATATACTTCCCACTTAAGGAATCTTTAGCCACAGGCCACTCTACCTCACTGCTGTCACAGACACATAACCTGAACTGCAGTTTCATAGCACAGACATCAAACAGCTCCTCGTGCAAGGAGAGGCTCAGCATGGAATTACAAAACTGCTCTAAGAATAAGACAATAAAACTCAAATAAGCCTAAAAGAATTGCAGGGCTCCTCACTCCTGAGATCCAAACCATATTATCTATAAGTTTACCTGGAAAAATCTCCATCACCTGTGCAAGTATTATTTTTCACAGGCAGAAAAATAACCCATTATTACTGCTACTACTTCTGTTGACTGTCTGTGTAAGATTATTATCAGATTTACAGGGCTACATCAAAGTTTAACTGATGGATCTAACTCAAGGTTATGGTTTTGGCCACTGGCACTGTCCCAGTGTCTCTGTCCACCCTCTGAGGGCACTGTCTCTCTGGGATGCTCATCCCAGGCAGAAGGAGTGGGAGATGAGGGCTAAGGAAGCTGAGGACTCTGAGAACATGCAAGAAATAATAAAATTCACAATCTACTTCCAGGAAAAACAATGGACAGGGAATATGGACTCAATTCCTTGTGCTAAACCGTGGAGAAAATAAAATTCATATTCTGTTCAGGCACCTGCTCAAATCTTGGTATTTAAGGGAGGTCAAATGAGGCTGGGATTTATCAGCTATGGAAATCTTTAGAGCAAGGCTGTTTATCTTTAACAGGTGTGGCTTATATATTAAAATGCAAATTAAGCCAATGCTGGAAGATTAACAGGAAGATAATTATCAATGAGCAGTATCATATTACAGTAGGCCTAAGAATTAGCTTTAAACAGGCATTTTCAATTTCAGATTTCTAGGAATATTAAGTGCTGTTTTCTGTTTTTCATTCCATTGTTAATAGTACTCTCTGATCTATTTCACCCCATTAATGTGAACGAATTACAGTAATAAATGGACAAAGTAGCCAAAGAAATGGAAAAAAAGGACTTTTCATCTGCCTGCACTGAAATTAGGTGTTTTTTGAGAGTCTATCAGATATCTATCTACAGACTAGTTTCAAGAAGAAAATAGTAGCATTCAATTCCATTTTCCAGGTCCCTTTCCTGATCATTTCTCTAAGGAAAAATATTATTCCCTCTCTCCTTTCTGTCATTCATCCTGAACTCTGCCACCTTTCCCAGGACTCGTCCTGTAAAAGATGCTACTTCACGAAGTCCATTAGAAAATGTTTTTGTCATTTATTAAAGATTCAGCAAAGAATTTGAAACTAATATTTTTGGAAGGCACCCTGCATGATGTCAGGACTGAACTTGAGAGCAGGACCATAAACAACTTATTAAAAAAATTAATAAAATAAAGCTGCCTTCCTGTTTCTCTAGGAGCAGCTGAAAAAGGAGCTCTACTCTGGAGTTTTATTTTAGAATGCCATAGCATAAAGGCTTTCATTTTTTCACTGTGAGAGAGAAGCTGAGAAGTGCTGAGATTATATGAAGAGGAGAATAAAATTCTCATAAAACGGCAAGAGGCAAAAAAGAAAAAGCAGGAAGTGAAGGAATATCCCACTCAGGCAGTAAGGAGAAGACAAAAAGTGGCAATGACTCAAGTTTCCTTAAAAAAAAAAAAGCAACTGAACAGCTGAGAGCAGATAGAGTGAGAAAGTTGTTAGGAAAACTGTCACACCAAGCAAGGGACACTGCTCAGATCCTAGAGAGCCTCCTTGTACATCCCAGATGCTCATCAGCAAATGGAGTTTTAAAACTCTGTGTCATCCTGCAGCTCCGAGAGGAGTGGGATACATTTTCATCCAGCATGATTTAATGTTATTTGAGTTGACCTACTTCCTTCAGTTTCCCTTTTAAGGGAAGCTTGGATTCTGCAGAAAGCAGAGGGCTCAGTTCCACATTCTGCCAGGAACCTGCTTTGTGTCTCTGATCATGTATCTATTTTTCTTTGCCTCTGTTTACCTTCTCATCCATTTTCTTGGCTTTATTCTGGGCCTCAACGGGCTGGAAGAGAAATCAATGTCTTCAGTACCAAACTGAGAAACACAGGTAGGAGAGGAAAGGGGACATTACCCTGGATTCCATGTAAATTTCTCGTGTTATTTATTTTTTTTTCCTAACCAGTAGAAAAAGCCAGGAAGAAAAATCATCTCAGATGAAAAATCTGACTCAGCACAAGACACTTTGTTCAAGTATTGTAAGAAAAACATGGGAAATGAGCAGCAAGCCCTGCAGCTGATGTTTCCCCCCACACCCACAGAGCAGGACTCTCCCACAGGAGTACCAGGAGAGCAGAGTTACAGCTGGCTGTCCCACCTCAAAGTTGGGCATTTTGCCCCATTAACACAGCCTAGAGGGGGGTTTGATGACCTTAAATCTCAGCTGGACTGAAGGAAAGTGGCTCCTCACCTTCATGGAGAGGACATCCCACTTTCAGCCTCTGCTTTGCTGTGTTTGGAAAATGGCAAGACAGCTGTAATTGCAGTCAGCCTGGGAATGGGGGTACTTCCCAGGAAAGTCTGGGAGAAGGCAGAATTCACCCTCATTTCACACATTTTAGGTAAAGCCCTTTGCAACAGCAGGTACTGAATTTCCTGAGTGCACCCTCCGTGCTGAAGAGTAAACATGGGGGTGGAGAACAAGCATTTAGCTCAAGAACTGGTGCTTCACTTAGGAATTTTCATTAAAATCCAAATTCAGCACACAGCCTTCACTTACAGACCAAAACCAATCAAACAAACCAATTCAAAATGAAAATTCCCCTCACAAAAATCAAAGTAACAACACAACAATGAATGAATGGGGACAATCAACATAAATGTGGGCAAAACCATTCCATGACTGTTTCCTGCCCCATTGTTAGTTTGGGAACAAACATATCCACAACCAAGAGCTTCCTCTTTTCCACCTCTGTCCTTCCTTTCCACTGTGGAAGTGTTTTGTGGTACTTAGAAGCTGCTACTCCACAGTAAAATATCTGGAAAACACATGGAAAAAATAACTACAAGTGAACAGGTAGCAACTGCAATAGTGTATTTACAGAAGGATATTTCCAACTCCCTAACACAACTCAGAATTAGCTTCCAAGCCTGGCTTAGCATCACTTAAAATGTGATGCTTAAAACAAACTAATTTTATGTCTTTTTGTGCAAGCAGCCTTCAGCAAAATTATGAGTTTGAGTGACTGAATGAGAAAAAAAGTCACCTGCAGTGATTTTCAGGCATGCATGATGTGTTGTGCAGGACAAAACTGGGTTTTATTCACATATTGATTAATGCAAAGCACTTCTTTCTTTATATTCTTTCTTTACATGCTCACTGCTTGAGCAAGTGATGGTGGTGACAATGCCTTTATCTAAGGAAATATTTAATACCTGGTGAGCTTAATTTCCCAGTCTCCAGTTATAAATAACTTGTGTGATCATCCTTTCCTGTAAGCATGGCAGGAACCAAAGGGGAGGCCAGGCTTTTTTATGTTGGGTCATTTTTTCTCTCCCAACAATACTGCTGCTCTAATACAGAAATCTCAGAAAAGCAAAGTCTGCACTCTATTCTTTGAGACTCAGCAGATGTCTTTAAAACAGTTAGTCTATTAAAGCTTATAAAGCATGATTAATGACCTGAGAGCTGCTGATCTGAGGTGAAAGACTCAGCAGAATTTGCCCAATGGCTTTTGCAGATTTCTGTGCTCTACGTTAGAGACCAGAACCATCAGTGTAATTATTTCACAGAGCTCAGATGCAAAGCTCAAAAAACCTCTCCAAAATACTAAAAAGCAACTCAACAAGCAAAAGTGAAGAGCTCTGTAGCTCCAAAGTACCAGCTTCTGTTTACTCCTTTTTTTTTTTCATAATAATGTAGGCAGAAATTAATTTATGTATTTTCATAAGATCCCATTACAGTTTTACCTAATTAAAGCAACTTTTTATCCAGATCAAAAAGTAATTAATTTTCTGCAGACTTTTCCCTCTAGCAGAGGACATGGATTAGTAGCTTTCATGATGGACATTCCTCACTTAAAAATCAGTGCCTTGCAGTGCCCATTTGTGTGGTGAAAGTATCACTTTGTCCAGCTTATAAATAAAGTTTAAAAAAAAAAAACAAACCCATTTTGCATTCCTTTCTGGATCTGCAAGTAAAGGGTAGTAGTTTTAAGAGAAATAAATGCTTCCCAGCCAAACATCAACCTCAAAATAATATCTATAGATGGAAGTATGCAATGTATTTGGTTCATTGAAATGTTTTTCTCAAAATTCTATTTTTTAAGAAGTTGTTGCTTTTTTATGGTTTATCTTTGCTTATCTGGTGCATGATAAAAGTACTTAGAACCTTCAACTGGAGCATAACTCTTTGTTCTCAGGTTTCCAAAAGAAACAGATGTGCAGCAAGGGCTACTTCTGGAATATTTCTGAGTCTCAGTAACCTTATATAAAAAAATGAATTAAACCTGCCCTTTTTCAGTAAAAAAATGTGATCTCTTGTTCACTCACTCCAGGCTTTAGTAAAAAATCTCTCTCTTTCTGTATAAAAAAAATCTGCTGGAGTTATTTAATAGTGCTGAGCCCAGTGTGGATCCTTGGGAGACACAACTTGTTATTAGTTTCCACTTGGACATCAAGCTGCTGGATGTTGAAATCATCCATCCAGACAATTCCTTATCCATGTCACACTCCATCCATCAAACCCATACCTTTTCAATTTAGCAGCAAGGGATGCTGGGGGTGACTTTGCACAAGTCCAGGTAGGTGAAAGAATGTACATTAATTAATTATAATGTCACTGCTTTCCAAAGTGAACTGGGGAGTTCCCAACAATTTTATTTACACTCCAGTTTTCCCAGGCACAGATTAATCTGTAAGATTGGAGATAAGACATAGAGAAAGAAGAAAATTCATTTTGTGGCAACCTTCTCTCCATGGCCATCTTAGTGCCCTTCCTAATATTTTACTACAGGTCTTTTGCCCGAGGCTTAAGCAATCCCAGTGCTCACCCCTAACCTTGATTTATTGATCTCAGCCCTTCTGAAGTGTTCCATGAGCTCATGAAATATGAACAGAAGGGGTCCTGGTTTTGCAGGGCCTGGTTTTTGGCAGCAAGGTGGCCACACAGGTGGCTCCTGTGAAAAGCTGCTGGAAGCTTCCTCCATGTCCAGCAGAGCCACTCCATGATGGCTCTGAAGATACTGCTGGCCAAAACTGGGCCAGTGAGAGAGGCTCTGGGATGACATGTTTAAGAATTAAATCAAAACAAAGTCACACGGTTTGCCTTCTAGCCATAGAAGAGGAGGAGGTGAGAACGTGTGAGGGAGAAAACACAGAAACACCAAGGTCAGTGCAGAAGGAGGGGGAGGAGGTGCTCCAGGTGCCAGAGCTCACATCCCTCTGCAGGCCATGGTGAAGACCATGGTGAAGAATTTTTTTCTCTCCTCAGCTCAGCTGTGGCAGAGGAGGGTGAGCAAGCTACTCTCATGGGTGCCTGGCATTGGGCCAGAGTTAAACCACATTAGGTCCCAAACTGAGAAACAGGGAAATAAGTGAAATAATGTAGGAAACAACCTCAGGGTTTACCTCAGGATAAGAGGAAAAAGGAGAAAGATGAGGAACCATGAAACTTCTTTCACACTACCTAAACTTGTCCTGGGCAGTGTTTAAACTATCTCCATCACATGTGGTACCAGACTGCCATTGTATGTCTAAATATGTAACAGCGACTAAAGTTACTTTTATATTAAAACCTCACTTTACATTCAGTCTCCAAGATTCAAGTTCATACATATTCTTTGGCAAACACAACCAGCCATACGAACTCCATTCAGCTGTCAAAACCACCAGTATTTACAGACTAATCTTGTCAACTTTACTTCCTCAAGTCCTTTCCTTTGAATAGGGTTTGAGATTGAGCAAACCTCCAGTTAGAAGTGGATGGGCAATGTTGTCTTTACAAGACAGCTCTAAAGGAATTAGGAAACAGAGAGTTCTTGGTATCCTTAAGTAGTTCTCAAAGCCTTTTGTATTGAGGCAATTAAGCATCAGTGTAATGATCCCCTAGCCCCAGGCAGGGGCACAGAGCTTGTCCTCCACCCATACAATGCCCTCCCTTGCTGCTTTGAACAGTGGCAGCAGCTTGACTGACAAACAGCACAAGGTGGGGTTGATTCTGGCACAAGAAGTTCCAGAGGCACTACCAGATGCTGCTGGGAACAGATTTCAAGGTTTAGGAGATAATGGTCATCACCAGTCATGGTTGTGCTCCCCCTCCTGAACAAGGCACCCTCTGTTAGCAGACACTTCAGAGAAATAATGGAAAAACAGTTACATGAGAGTTACTCCCATGACAAAAGCAATTTGTGATGTTTCCTATCCCATCTCCTCCAGCATCTGCTCATTCCTGCCCTCCTGAACTTTAACAGCCCCTCCTAACATCTGAGCTCACTCTGTCGCCCAGATTGCTGAAATAGTCCAATTTGGAAGGGAAGGAAAAACCACACAACACACATACACACCTAGTTCAGAATGAAAAATAATTGGGAAACAGGGAGTGGATACTTTCTTTTTTCCAGTGCTGATTATTCCACTGAATTTGTTTGTGCTGCACCCCCACAAAGGTGTGGGTGGTAAACTCTGCTGCAGGATGTGCCACAAATAATCAGGCAACAAGGAAAAGGTCCCTATAATCACATCCCGTGTTTTTCACAGGCCATAGGAACATTTCTTGGAGTGCCACACACCTACCTGTGGGCCAAGGGATTTGGGGATCTTTGAAATTACCTACAGCAGGGCTCATCTTTAGCAGGGCTCTCAGGAATGCACAGGAAGCTTTTACAGAAAATTTCTGGAAACTTAGGATGACAACAGCACAATCTGTCTGGCTTTTCAAATTAGTAGTGTCAAAATCATGACTAGGAATTATGATGACAGCCTTGGATGCAGAAGTTTTGAGATATAAACCATTCAAATGTGGTACATAGGCAAAAGAAAACATCCCTCTGAGTTCTGAGCAGCTACAAAGCCATAGAAAGAAGGATTCTGTCAGAAATACTAAAGTTTTCAACCTTCCAGGTGCATGGAACTTCATATTAACACTTTTCACCAGAAAAAAGATGCATGTCTGATTTTAACTCCTTAACTTTTATTTCTGCAAAGAAGTCTGTCTGATCCTAAAACCTAAACCAGATCCAAACTTGCACAGATGTGTCAGGATAAAAACAGCCAGGCCACATTGCTTCCATGGCCAGGATAAAAGCCTGGTGAGCTGTGAGGCCTCAGGTTTAGATCATACCACAGTGGGGCTGTGACCTCTTAAAACTTCTATTGCAAAATTGTCTATTCTTTGATCCCTGAGGCACAGACTCTTGAGGGCATTTGTCAGGAAAGGGATAACAGATCACTCTGGGCAGTGAAACCCTGCTCAGCCACCCGAGGAGACTGCCTCTTTTTGCCAAATTCCAGCTTTTTGGACACTCCTCAGCAGCTCAGGACATGCATAAGCACATATGGTGAGTGTTACAGGAGGTTTTCTTAACCCAGGCACTCTCTGAGCTGAACAGAACTCGTGAAGGAGCTGGAGGCAAAACACGATGGATCACCTGCACGCTTTCCTTCCCATGCTTCTTTTGTCACTGCAGGATGTGCTCGAGATCAGCTGCCCTCAAGTCTGCCTTTGGCTGAGAGCCTCTCCCCTGCTGCTGTTTTCTTCCTCTCAGCCTAACAGGACTCCCTCAGCAAGGAAACCATGTGCCTGTGATTCTGTGCTGGGAGAGTTCCTATCCTCTGGTCTCTCCTCCTCTGCAGAGGAGCCTGCTGAAACTGCTTTTCCCTCCTGGTGTCAGCCATCCTCCAAGGAATTTAGCAGAACAGAGCATGAAATTAAGTCTCCCGTAATATGAGGGTAATTTAACCTGATGGCTGTAAAAAAATAATATAACAGAGTAGAACTATGGGTAGGAAATTACAGCATAGAATTGATGTTTTCTATTAAATACCATTAGGATGACTCAGATTTGGGTACCTGTGCTCTCTGGAAAAGCTCTGAGAGGGAGACAGAAAAAGGCACTGACTTCACAGCTCACAGAGGAGGAAGGATTGATCTCAGCCCTTTCACATCCTCGATACCTACCTAAACTATGATACAGACCTACAACTGGGCCTTTCCCATCCTTACACTTTTTACTCCATGAAAATCTTTGCAGATGAAAATTTGTTTATAACAGCACTCCATCCAGCTCTTATAAAGAGTTTTGTGTAATCAAAGGTCGCACATTTCATATTCTATAATGATTGGAAAGTTCATGAAATTCCATTTTGTTTCATTATCTCCCAGGTTATTCCTTCAATATTCCTTCAATTTCCTCATGAAAAGAGGTTATAGCCAGATAGCAAGTGGCCTCTGCTCCCAGGGAATAGGGACAGGAGGAGAGGGAACAGCCTCAAACTAGACCAGGGGAGGCTCAGGTTGGACATCATCAAGAATTTCTCCATAGAAAGGGTAACCAGGCCTTGGAACAGGCTGCCCAGGAAGGCTTAAAGTCCCCATTCCTGAAGGTGTCCAAGGAAGCCTGGATGTGGCACTCAGTGCTCTGGGCTGGGGACAAGGAGGGGATCAGCAACAGATTGGATTCAGTGATCTTGAAGGCCCTTTCCAACCTAAACAATTCAATAACCTTGTCTGCCCAAGCTCACTCCCCTTGATATCCATTTGTCCCAGGCAATTATGGCTGGGATATGCTCAGCATGAACCTCAAAATTCTTGAGCTGTGTTCCTGGTCACTCCTGTGCACCTGAGGAGCTCCTGCCTGCTCTAGAGCAGGCTAAATCCATCTGCTGGGCTGGCTGCAGCAGAAAAAGAAGACAAGGGAGCTGTTTAGTAGCTCATGGATTCATCTGGGCTGATGGGATTGTTGCTTGGCTCCTCAGGGTGCTTTCAGGGCAGCTTTGTGGCACGGGAAGGATATAAAATGTTCTAATAATGCTTATGATGGTCTGGCTCGAGGCATCGACAAAAAAAGTAGGTCAGAAAGGAAATCTTGCTGCTCCAAACCGGACAGTGGCAGCAGTCCATTGCACAGGGAGAAGGGTTTATGTAAGGCAGTGGCTGGGGCTGCTGCACTTTGAGTTTCAGAACCAACACAAAGCTCAGCACTGAAAATGCCTTGCTGCTCCACAAAAAAGCAGGAACCAGCTTATGCATGAATATAGAAGGGCACACATATCTCCAGCACCACAGTTTTCTACTAATCTAAACATTCAAATACACTTAAAGAACATTTCTGTCCCTCAGTCACAAAGGATACACTAAAACAGTATCATTGAAGGCACAACCAAAAGTTCAGTCAGAAGTTATTCCTATGGTGTCTTGCTCTATTCCCAGATATTCCAGGGCTTCTATGTGCCATCCCATGAGAGTAAAGAGACTTTAAAAGGATGTAATCAGCTCCCTGGCCTCTCTGAAAGAGATATAACTCATGGAAAGGGATGTCTCAGCAGTGTTCCCCAGCTCTTGCAGGAATCACTATCAGCTGTGTAACCAGGGAAAGTTGTGCTGTTCCCACATTTTCAGCCACCAAAGGCCAATGAGAATGAGGGGCAGAGAGATACAGAAAGCATCACTTATGTCCCAGGAGGTCCCACTCTGGTGACAACTGGGAGTTGGTTGAGATCTGGTTAAGCCAGATCACATGACAAAGAAGGGAAAAGTGGCTTAAAGCAAACTGAATTTAGCTCCATCATTTTCATCTTTACCTGAGGGTGCTGGGAAAGGGGATCTCCCTCATGCTTCAACTACTCCTGGACACTCACTGACTAAATAAAGAGACTGGGCTTAGAGACACAGCCTTATTCAGGGAACTAAATAATAAAATGGACACTTCTGTGCAGCATAAATATTTGCCCCACAGTGATTCTGCTGCTGGCCCTGCTGACTGTGCTCTTTTGGGATCCTTGTTTTTTATATGCTCGTTTCCAGAGCCAGAACCTGAGCTGATCCCCAAGGGCAGAAGCACATGCTTGGAAGTGGCAGGACCCAGAGGCTAAAATGTATTTTGGAGTAACAAGACCTTCAGCACGTTGGGAAGTAACTAGTTTGGAAATCATTCTCACATTGAACAGCCTGCCTGGAAAGGGCTGATTAAACAAAACAAGTCTCTTTCTCTAGTAAACATACCAGGTAAATGTATTAAACTAAAGAAACCCTCTAGTGGATCATGTGCACATTTATTCTGACATGAAGAAAGGGAATATTTCATCCTGAATGCTTTGGGCTGTGCATGAACTTACACTGGGCCAGGAACAACAACAACAGCAGAAAAATCAGCCGTGGCCTCCAGTCCCTGCAGCAGCCCATTCCCTGCTCCAGAGTGTGCTTTGCAGATTTTCCAACTCTCCTAGGCCTGACCTTTCACTTTTAGCTCTCTGTTGACTGTATATGACCAGGCAGTGACTGGAAGATTTTAATATCTCTCATCTATCACAACGGGCCATTAAAGCTGATGCCTATAAACACACAGACCATGGGGTTACTGGGTCTGTTGCACAGTCTGCAGTTAACACGTTCCCTGCTATGCTATGAAAAGTCAACTGCATTGCTTAAAATATTATTCTGGAGCATTTTCATGGCTTTAAAAGTCAAGGTGATGGCTCCACAGTGCATTGAAGGAGCTGCATAAATAGACCTTTAGAGATGTGGTGTCCTGTAAGGGATTAAAATAAGCATTTCAGACTCCTCATGCGTGCAAGCATTAGATGCATATCAGAGACAGGAGTTTTAAGTAATGTGGAAAAAAAAATTAGAGAAAAGAGTGAATCAAAGAACTGCAGTTTAATCAAGATGATGGCACACTGGTGTCTGACAAATGCTGACATCTCTTCGTACAACCAACTTCTGTAATTTCTTTTTATTTTCTTTTCCAGGAGCTAAACCTAACCAAACTACATCAGCTCCCTTGTAGTTCCTCTCTAAAGTGAAAAGGGGCTTTCATGGGCACTTTCCTATGGTACACTTCCTTTGAGTGTCTCTCACTCTTTAATTGAGATTCTTAATTACTTTATGCATGCTTTTAAGATGTTACAAAGTACTTAACAGTTGGCATTGTGATGGAACTCTGCTGAATGTTTACAACTTTGTTTATACATTTAAAAATGCTATTTAACAACTTTGTCCCTCATTATATTCAATTTGCAGAAGCTTGAACAACAGGGCAGTATTTCACACCTCTAATCAGTGCAGATACAAGTCCAGTCATTGTTTATCAAAATAATCTTACACCCTTGAATCTAAGAAAAAATGTTCATAGCAAGTATTTTCATGCATCAAAAATCTAGGAATGAATAACAAAATTACTGGCAAGAGACAGCATTGTGAACCCTGCCATAATATCTGAATTTTATCTGAATTTGCTAGTGCTCATGGTGTTTACCAAAGAGCAATGTAATCATGTTCACAGAAAATACCTAAAAAATCTGTTTTGGGAAAAAAACCAACAGTCTTAGTAAGGTAAAAGCAAAAAGTTTTGTGCTGGCAGCAACACTGACAGGTGAGAGAAATGAGCAGCAAGGATCAGGAAAAAACTCATCTCTTTTTAGGCATGGCCAGAGATCTCCACTAAAATGTAAAGTCTCAGGAAAAAAAAAATCTAATGAATTAAGTAGTCTTGCTATACTTTCACATAATTTCATCAGAATGTTAAAAAATCAGTTTTCACTTTTCAATAGAATATTTAAGCAGTTTTTCAGTAAGCAAAATCAGTGTAGACTCAGGGGAGTATGAAATAGCCCTGGCTATCCTTGGCACAGAGACTTCTGCTCTCTGAGCTGCAAAATTCCTCTCACACTGACCAGCAAAGTGTCATTTTCTGTCTGCAAGTAACTTCTCCTGTAACAATGGATAATGTAGTCACTTCGTCACACCCCAAATGTGCCCACAAGTGACAGCTCCCTCCTTACTGCTCCCCTTTGTTCCAGGAATCCAGCAAAGGACAGGAAAACTGGGTGTCACCTCTGTGATGGGGCAACTCCTCAGCTGGGTACAGCACAAAGATGGGTGGTGGGTTTGTACTCACAAAAGATACCTTAAAATTCAAAGTCAGTGGACAAACATCCCTGCTAATGGACAGCCAGATGTTTCTAAAGAAAAAGGGAGCCTGCAGGAAAGACAGAGAGAGACAATTCACAGGAGCAGGGAGTGAAAGGACAAGAGGAAAGGGCTTCAAACTGACAGAGAGGAGGTTTGGATATTGGGCAGGCCCTGGCACAGGGTGCCCAGAGGAGCTGTGGCTGCCCCTGGATCCCTGGAAATGTCCAAGGCCAGGCTGGACAGGGCTTGGAGCAACCTGGAATGCTGGAAGGTGTTCTGCACATGGCAGGGGGTTGGAACCACCTGATCTTTAATGTCCCTTTTCTGTGATGATTCTGTGGTGACGATTATATGAATTAAGTTAAGAGCTCTCCTCAAAGGCTCCTTTCAAAAATCTCAGAAAAAATCCCAGAGATCAGTAATTACAGGCTAAGTTTCTGCTCCCTCTCCCTCCACGACACTACACTTGTGGCACACCACAAAACACACTTCTGCCTCCCATTCTGTTCAGAATAAACCATAAAAGGAATTTCATAAGACTGCAACACAGCTTTAGTGATTTTGAGGTCACGGGGTCCTTGATTTAGCGACCCCTTCTTGCAAAATGCAGACCACAGAAACTCAGCAATTTTTAATGCTGAGAGCACTGAACTTGTCTATTTAAAAAGGTATTTAGGTAAGTCAAGATGGTACAAAACAGGAAAAAGAAAAGTATTCATTTTCTTCTTTGCTAAAAAACTTGCTTGAAAGAAATTCCATTGTCATCATTACACAGCATAGCCAAAAATCACCTTGGAACCTGCTCTTTTTAGAACAGGTCTGGGTTTCATTCAAGATTGTCTTCAATACACATTGAAAACAACTCTATGCTTTTATTTTTCAACTTAAAGGCTGAATTACAGAGAAGGAGCTACACAAATGCCTTGCATTGGAATGTCTTGCTTTTGTAAATATGGTTGATTCAAAGGTGCACTTTTTTGTGTTTGAAAAAAAGCTGCCAGTGAAAAATCGAGGTGAGATTCTGAGACTCCTTTTCCATCATGTGAACTGAGCTTGCACAGGGAAAAAGCCAGGAAAAAACAAACTGAAAAAAAAATGGAACACAGGCATAGTTTTATGGAAAATTTAGTTTTCTGCAATATCTAAGAGCCTCTGCCATTAGGATTTCCAGGAAGAGGCCATCCTTCTAGGTCACTAAAATCTAGTAACATCTTAAATGAAAAAGGATATATAATTTTTTTTTTTTTTCCTGTGCTTTGGGTAGAAACCCTACAGATGGCTGGGCCAGGACAAAGGAGGGGATACTCAATTTTTAATTTATGTCAGCATACTCCTAGTCTGATTTTCCCCTTAAAAACTGTAGTTGGTAGCAATGAGTGACCTTTCCATTACAGCATCTGAGGGCATCACAGTGATTGATTTTATCCTCCCTATTGCCTTTGAAGTCGAGATAAATGAGTGGTCCAAGGTCACATAAAAGGCTGTGGTTGATCTGGGAACTAAAGTCAGATTTTTGCTGTCTGGACTTCTGCTTTATCTCTGTAAAAAACCTTGGTAGTAAGAGCAGACAAGGAAAAAGCTGTTTAGAGGACAGTTGGTTACATTCAGAGAGAGAAAGCTAAGAGAACAGAGAAAATAATTCCTCCATGTGAGATGTCTTTAAAGCCAGTTGGCGTGTGTTTTATTGAGTTCTAACTGTTCTCTGCTCTGGAAAACAAATAAACAAGATTCTAAGCAATTTTAAATTTTAATATTTCTTTTTCAAAATATGGTCAGGCCATTCTGTGCATTGATGAAGAGATTCTCCTCAGAGCTGGTTTTTTCTGCAGTGAAATTACCACAGTGAGTGGGGAAGGGAACACTCCAGAGGGAAAAACCAACCTGCAGGGAGACCTGGACAGTCTGGAAGAGCCTCATACCCACATTCCAGTATTTAAAGGGGGGTGCAAAGAGGGTGGAGCCTCCCTTTTTACAAAGAGTCGCTGGGAAAAGTTGAGGGATAATGTGCAAAACCTACTCCTAGGGAGGTTCCAGTTGGTCACCAGGGGATAATTTTGCACAATAACAATCAGCCCCTGGAATAACCACCCCAGGGAAGTGCTGGATTCTCCACTACTGGGCAAATGTAAGATTCAGCAGGACAGGGTATTTGGCTGTCTTGTCAAGACTGTGCTGTTGCCAGGAAAGGCTGGACCAAATGATCCTTGAGATTCCTTCCAACCTGTTATTCTAAAATTCTGTGATTCATTTTAATGCTTTGTTTTCTGCCCTAGTTACTGAGATTTCAATCCAAAAGCTAATCAGGTGTCAATCAGAAAGAGTTGCTTGGTTTTAGTGCATTCTATATCAGACTGCAAATCTTTTGTTTCTAGGTATTAGAAAAAAAAGCCTATGCAAACTACATATATTTGTATAAGTAGGCATCAGCATTAAGTAAAAATATTAAAAATGATCATAACAACTGTAGTTTGGATGTAATAAATAAATTCCATTAAATCCTGAAACTTTATCAAGGTTATTACTAATTTCATCATTTCATATATAATCTATTCATTCTAAATCATTAGTAAAATCTAAGACAAGTAGTTGTAAATTTGGAATTATGATTCTCAATTATTATTTGCATATCTCTATAATTACCATTTGCTCTGAGTTGTACAAGTGTATTATGTATTACCTGGTTCCTATTTCAAAACCTTTCAAACTGAAAAGAAATTATTTCTTGTATTGTCTTTTTTTACTTCTGAACAAGTTGTGAAATAATATTATAAGAAATCCAAGAACTTGCTTTTTCTCCAATGTCCAGCCAGAAAAAGCTAAATCAAACAGAAATGATGAGCACAGCTCAGTTTATTTACAACACAGAGTAACTGATCTACTTCTTGATTGCTTTTAACAAATATTGTCACTTGGACTGTCATCTCTCTTCATCCATCTTTTCACTACCAGAAAAAATTCAATCAATTCTTGAGCCAGATTGCAATTTATTTATTGTGAATATTTCATTGACATCTATTCTTTAAGATCCTCTCAGTATATATATACTCTTCTATTTCTAACTTCTTGACATCTCTACATCCTTTCAGGAAATTTAATCTGTTCTACAAATGAGCCTTATTTCTTTAGCTTTACAAAATGAAATTATTAATCATATTAAAACTGGAACCAAAGACTCATGAGTCAATTTTTTGGCCTTCAAAGCTTTTTCCTTTTTTAAATCCAGATGTCAGCTATGTACACCAGTGTTTCTGCAGATGGAAAGATAAGAAGAAATAAAAAAAAAGAAAAGGATGGAATAAAATATAAGTAATAGCCTAAAAATCTAGTTGGGGCAAGCACAGATTATGCAGTTCATTTGTCATACAGAGATGGCTTTTTTTAGTCCTCCCTGATAAAAAAACCCCAGAATAATTTAGGTCTTCAGTGCTCAAAACACCATCAAATACCATGAATTACTACTTCAAGGAAATGGGTTTACGAACGCAAACGTAAATAGGATTTTCAGTATAACCTGCAAAAACAAATCAGATCTTTGACTAAGGTAACTACAGTAAAAACCCTCAAGTGCAATAATGTCTCGGGCAGTAAGGTTATTCTCTTTTTTAGCTTTACTTCAAGTTTTTAAATGGTTTCATTTTCTAACAGTTTAGCAACCTACACCTGTGAAACAGTGGTATAAAATCTCTCAACTCACAACATTTATTATTTTGTGATAGTATCCAATGCAAAGCAGAATTATTCTAATTCTAATCAATTCTATTTTGAATTAGAATTCAAATTCTAATTCTAATCTTGCAAATATCCCAAATGTATCTTAGTGGAAATAAACTGCTCACAGCAGAGCAGCTGCTTCACAGAGGACAGACTTTAGCTGGCTTTGGAGTTACTTTACTGCAAGTTTGTGTATTTTTAATTATGTCTTCATTTCTTTTCCATGTGTCAGAGAAGCACAGTAGAATTTCTTTCTGGATCAATGACTTTAGTGTTTAGGGTGAGAACTATTAACAATAACTAAACTACGAATATGTTATCAGCATTATTCTTAGATCAAATCCAAAACACAGCACTGTGTCAGCTCCCAGGAAGAAAATGAACTCTATTTCAGTTGAAACTAGGACTCAGGATCTGAGAAGGCACTGCAATAATCAATGCCATCTTTTTAACATGGAATATTTTAATGTATCTCAATAGTGTGGTGTTTCATTTAGGTGAAATAAGGTATCACATAAGATTTTGTATTTTTGAGTAGAAGATAGTTACCCTTGCCTCCTTTAGAATACTGATGTTGAAGAAGCATATCTGGCAGATGTCAAAAATAAGACTAAGGCTTGAAAAATCTATTCTGAAGAGACTAGAACATTTTTTTAATTCCCCCCCCCCCCCAGTATTGGCAGTTGTGTCTGAACATGAGCCCAGCTGTGTCCAGGTGGGCAAGAAAGCCAAGAGCACCTGGGCTGTGGCAGCAATGGTGTGGCAGCAGGACCAGGGCTGTGACTGTCCCCTGTGCTGGGCACTGGTTAGGCCACACCTGTAACCTGGGGTCAGTTTTTGGCCACTCACGACAAGAAGGACACTGGGAGGCTGGAGCACGTCCAGGAAAGGAAACATAGTTTGGGAAGGGGCTGGAGTAACAGGAGAGGCTGAGGAAGCTGGGAAAGGGGCTCAGCCTGGAGAAAAGGGGGCTCAGGGGCGACCAGTATTTCCTCTGTCTTGCCTTCACCCCTTTTCCCCCAAACCTCCTGTACTCCCCATGCAGACACCAATCCCTTGCTGAAAAAGTGAACCCTGGTGTTTACACCTCGGTCTGGCTGGAATAGGACAGCTAATAGGACAGCAGCAGATGAGCTGTGCTGGGAAATGTTGGCATCTCCCTTTAGCCCCTCCAAGGACAGCAGCTTTAACTTGTCAGAAGAGTGCTGAGCCATTGCAGAGGGGCTGTGAGAGGAGGAGACAGGCCACACCAGGACATCTCCAGCTTCTGCCCACTCATATGCAAAAAAAAAGGAACCCAGCAGATTTTGGTTATGATTGTTCCACATGAGGCACTCACAGTAGGTGAGCTTGAGCTGCATAGCAGTGGCATGAGCTGAAAATACTTCTTGCTCAAAAAACCCCAAGCTTAAAGCAGGGCCAATATCTCAGGGAATGCCCTCCTGAGCAGCTGCTGTAACTCATTTATGCCCTCTGATCTGCACAGGGGCAGAGCATTGTGAGGGCAAACAGCAGAGCACCTTCTCCATGAATGACCAGGGGAAATAAGGAAGGCAGAGAAAAAGCTGAGGGGTCACTTGGTTCCATGGAAAGCTTGTGCCAAAGCCATTGGACTTCTGATTTAGACCTTTGCAGCAACTGTGCACATAGAGCCTATTTTAAATCCATGACATATTTACTGTTGCCCTCAGTCTCTTTCCTATTGTTTTACACTCAGTTCTTGCTTTCCTGTCTTTAATTAAACTGTGAGTTGCTCAGGGCACCACCATGACTACTCCTATTTATACAATGCTTGGCACATGGATTTTGAGGCATTGCCAAATGTGGGGAGAGAGAGAAAAAAAAAAGAAACACAAGACAGCAAACTATTAGGAAGGAAGGTCTGACTTAGAAATCTATTTTTCTAGACTATGTAAACTTTGGTGATTCAGCTCTGGAAAAACAAAAGCAGAGAAATTAGTGGAAAAACAATCAATAGGGAGAAAGATATAATAACAGAGACACATGCCCAGGAAACTGGAAATGTAAGAAGGCAGGAACAGCCTTATTAGAGCCCAGCCTTGGATCAGTAGGGCAGCAAAATGTATGCAGGTGTCTTGCAACAGGAAGCCAAACAATTGCTATGCCTTAGAATAAAACAAAAATAAACAGTCCCTATGACTGTTGCCCTGGATTCTGACAGGCAGCAGGTTTTTATTGAGTTTAAGGAGCATTCACTGCCTTGCAGAGCATTTTAAATCTTCAGGTAGAGGAAGGGACCTAGATCACATATAGACCTTCACTGTTCAAAGAGGACTCACATCTGAAATCAGGAGAAAATTACACAGGGGAGATCAGGATAAACCCGTGTGATTATCTGTGTTTTTTCTAGACTTTTTCCTCAATAGTATCATTTGGGTGTCATCTACCCTCACGTGCATCTTGCATCACAACACCAGGCATCCATAGAGTTTTCCATGATAGATTTTATTGAACTGTTTGGTATTTATTGAGCTGAATTAATTTATATAATGGTGAAATGGATGGAAAAAACCCAGCAAACAAACTCTCCATTCATCTAGGCGAGCCCTCATTGCAGACAAGGCTCTAATTCCAAACGTCTCTTAAATATTTCGTTTAATCAAATGCCTTTGCTTCTACTCCAGCCACATCTTTATTGTGGTGTGTAGGTCTGATATAGTCTATAATCAGTCAATAATTTTATCTTTTTGCTGGTCTTGCAAGTACATAAGGGTACCTGAAAACATCTGATTATGTCAGGAACTTCACAGGGAAGGCCAAAAGATTAAATTATACCTCTTTCTTAGGGAGAGAAAAATAAACAAAAAAAAAATATCCAACAGAATGGGGCTCAAATACGCCATTGAAACCAAAGGATGAAGATATTCTGCAATATTCCTTTTCCTAACATTAGAACTTTCCATCTCTAGAGCACCTTAAAAAAACCAAAAATAAGTCAAAAAAAAATCAACTTAAAAGCTCCCCATCCACAAGCCTCAAGACAGGCAGCAGCATGTGAACATTTTACACGTCTTGAGTGCTGTGCTTTGTTTTGGAACCTGCTCCTCCCCTTCCCGCAGCGGTGAGCTCATCACCAGCCTTAGCAACTGCTGCTGCCGGCCGAGGAACGGCTCAGGGCGATCCAAGCACTCGGCTGGGAGAGTACAGCAGGATGACATGCTCCAGAAAAAGCTTTTTCCTGGAGCAGAAGGGGACAGTTATGGCAAACAGATGGAGGGGATCGAATCCAAAACACACTGTGTGACCTATCTCCGATAGAGTCGTTTTGCTTTTTGTTCTGGCAGCGCTGGAGCATCCCTGGTGCCAACAGAATGTTCCTGAGATGAGGATCTTGTCAGCAGGCTCCAGGCTCCAGCCCTCCCCCCATCAGGATTTAATGGACAACATAGGCCAGCAGTAAATACTGACTGGAGAGAAACTTATACAAAAAATAACATTACAGAAAAGCAAAACAAGAGTATTTTTTCAAAGTCGAGGGAGCACATCTTTGCCTTCCAGCTGTGTGACAGGCTTGATTTCACAATGGCCAGACCAAGGCTCTTAAAATCCACGGATAGGAAAGAAAATGAATTCTGAATAGGGCTGTGCCCCATTGTTAACCTCCCTAAATTAAAGTGGGGAAACAGAGTGTTCGTCCTCTGTTAGAGATCAACATTAAAACACTTTATGTGTAAAATGGAAAGTCCTGGAGCTCCACAGAGATGTGCTACCAGAGGCAGGGGTCAGGAAAAGCAGGGTCCAGGACTACCAGCACAGCAGCTGTCATCTGAGGGACCTGGTCCTGCACTTACGAAACTTTTGATTATTTAATACCTGTTCTCTAGAAAGAAATCATCACCCTTTAATGGCCGGCTAAAGCCAATGATAAAAACTGGGAGAGAATACAGAAGAAAGCAAAAGAAAGCTACAAAATAGCCACATCCCCAGCTGAAGACATTCTGTGTGGTCTGTCTTCTTTTGCGTGAGTCAGGAAGAGAAAGCATCACAAAGAAAAACGTCATTGATATTGATATTTCAGAGCAGAGTAACACAAAACATGCCCAGTGCAGACATTTCATATTTATGGTCCCTGCGAGTGCCAGGAGCTGCCGCCCTTCTCCAGCTGCCATGTCGTCTTCTTTTGGGGGCTTCCCCCAACCTGTCCCACCAAAATCTACCCTACATCTCCTCTCACCCTCCTGGACTAGTCTGGCTTTCTCCTCTTGTTCATTCAGGGTATTTGTGAGCCTGTGGAGGAGCACGGGGTTCACCACAGGGTAGTTTCTATTTATTTTAGATAACCCTTTGTGACCTCTGCCCAGTGCCTGTCTTTTTTCAGGACTATGGTTGTGCTTCAAATTTGAAAGGTCTTAGACATTCTCAAGAGACTTGGACACTGAGGTTCTTCTAAACCCTCCTTTAGTCCAAAATCCTCCTTCAGTCACAGTAAAATGCTGTAAGGTTTTCTGTGCTGGGGACTGTTTCTGCCTCTGTTTTTACACCACCAGAACAATAAGATTCAGATGTGGAGCAAGGCCTGTGGGGACTCCTGTAATACAAATAACACATTAGTAGGACATGCCGCTGGAAGTGTGAAAACCAGGGTATAAAATCCCAGCAGCTGTATTCCTCTGCTGTTCTGGCACACAGAACTCGATGGCAAACACAGAAAATGAATGTAGGAGCACCTGAAGCAAAACTGTCTCAGCCCAAGGGACGTGTAGTGGAACATGCTGGGCAGCGTGTGCCAAGTCCCTGTCCCCAGTGAGCGCTGAGCTGCCTTTCCCACATACCTCCCTCGGGCAACAAAGGAGCTGGATGCCAGGATTTCTGCTGGCTTGGCATTGCACAAAAGGCCCGTGGGGTGGGTACAATGGAATTTAGGCTGGGCACAGAGGCAGCATGGGTCTCCAACAAACAATAGCAACAGCAGGATCAAAACAGCAGGCAGAAAGCGTATGCACAATTACCAGAGCAAAACAGCTGAGGCTGCAAGGACATTACTGCCCCAGCCCTGTCTCCAGGCAGGATCCCACCGTTGTTAACCTAACCACTAAGGGATCAGGCATGTATTCCACATGATGCAATGAATGTTATCCAAAAGGGAAGGTGAGAAGCAGAGGGATTAGCCCAAGGCCATAAATTCCATTCAGTTCCTCCTGGTTGACATGGTATTAAACAACCCAGTGTCCAGACTCCATCACGTAATAGAGGCACAGGCATGAATGTACACAGGTATCAGGACAGAAATTCATGACAGGTGACAGAATCTGCTACAGAAGAAAGCAGGGAAATAAGCACAATCATATCTGAATTATAAGTGCCCAAATGAGAAACACTGGAGAAGAAAACTACCCTTATTTGTAAAGAAACCTGACAACTTAATCCTCCCTTTCAGAGGAGAGGAGAAGACGATAAAATTTATTTCTGCTGTCTTTATTGAATAGACTATAAACATAACAGATAGTTGAAAACCAGCTAATTTGTTTTAAGATGTTTTCAGGACGAAAAAATCTATTGAAAAAAGTTCAGTTCAAAATATGAACCCTTTCACTTAATATTCATGAGACTAGCATCTCGAGGTTAAGAGCCTCTGAAAAGCAACTGCTCTGTATGAGATCTGATGTTTGTCCCACCTTTTTTTATACTGCCATTGAGGAGAGAGGGAAAGATGAGGATAAAAATGATAATATGGGAAGTAAAACCAGGAGATTTAGCTTTTGATCACAGCTTTATCAGTGAATCAGGGACATCTTTGTATGGCCATCAGAATTTAGAACACCCACGTAATAACTTGTAGAACTAATTCAATCCTTGGGGATTTAGGAACACTTTGCTGGTGTTCCACACTGCAACAAGAAGACAAGAAAAGGATGGAGAAGATTTATCACATTTTAATAACTAGCCAAAGCACTGTGCTAAAATCTGTTCTCCAGAATGATTATTTGGATCATAGTATTGTGCTACAGACAGAAAGAATAGGTTTGATGTTGTTGATACCTTTCCATATTTGTCTTATCTTTTAGAGTTACACCTCTGGTTGTTGCTTCCTCAGGATATTTTCTTGAATGTGAGACGTGCACCAGAAGTTAGAAAACAGCTAAAAGCCCAACCTGAAAAAATGGAGCCTGCTCAAAATTAGTCTTCAAATACTACATGGAAGCTTGAATAGGGAATTGAATGGGACTTAATTCTGGGGAGGCCTGGAAAATGAAAAGGCCTTCAGTTTATACTGAAAAATAACACACACAGCTACTTAAAACCTTTCTCACTCCTCACAGTGGAGCAGTTCAGTTCTGCCAGCACGGCACTTCCCAGCTCAACAAGTGACAGACACAGAATAGCTCTCAGTCCACACACAGAAGAAACCTGTCAAGTCAGAATATTGTATACATTTCAGAAAGAGCTGCCTGGTTTGATTTGAGTAGCTAGAGGAGATTTCTAAATCTGTTAATGTCAATATTATGCAGGAATTTTCTGATGGAAATGGAGAGAGAGTTTTACAATCTTTTTGTAAGAGCCATCTTTATGGTTATTACATGGTAATATCTCATTATAACTTTTTGTATATCATTTCAAGTGCAAAGCACACTATCTTTAAATACAACAGCCAGCACTTCCCACAATTTTACCTGGCTTGCAAAGGTTAAAATACGAATATCTAAAACAGTGTGGAAACTCCTGATGTGAGGTGAGTATCTGCTGCTGATTAGAGAAGAGCAAACCAGAGCACTCATCATCAGTGCTCATCCCTTATGTTTAAACATTTGGCCCCAACATGGAACCATCTTTCAGCAGGATCTGGTATAAAAGTGAACGTGACAGATTGAGCAGCAGCCTGGTGCAAGATATGGCAGAGGCATGAGTAACAGCTGCTGATAAAAGCTAATCAGCAACTCCTTAAGGCCTACCTGGAACTGACTTCCTGAAATGCCCTGCAAGTCTCATCTTGTCAAATGTTTTTTCAAGGGCAATAGTGCCTGACTGGACAGAAAAAAAAAAAAAAAAAAGAAAAAAAAAAAATTTAACTAAGAAGTGAAATGGCGAAGAATCCCAGTCTGTCTTCAGGCAGTTTTAATTTTGCTTGTTTGGTGTTGATATAGAAAATAATTAAAAAAAAAAAAGGTTTTATTCTCCTTCAGATCTCATCTGCCATGTGACTCATCCAGTCTTGACGTTTTCCCAGCAGCTGAGAGGAAAAGTGAAGCAATGGCTCATTCTTAAGGGAGAAGCTGAGCCCAGGCAGGTGAATCTTTCCAGAGATTTTTGAGCTGGTGCTGTGCTCAGGATGGTTCTTTCCAGAGATTTCTGAGCTGGTGCTATGCTCAGGTTTGTGAGGAGAGGGGGAGAGGAGCTGCAGAGTTAAAGAAAGGGGAAGCAGGGCTCAGCCACTGTGCCTCTCACTGGAGCCAGGCTGATTGCTGAGAGCATTGGAGGAGCAGCCCTGGCAGCAGGCAGCTCTGCAGCCTCCAGGATACCATAAAACAGGAGCTCCTTTTTTCCACAAGAAGAAAAGGGCAGTGTCTCTTCACAAGCTCTTTACCACATGGTGCTTTTGATGGGGAGAGAAAGCCTGATGCTGCAACTCAGAAACCAGAGGGAGGAGAAGGGAAACCTGCTCATTTCCAGTGCTCCTCTACAGCCCTGTTATTTGTAGGGAAGAAAACACAGGCAATGCAAGCACATCAGATTCTTGTAGCTGCTATTTAGCTGTTTTCTAAATTCTTTCCCACCAGTTTTCTGACACAAAACCTGTGCAAGGACTCTACAGCATTATAATTCTACATTTTCCATCTCCAGGGCTTCAGGTATTTAGTACAGCTACCCAAGGGTGGGTGGGCTCTGGTCTCCACCTGTAACACCCTGGTAACACCGTTCTCCACCATGGCCTTCAGACCAGCCTTCATTAACAATCTGCTAATGATAAACACTTAACTGTACTTTACCTACAGAAAAGGGAGCAGGAAAAGCTGGGATAGTCACTCCAAAGACAAATGAACTTACTGAAGACATGTAGATAGAGCAGGATGTCTAAACAGAATGACCTGCTATTAGGTACTGCCATCACAGAAAAATTACAACCTTTATTTACACAAGCTGGATTTTTGTGACAACGAAGTTCACAACTGGGGTCTCAAGTAGTGTAGCAGCTAAATTTTTATAGATATAAAATTCCAGTGTAACTGGTAGATTTTTAACTTAAAAAATGACACAGGATCTCAGTTTATCAAGAGCAAGGCATTTCAGAATTCTTCTCCCCTGTTTTCAAACTCCTACAAGGCTCTGATTCTAGCAAAAGTATTGCAGATTTGCAGTCATTCTCCATCATAATTTGCTGACATAACTGGAAATAATAATAATGTAGCAGCAAACCACCTGAGTATTAAGTGTCTGCCAAAAATTTCTGCCTCCTCTCACACCAATCTTGCCAACTCTGCACGTGAAATCGTATTTTTTTTCACTGACTTCATAAAACTACTTTTTTCTTTTTTTCCCCTATCTATGTGCTCACTAGCTGACTTCATCAGCTTTAAAGATGCAGTCTGGAAGCTGCAGTGCTTGAAGTAAAGCTTTAGCTCAATACCTCGAGGAGAAGATTTGTACCTCAATAAACAATCACACCTCAAAAAGTCAAGTGACCATAAAGGACCACTTTGAGAAGTGCCTCCACATGTTGTGTTTCCCCCTCTTCTGATGTAACAGAGCCTATGTCAGAGAAGGCAGCTATGATCACCATTCTTAGAGCCTTTACATCAGGTTATGAGATTTGTTGGGCCCTGGCTGCCCTCAGTGTTTTCAAATGGAGATTGCAGAAGACTTATCTGGAAGAAATATTTTGAAATTCAGATTTTCCTTCATACTCTTCAATGAACCGTGTTTAGTAATTTTGCAGTGGAGCCAGACAGGGTTTCAAGTTGGAGCAGCCAAAGGAGAGACATGTGGAGAATGTTTTCATCAGCATTTTGTACAGGTTTTATTAGATGTTATCTCCCTCATGCTGGTTGATTACTTGCTCTAACCCCTCCCACACATCCCTCAATTTATTCATTCCCCCTCACCCCAGGAAAGACCAAAATAAAACTGCCATTTGTTATGCCCACATGTAATATTTCTTCTCCTTGCTTTTTGTCCCATCTATTTAAAATCATAATCTATTCAAGACAGAGGCTGTCTGGTTTTCTGTGTTTGTAAATTATGTGACAGATGATACCCAAAGTGAAGACAGGCCCTCAGGCACGAGCAAATGAACTTTGGCACTTCTTGATGAAGTGATTAATGCATCCTCTCTCACATTTCTGCCAGAGGTCACTGTCATCCTGGAGCAAAGGGAGATATAAACTTGCTCTTCAGCTATCTCTCACTTCACAGCTCAGGCTAATAACAGGAACAGCTTCTAACTGTCTGTACAAGTTCCTGTGCCAGGCTGAGCATTGCAACAACCAAGGAAAAACAATCAAAATGTTCATCTACGTCTTCCAAACTAATTTCCTCACCTGCAGACTTTCATTCTTTAAAATACAGATTTTATTTCTGTGCTGTCATATTTGACACTCCAGAAGAATTTGCACACAATGGATTGTACAGCTCCTTAGTAAACATTTTCCATCTTTCTCCATCGGTTTGAAGGGAGGTGCTGTAGGAACCATAGAAATTTCTGTACAGCAACAAAGAGCTTTTGTTGTGTCCCTGGTTCTACTGTCTCAAAGAGCAGAACAATTTAGTAATTAACAAATATTTAGAGAGATTTGTTCAGTGGACTGAAGCACAATTAGGCAAACTCAACTCCTGTTGAGTTGGAGAGCTGGATTTCCAATTACCCCTATGATATGAACACCCCTCACTCCATAATATAACAAACACAACTTGTGCTAGACAAATAGATAACAACACAATTATTTGGGGTTTAACAGTTAAATATTTCACAGCAGATCAGAAATAGGACTTAGGACACTTTGTGTAGTTTCTTGGATTCCCTTCCCTGGCTGACACACCCCTGTGACCAGGGGAGAGAAGTTTGGGCCACCAGAGGCTCCTGATTTTCACTCACAAAAGCTCATTGTGAAAAAAAGGAAGCAGGGGACAGAAAAAGAGATCTTATGGGATCCAACCAGCCCATAAAGATAACATCATAATTTCTTGTTTCCTTCACTCTCAAAGATGTGTTGGCCAGACAGAGCTGCACTCCCCACAGATAATGTAAAAGGAAATTAGCAGGGAAGTCTTGCAGCAGCAATTAGCAAGAAAAGGAGTTAGGGGCAAAAATCACCTGATCTTCAAACTCTTCTCTTTCTAAAACACTGTTTTCATCCTTCCTCCCAGATTTCTCAAGAGTTAACCTCCCTTCCTGACCTTACCCTTACCCTCAACAGCCTTCAGCCAGCTCCGAGGAGGGACTCAAACCCAAAGCACACATTTGTGTCCTGCTGTGTCACAGTCTTTTTTGTGTCCAGTTTTTATCCAGCAGCAGTGTTTGCTGTGGGCACTGCCCAATTCACCTTCCAGTTCAAGTCTGCACACAGGTTTATGATTCACTGGGTACCAGTGGTTAGGTCCAGCCTGTGGACTACAAGCTCTGGATTTTACAAATTCACCCTTAAACACTTCACTTCTCTTTTTGTTATGGTTCAGAATATGCTTTCCTAAGGTGTTCCCTTTGTAAATGTGTAAGGACATGGATCAGTGCATGTGGCTCCAAGGTTATGTAAGAACATGTCTGTTATCACCGAAAATATGGAACGGGAGACTTATCTATTCCATATTCTTAATTTGTTCTGGGAAAGAGGATTCATTTAATCAACCCAGAACTTTCTGCTTGACTAATCTTTCTCTCTTAGCATTTCCCAATCCACATTCTTCTAAAAGGAGAAAGGGCCCTGAGCAATGACACGTTTGAAGTTTACCTGGCAAGGAAGGAGCTCTTGGACTGCAATGTATGTCCACAGATAAGGTGGGAAATGAACACTTTCATGTCTTACGAAACTTGCAATTTTTACTACAGGACAGCCAGACTGTGTTATTTCAAATATTGGCTGAACACTATTTACTGATTACTCTTAGATACAGCAAAAAAATGATGTAATGGTTTGGAGTTGCTTTTTGTTTGCTTTACAGCAGTGAAACCTTCTTCAACAAAAGAGTGTAGAATAGTTTCCTTTTTCTGCTATAAAATAGAAAGGCTTGAAAAACAGGTTATGAAGACCTATAAAACAAAGGCAGACTTAAAAAAAAAAAAGACTGTTTACTTTGTGTAAAACAAATTAGTTTTGGTTGTTTCACCCAACCCTTAAATCATGTACAAAATACTCAGTATATGAGTGAAATAATGCATTTATATATCCTTGGAGAAATTCATAGCTGAAATAGCTGAATTTCAACTGTAGGAGATATATTTTATGTTTGACGTACATTTAAGAAAAAGCAATATGGCACCTATTGTAATTTCCATCAAGAATAAAGTACATAAAATATTTTAAGAGTGAATGTATATATAAAAATCTGTTGAACAGATCTGAAGTTTACTAAAATCTTTACATTTCTTTGTAAAAGCCTGCATAATAATACCTTTTTTTCAAGCTCTAGGTTATCTTCCATTTATGGTTCCATCCTATCTCAGCAGACCCTTCCTGTCTCACTTTTTGGCTCAGGATGCTCCACTCCCTTTTGTTTGAGCAGTAGGAAGTTCACAGCTCCAACAGGAAGGCCGCACCTTCCCAAGACAAATCAGATGTTATTGTATGACTCACTTTTCAGGGATAACCTTGATAATACGACATACAACTATTAAAAAAACCAACTATATAAATAAAAAAATCCAAACCAAGAAGAAAACACTCCAGGAGTTTGATCTGAGTTTTGCCTACTCCTTTTTACTTCCTTTATATTTTACATACATGTGCCACATTTTCTCCTTTCTTTAATGCTTGAGAAGCTTCCATTTCTTACTGTTTATTAAAGAGTGAAAAAATTGGCCTGTTTTTTTAGTCTTTGCAAGTAATTGAAGGAAATTTCATTTTTTTATGCACTAAATAGTCTATACAACTTGATATCTGCTAGTCTAAATTAATACACAAATAATGTGAACTATAACCTTGGTCAGACTTGGAGAGTCCTGTGTTAAAATCTCGTGTCATTTCCATGAGCTGAGACTAGAAAAATTTACCCTGTTAAAGAATTCACTTAGCAACACAAATTAACATGATGCAACTATAAGAAATAAAATGGAAACTCCATGAGAGTCTCATGCAATTTGGGAGCCCAAGTCCCGTTACAATTGTAGTTTTCTAGACATTCAATTTCTAGACATTTAGAAAATTATGTAGAGTTTGAGTCTAAAATATTGCAGCAAAAGCAGGAAACATTTCAGAGCTCTTTGTAACTATCACTCTGATAGCTGAGATGAGCAAAGATCCTCAAGCATAAAATCCTGACCAAAACTATGTGTGTGAGGAAAAAAAAAAAACACTAAAAAGTATTGAAAAGTCTAAAAGCCTCACAATAATTTTAGAGTTTTCACTGAAGAAGTGGATTATGGCTAAGATTAACTCATGTCTGCTGCAGCATAAATTCTATTGTGTTAAAAATATGATTTGAGATTGTAAATTTTACTCAGGTTCATTAAGGAAACATTTAATTGGAAAAGAAGTCAAAGAGGGCCACTGGTTCTCAAGGAGCCTTCCCTGGCAGGAGTCAAGTTCATCCCAATTCCTCATGCACCACAACAGGCTCATGCCAGTTTTCTGGATGGCTCAGCCATGCTTCCACTTGCCTTGGCTCACCCTCTCAGTGTCCTGCCAGGGATTTCTGGCACTTCTCTTTATCCTGCCAGGGAAATTCCAGCTCCAGCTGTTGAAGTAGGTGGCTATGTCCCAAAAAGACATGAATCTAAGGATTATTGGTCTTACTTGAAACAGGGGTGAGCTGTCCCAGGTGATGCAGCTGTCTGGCAATGCAGAGGGGCTCTTTTCAATATTTTCCCTGATGGTATGGAGGACATTTGCTGTGGTGAAGTGGGGTTACAGCTCAGGGAGGGGCATGGCCACTGATAAAAACCACTTTTCCACTTCCAGCCTCAGACCTGGAGATTAGTTTGGCATTTCCTGTTTCAGCAGCCAGGACAGTGGCAGGGGAGAGACGCTGGGAGTTTTTGGCAGGAATCACCTGCCTCTTTTCCTCTCCAGTACCCACTGAGGCAGTAGGGAATGGGCACGGCAGAGGTGCAGGAGAAGGAAGCCAGTCCCCCTCAAGCCCCTCAGAATTTGTTTAGCCAAGTCACAGAACTGTCAGTCTTCATTACTCAACATCACATCTTCCCTGTGAATCCCTTCCAGGCAAGAGTGAAAGGGGAAAGATACCTTTCTTTCCAATGTTTACACCAGACAGGAGAGAACATGGGAAAATATGGAAAGAGGCATGAAGTGGCACGGCCATGAGGTCTGGGGTGCTCAGAGACAGGTATTTTTATCAGAGGGCAAAGAGAATGAATTTCTGGTGCTGTCCTGTGCAGAGCCAGGAATTGGACTCCCTGTGGATTCCTTCTACTTCAGGATATTCTGTGATTCTGAAACTGAGTAGCTTGATGTTCTCTGTGGTGTACCAAGAGGGGTGGGTGGTAACTGCAAAATTCTCAAAAAGCTGTTCTGATTACACTGTGATATGTGTTACACATATGACATTTAAATATTACACTGTCTCTCAAACCATTTTTATAGAACCCTGAACTTGAGGTTTCATCACTTTTACCTCTCCTGGACCACTACTTTACCCTTGCCCTCAAAATGATGAGATGTACTCTGCTCTCAGAGTGTGCAGTGACACAAATTCATGGCATTTCATTTACTTTTCAGGTGTCCATTCCCATTTGCTCATGGCCTGTACACTAGCCCGTCTCATGCACACACAGCCACTGCAATATAACCTCAGTCAGCATCCCATTATCCTACACAGATCACACTGGGCCTGGAAGGAGGAATTCTCCATGTGGAAAACTAACCCTGTGACATTTTCAGTGTGACAAGAACCAGGACAGGCTGTAATTCTAACCAGACAATGTTATTGAAAGATACATGGTCCAATTTCTTGTCTAAAATGCAGATTTTAATAGGGACCAGAGCTTTGGGGTGCTAATCCAAGCCAAATTAAACTTTGTGTACTTTGAGGCTTAACTATCATTACCATATTGTGTAACTCTTTCATTACTTCTTGTTTGTCAAGTAATGTCTCCTTTGTAATTTTTATGAAAACTAATGCAAAATGTTAGAAAAAACAAGCATCTCTGTATGTTACACATAACACTGTAATATATTTAAATTAAATAGTTTCTAATTCTTATAGGGTTCAGGAAAAAACAATCTTCTGTCTGAAATCTATGGAAGGAGATGAAAGTTTCATATGGGAGTCCAAGGGGGCCATAGAAGAGCATGGTGCTGGTGTCTGAAGATAAGGTCAGCTGGCTTTCAGCCTTAATTTGCAGTGGCAACCTTGGAGACACCTCCTTCAAAAAGAAAAAAAATCCATTTTGAAGTTAGAAGTCATGGAAACAAGTTGTAAGTTAACAGAAAACAAAAAATTTTGCTAGAGGCATTATTGACCAACCTGTGTCCTCTAAGTTGGGCCAGAGACCCTAAAATTACAGGGAAGGAAAAAAAAAAAAAAAGAGGAAATCTATGCCAGTGTGCCTGAAAAGCTGACATTGAGCTGCATATATTATGCAGACCAAACTCTCAGTAATGCTGTTTCCTAACTATCTCCATCTGGATTACTGTGTTCTGAACTACATAACAAAGCTCTTCCCATTTGGATCCTGACTTTGACCAGAGCATTATATATCCCAGAACCTCTGGGCCAAGGGAATTTGCGTCATTAAAATGTCCCAAGAATTGTGTTACTGAAGGTGTAAATCATAGGTTGCTGTTTACCACAAAATGCTATGGGTTATGCTGGCCAGTACCAAACCAAAATGAGGAATTACAACTGCTTTTGTACATTCTGCATCCTGGACTGACATGTATAGCAGCATTGTTTGTGGAGCAGAGGTCCCTTCTGGGAGCATCTGAAACTGTTGAAGTCCTTTTAAGATGATCTCACTGTCTGTAACAATTTGCATTCATGAAAGCACAAAGGGCAGAAGAAAACTTGAGTGCTCCAAGATGTTTGTTTCACTAAGAGTCCCACAGCTCTGACAGCTCCAACCAAAACCTGCCTCCAGGTTTTGGTTTCCTGAGCTAGGAGTCAATTCTGAATCAGCCTTTCCCTGTGAGTCTGGGTGACGTTGGTGACCCTCTCTAAGAAGGAGACCTAAAGCCATGAGATACAATGTGGGATGTGGTGAAGGGATTTCTGTGGGATATGCCATGACATGAATGGGCATGGTGACATGCTGAGGGGTGAGAGGTTAGCCAGGGAAGGCTGGATGACTCTTATTGCTGCCTCAGACAGGCAGAAGTGGGAGACTTTTTAAAGCTTCATGTTTCTGTTATGTCCCTCCACAAGCCCCACATCCTCTGTAATCTCTGCTTTTCTAACTCTGACATTCCTCACTGTATTTTAAATGGCTGCCTCCACCATGAGAGTATTTGACTCCAGTCTCACTTCCACTTCCCTCCAAAGTACAAACAGTCATCCAAAATCCTCAGTGTTAGAGGACAAAAACTTGACCATCTTTCAGACAACTTGTCAGGCTTGGTCCTCGCTTCTCCACAAATAAGGAACACTTCTTTGGTAGTATTTGTACATCCAACCCTGTTGGAGTACCCAGGAACACTTGCACACATTGCTACACACAGATTTTGTAGAGCTTGAACAGTTATCAGTGGCAATGTAAAAGAATCTAAACTCAGCTGCTTCAATAAATGTAAAATAAATCTAAATAAATCTAAACCTGCTGGACTCTTGATGAATCTGCTGGTAAAATTTACTGAATTCAACCAGACTTGTGGGGTTGGGTTGGTAAAACCAAGTGTTGGTGTAACTGTGATCATGGATGAGACCCAAATTGGGGTGTAACCCACACTGTCAGTGCCTCTGGAACCTTACTGCATGTGACCCACAATCAAGTTGGTTATTATCAGAAGTTCAGCCAAGATGCACCAAGCCCTTTGATTTCTGAAGGGGAAATCAAGGGGGTTCATTTCTGTCAAATTTCTGTACTCTTAATGCAGCAGTGCCTCTGTACCTGACCCTGTCCTTGCTCCAGGGGCTTCCTGGCCAGGCCTGGGGTCTGTGACCAGCTCTTGTCCCTGTCCTGGGCCCACTTCAGCCTGGCCTCTCTCCAGCCCTCCAGCCCCAAAACAAACCCCTTTATCTTGGAAATCAGAAGATCAATTAAAGGCACTGAATAAAATAGTGTTGATTTAGTCCCTCCTCTGAACAGTGTCACCTCATCCTGAGCAGCATTTAGCTCTGACTCTGGGAAATGGATTGCAAAGCTGTGCTCAGATGAGAACCCCTGTCAGCCATGGTGGAGGTGCAAGCCCACAGGGATGACTCACATTCTCCAGCAGAATCCAAGCACAATGGTGGAATGTGCAAGGGTTTATAAGGAGTACCAGGCTGGCGCTGCTGGAAGCTCCACTCTTCAGTTTTTCCACAGACTCGGCACAGCACGGCCAGTGGCAATAAAGCCAGGTCTCGCTACCCGCCCTGCTGAAAAGTGTGTTTTAAGCCACTACTACACAGGGTGGAAAGTTTAGCTCTGTCTCAGTGCCCGTTCTATGTTTGGCCTTTGGGCTCAGAGTGCCAGGAGCAGGTTGTATGAGGTTACTTTACATTCAGTATATGTGGTCTGGTGTTCCCATCTCTCTGCCCAGGCCTGTCACATAGGGCTGTGTGCCCCCAGCCCCTCAAACACACACAGCAGCCACCACTGCCTTGCAATAACTACCAGCGTGGTCCAGATTTGGATAACTGGCTTGAACTGCATCCACTACAAATTCCTGAGTCACCCTGTTCTGCAATAAAAAAATAATTTCCAAACTGGAGGTCCAGTTCTTGCTTGCCCACGTATTTTAGACTCAGACCTACAGATGAAAATTTAAACAAACAGAATCTTTTATGCATCACAATTGTCTTTTAAGCCATGCACACTTGTGCTGGTTTCAGCTGGGATAGACTTATTTTTCTTCCCAGTGGCTGGTGTGGGGCTGTGATTTGGGTCTGATAATACAGAGATGGTTTTGTCATTGCTGAGTAGAGCTCACACAGAGCCAAGGCTTTCCTGCTTTTCATGCTCCTGGGGAGGAGGCTGGAGGTGCAGGGGGACAAAGCCAGGACAGGTGACCCCAACTGACCACAGGGATATCCCAGTGACATCCTGCTCAGGATATAAAGTGTAGGAAGAAGGAGGAAGAGGGGACATTTAGAGTGATGGGGTTTGTCTTCCCAAGTCACTGTTAGGTGTGATGGGGATCCCTGCTCTCCTGGGGATGCTGAGTGCCTGTCTCTGGGAGAAAGTGAATTAATTCCTTGTTTTGCTTTTCTTGTGTGCTTTCCCCATTGAACTGTCATACTCTCAACATATGAGATTTCCAGCATTAACCTTCCAATTCTCTCCCTGATCCCACTGATGGGGGAGGGATTGTGGAGCTGTGTGGGGCTGGGCTGCTGGCTGTGATTAAATCATGACAACATTTCAAAATGAATTTCATTTTGGCTTCTACAGGTATCAAGAAATTTCACACTGAATTTATCTGCTCATCTAAATATATCTAAACTCACATTTATAGCTCAATTTCTCTTCATGAACGTAAAAAGCTTTCTTAAAGGTCCAATTTTTTAAACAAAATTAATCTTCCTATTTTTATGACATAAAACCGTATGAACAATGATTTCCAAGAAACACAATAGGTTTGTTATTGTCAAGTAAGAGACCATAAGACAGATATAGCACTACCAGAAACAACAAAACTTCCTGTTTAAAAAAGCTATTATACAGGCATAAATAATCCCAAAGTATGATTTTATATTTACATTATATGGTGGGATTTTTTATAATACTTTAAACAGGCCAAAACTCTTTTTTTATCTATTAACTTTTTGTTTGGATCCCAAGTCAAAAAATCCACAGATAACACACAAAGTGACCTCTCCTCTCACTGGTTTCTGACAAGAACTTTAGGACAGTGATACCTGCTGTATATTTGATTTTTATGAAACCATCTCTCTTAATTTTCTTGCTGTTTAAGAATCTAAGACATGTGTGTGCTTGGAACAACAATGACATTAATAAAAAGGTCAAATAAAAGTGCTTATAATGAGCCAACAAAGTTGGGATATGAGCCAGACATTTATGGACTAGTTTTGGCATAAAAAAACACTTTCCACTCTTCTGAAAGCCAGATGGACTTGGTTACTCTCCTCACCACTGCAATCAGAATTCTTTGATGAATCTGAAGCTAGCAAATTACTTTTTAACCAATTGTTCAGTTCCTCCCTTACATCTCTACAAGGAATTAGAGCACTGAGCTCTCCTGTCACAGGCTTTATCTCAGATTTGCATAGGCAACACTCTCAGCTACCTCTGGAAGAAGAACAAAGGATGGAGTAATTCCACAGAAAGGCCTCCAGCCTCTGAACAGGAGCAGATGAGCAACTGTCCTTGGTTTGGCACTCTAGACCAGTTTGCTGGGGCAAGTAAAGTCTAGGAGAGAATGAGACCAAATGCTGAGCAGGCAGTGGAACTGGCACATTGACCTCAATATTAATGGAAATACTGCTGCATTAATTCTTCCTCTGTGGTTAAGACATTTTCTTGGACAAACCCTGGAATTAATCTCCCTACGTATTTTTTCCTCCCTAGCTGGTGGATTTTAGTGGGATGCTACTACAGAGTAAGGTATTACTCACTCTAAGCCACTGCTTTCGATCTGTTTGGGAGGAGCTAAGCCTGAACTGAGCATTGACAGGACAGGGGAGACACATCAGAAACGTGGCATTCAGAAGAGGATGAAGAATGGAACTTCCCACCCCCGTGCCAAGATTCAGCAGCATTCTGATGAGGTGGTTCCCTCCCCACAGACACTTCTGATAATAAAACTTAACCGAATCCTTCTCGGCCCTCTTATCCCCCCCATAAATTCACACTCCTGTTGCTGTTGGAACGTGTTCCCTTTCCCTGAGAGATTTTCCAGGAGAAAGAACTGCTGTCCATAACTCAGGTTTTAAAGGACCAAACTACTGTGTGCAGAAAATAGCTGGAGCTCTGTCAATCCCATCTTCCCTGGCTCTCCAGGGCCCAGCTGGCAACCAGACTGGAAGGAGGTGTCACAGGCCTTTGCTGCCTTTGGGACAAAACCTGTGGTTCTAAGAATGTGGTCTTTTTCTGGGGTTTCTGTCTTCCTGACAGACAAGAAAACAGTATTTTTTTTTCACATCTGAGGTCTGCTTGAAATCAGAAAAAGAAATCTAGACACTAAAGGCAATATCTAAATATAATTTTTTAAAAAATGCCTGTTTTACTTGCATAAGATGCCAAAAGTACAGTGGCAAAAATACCCAGCCCTTTTGCTTTTTTTCCTGTAATGCTGTGGATTAGAGACTTTTTCAATGCATATACTACTACTACGGCTACTACTACTACTGCTGCTGCTACTACTACTACTACTACTAATCCAGATTTAAATTTACATGAGTGCAAAAACTGAAGTTACTGTGTCACTGTCAGAGGAGCTGAATGATATGGTTAATATATGAGGTGACCAACTTGCTTTAGAGATTATTTTAAATGAACTTTCATTATCTTAGGCTATTAAACCCAGCTGAAGGTGGAAAAACTGTTTAACATAAGTATTTCTTAAAATAAATTACCTTTTTCCAAAAATGAAATACTACCACTATCCTAATAATACTGCTCAGGCTTAGTGGAAGCAAAGATGTTTCCATCAGCTTCAATCCTTTTCCTTGCAGCCTTATCCAATACTACGGAATATAGGTAATTTTCCTTTTATTCTGTAGAAATGAGATACAGTCTTGGAGAAGACTTTGGGAACTTTTAGGATAAAAAAGAACACACCTTCTCTAGAGTTTGGATTTGAGTCACTCAAGGAGGAGGATGAGAATTACTCTGTGAGCTCAGAAGACTTTGTTGTTCAGAGACCAGCACTTAGGAACCTACTCAGAGGCTGGTATTTTCCCAACATTCCCAAGTTTGCAGGTGACAGGTCTCCCAGTCTGGAGCTCCAAAGCTCCTGCCTCAAGTGGAATTCTGGAATTCCTAGGTTCTGGTGTCTGTGTCACACAGACTGATGAAGAGCTGGAAGCCACCAGGTTCAAACTTTTAGCTTTGTGTTACACAAAACAAAAAGTTTCCATTCCTGGAAGATGTGAATTTTCCAGATTCACTTGTTTGGCAGATTATACTCAACAAATGTTCTGAGACAGAGCAAAATCCTTTCTGGCAACATGCCAGATTTTCCAAAGAGCAGAAATACTCATAAGTCTAACAGAAAAAGATGCATCACTATCAATCCCTTAACTGCCAGAATTCAGCTGGAAAGCTGGTCAAGGGAAAACCTCTCAAAATCTGTATCAGAAAATTAATTCCAAGGGAAGAAGCAGATCCAAAATTTAATGTGTATAATGCTTCTGAATGAAACTTTTCGGTCATCAGTGTATCTAGGTCTGGACTGACAACTTAAGAGATTAAATCCCTATTTTAAAAAATGAGGTATCAATAAACTCTTGGTTTGCAACTCCACAGAACAGAATGAAATCCCCTTGGGATTCATTTTGAACTTGAAGTGATATTTGGGTTAGGATGCCTCAGAACTGTCTGAACCAAAGACAATTCACTTTCACTACATGTGATAAAGAACCTAAAGTCAGTTTAGTGGTGACTGAGCCTTAACATATAACCTACAAAATGGAGAAAGACAAAATAGAAATGCTGACATACCAGTATTTGAGTATAACTACTTCTTTTTTTAGCAATTTGGCGTCTTTATAAAAATCTATTTTCTTTTTTTTTTTTTTTCAATGAACTCTCAAAAATTCTTTAAATGTCAGCCTGCAAAAATTTTCTCCTTGCCAGTTATTTTCCTGGTATACAGGAATAAAGTTCTTTTTATGTTAAGCTTTTCCTAGAAATGTTTTTTTTACTGAATAAAATAACACTATTTAAACAATAACACTATGCCTATGTTTTATGCTCATGGACATGGATTTGAATGACAACCTGGATACAAACCGATGGAAGCACATTTACTAAAGTGAATTCTTCTCTGAAAAAAAACAACCAAAAAAACTAACAAACAAAACCACAAAATCAAATTACCAAAAAAAATAGTTTCAAATTCTTTATATATCGAGAGACTCCAAAAAGGAGAGAGGTCAAGTTGCGAGAGACTGAAATACTGAGATAGATATAAATATATATATATGTATATATGTATAAATAGAAAAAGATGTTTTCTATTACAAAACTTCCAGTGGTTTGTTTGTAGTTTGCTTGTTGGTGGGTTTTTTTCCCCCTTAAAAAAGAAAGTATTTTTGGTATGTTTTGATCCTTATTTAGCAAACACTTTTAATTAAAGCAATGCTGTGTTTTGACCTTGTTCTTCTGGGTCATTCATTGCCTGTGTGGGAGATTTGTATGCTTAATGTAGGCCCTGGCTCAAGAGCTGGGAAATACAAAATATGTCCTTTATTTTTCCAAATAACCAGTATTCTTAGCAACATGTTGGTCCAGGGGGTTCATCTTTCAGCACTTAAATTTAAAAATCAGTGCAACATCATCCTCAAAACTAACCAAAATTAGTGATCGAGCAAGGTAAGTGAGCTCATAGGACTAATAAAATAATTTTGATACAATTGATACAAAAACTTGTAATATGTCACCATTGAACTGATGAGAACCAAACACATAGACTGTGAAAAAATCCTCCACATGCTAAAACAGTTCAGTGAAAACACACAGCATTATCACAGGCATAAAATGAAAGTAAAAATAAATCCTTGCAAAGTTTGCTTTTGCCAAATAAAATGTAATTGTCTTTCATTCTGACATCAAAGGCATAAATCATAATTTAAAAGAATTACATTGCCTTTTGAAGTCCTTATTAAAATCAGGCATTGTCCCAATGTGCATATCCTACTTCCGTAAGGAAATATTTTATTTTTGCTTGTAGCTATAAAAAGAATTCTTTCTGCTTTTTAGATAAAATTCCTCTTCTTAAATTGACAGGTTAAAGCAGCTGGACATCAAAAGAAAATAGAAATGCTTTATTTCTGACTTATTCCAGTCAGTTTCTTTAATTGATGCTTTCCTGGACTTAGAATATGTCACTGGCCTGAGAGAGGTCAACCAGAAACCAAAAAGTAAGAAAAATTAAATAACTCTATTAAAGACATAAATACAAAATTATACGAGTAGCAACAAAAATGGAGCTCATAAAAGAAGCTTTATAAATGAAAAGTTTGAGAATCAAAAGGAGAAAAAAGGAGGGATTACTAAAGAGGAAACATGCAAAAGATCTTCCATAAACTACCTTGACAACTCCTTTAAAAAACTGTTTCTGTGGCTGGCAGTTCCCTGCTTTTTCTGGCTTCCTGTGCTTAGAGAAATCTGGGAAGACACAGAGCACTGTCTGCCTGAAAAGGCAATGGGTGCCTGAGCCCAGCAAGGTGAGCAGGAGCTTGGAGTGGAGGGAGCAGCTCCAAGATCCTCCAGGATTCCCACTCCCACAAATCCCAAGAAAAACACGAGTTAGGCAAAAGGGCTGGAATGTGAACAAAAGAACCTGCAAGCAGGTATTTCTTCTAGAAAATGTGGAGCAAAGAAATCTCTCACCCAAGGGAAACACTTCTTGGGCAGGAGGAGACCTGTGAGTGCTCCACATCCACATGGGATCTTCTGTGGAATGAGTCACAGAGAAACCAGCACCCACTGCAGGGCTTTTAAGGGACATCTCATATGAGAACTGAAAGTTGCATCTGGGGATGCTCCTCCCATCAGGCAGGCCAAAACCAGAGGTAAAATAACTCTGCTGACATCAATGGGAGTCCTGCCACTGGCTGAGGCCAGGGCCCGGAGTTCACTCCAGGATTTTCTTCCTCAGGTGATTTATCATAATTGATTTTATCTGGCAGCTTCATAATGGAGAATCCATTCAGACTTTTTTTCTATATAGCACTAGAATGTGTTATTGTTTAGAAAATGGGACATATGTCACAGCAAGACATTAAACACAGAGATGGGTGTTGAAATCACACCACTGTGCAATGTCTGATATGTGTTATTTTCCCTTCTAATTGTGGTTGCTGCTGTTTGCATGAGAGAGTGTCCTGTGGATTTGCTGAAGATTTGTCTCTTCCTTTTGTGGTTCCTGCTCATCACCAACGAAGAGAGGAAGAAATGCTCCCACTCACAGGGAGGTAACATCTGGAGTTGTGGATAAAGATATTCTTATTGTGTCCTAAAGGTAGAATTGAATTGCTATTTCTGAGAAAAAAGACTCTGCTTGCACTACTAAAGTACAAACAGTAGCAAGGATAATGAACTTCTACAGGTGCTCTCTAAATGTCATAAAACACAAATTCTCTCTCTCTATTAATTCAGCAAATAACTCATATAAATACACTGCAGAAAAGAACCAAATTACAAATGAAATAGTTTGTGAGTTCTTGTATTCCAAAATTTACTTTTCTTGAAATTTTGCTTTCAACTGAAAAATTGTGCAAACCAATTAAAATGAAGGGAGCTGAACTGAAAAGTCTCTTAGAATATTTATACAATTTTTCATCTTATAATGTAAGAAAAAATGCACCACTTCCTGTGACCCAATATATACCATGTACATAATAGGAAAATCCAAATTAAAAAAAGATTATTTTGGAACATATTGATTTCTATAGTAAAAAGTAATAGTCCAACCTCATTGGGTGCAAAAAAAAAAAAAAAAATAAATTAAGTAGACTGAGCATGTCCTACTGTGTTAACTTTCTTTCCAGCCAAAAAGGGGTGGTAAAGAAATGCAAAGAGAAGATGAAAACCATGACTACTTCTGCTGAGTTAACACTGGCTTCACACCAGTGGTGTCCCTTCTACAATGAGGTTTTCAACCAGCCTTTAGGGCAGATGTCAGGAACCCTCAGAAAGGGACATAATGTTCCTGAAATTATCAGAAACTTCCTAAGAAAAATTAAATATACAATGAAAAAGAGAGTAGAGCTGAGCATCAGGTGGCATTACTTTCATTCCATTAACATATTTTTTAAATATGTGTGGTGTTTATCTCAAAGACAGACAGGAAATATTTAAAGATTTTGTAATGGTTGATTTTTTGCAAAAGATGTTTCCCCTCCATCAGGGTCACTCCTACATGGTGAACAGATGCACTTCCAGGTGCACCTGATTAACGGGAATACAAAATCTACTGGAACACTTGCAGAAAAGTCCAGTTTAGGAGATTACAAGATTCAAACACAGGAATGCAAACACACAACATTCTTCCCCAAAACCCCTAGAAGGCAGGAGAGGAGCCATGGGAATAAAGCATAATGTACATAGGGCTTATTCTTGAAGATAAAAAAACTTGCATGATTCACTGTGTTAGAATTGTACTGACCTATAATTCTACCAAAAAAAAGCCACATGGGCGAGTCAGGACCAGATTTTCAGATCTGATTTATTGGCAGTTACAAATAAGGAGTAAGTTACAAATGAGCACAATCCAGAAGTCCTTCTTGATACTTCTGCTGTGGATTAGGCACACCAAAACCAAGGCTGTTTGACTACCAGGGAGAAACACAGACCAATTTTCATCCTATTTCACGGTACAATGCTGAAAATTCATCCTAAATTTAAACTCACAATAATACAGAAAACATAGCACTGAAGAAAAGCAATTCTTACAGTCTTTTTACTTATCAGAAAGAAACTCATCTAATACTGAGATTTGCCTGCCCACTCTTATCACATATATTTGGTTTCCCCATTAAAAATACATATATATACAAAATACATACTAAAAAATACATAAATATATATATACACACACAAAACCTAAGTCTACTTCTATTCTATTCTAAATAAATTATTTAAAAAAAATTAAAAACTAAAACTAGACGAAAACTGTTTTAAAGCATGATGTAACATTATAAGCTGAGTCAGCAAAGAGATCCTTTACTTCTTTTCCTTTGGTAAAATCTGGCATATTTTTTTTGGATTCAAACACATTTTGAGAGTGAGAAAAGGGCTGGGCAAAGCAGAATTACACAAAAAAAGGGCACAAGCTGGTAACTGGCATTACAAATTTCTTTTTCAGGAATTGAATTTAAGGTCAGTTGTGATATTCCTAAATCTTGCCTCTATCTTCTGTTGGGGTAGTAGTTTGAAAATGAAAATCAAGACTAATACACTGACAAGGTATATGCACTAAATAATTATTAAATGAATTCAACTGTTAAGTTTCCATCTTTCACAAAATATTATGCACTGCCCGCTCCATACAGACTTGGATCTAGGCCTCAAAATGTCCTTGGCTCCAGAATGGTTCCCAATAAAGCCTGGAGCCAAAGAAGGCATTTTCTTGGCATTAGGTGGGACTGTCCCTGCCCATCCCAGAGAACAGGACAATAAACAGCTCTCAGTTTACAGTTTTATACCATAAATGAATTAACTATTTGCTCAGGCCTTTGCAAAAGGAAAAGGGGTCTGATAGAAGAGGTAGAGAAACCAGGGGGTTCTGAGAGAAGGAGGGGTCATGGAGGAACACAGACAGCAAATCTCATTTCCCCTTAAAATACTGAGATAATTCTATTGTATTGACATATAGAGCTGATAACTGCTGTCTTTTAGTAGAGTCTAACAGAAGGTGAACTAGAATAGTTAAAAATAAAGACGTGTTACTCGTCCAGCTTAATTTATCCAGAGTCCTGCACTAAGAATCACTGAAGTGTTTTCCTGACACTTTGCAAATAAACAAAAAGCCTTGAACCTCCTCAGTGGATTCTTTTTTTTTTTTTTTTTTGTTCAGAAAGGTAGCAGTGCACTGGATTTTGTCTAACAAGGGAGTTTCAAACAATTAGCTTTTATCTAGGCCTTCACTTAAAATGAAGACCAGAAAAAAACCCTATAGTCAAACAGGCTGATTATGTTAAAAATCTGCAGGGTGGCTCTGCACCCACGGAGTAAGGCACTGGATCAGTGGCACAGTTAGTGCTGTTATAAACAGCAAAGCTCTGTATACATTTCCTGTTAAAAAAGCTTTAAACAGTCCAGAACCATTTTCTGCAGGAATAAAAAAAAAAAAAAAAAAAAAAACAAGCAAGAAACAAAGGCAAAAATTTAACACTTCGAAGCATACTCAGCTTGGACTATTTCTGTAGTATTACCTCACTGCTGGGAAACCACTGCACTGTGGCCATTTACTGGAAAACTAAATGCATAGAATATGGGAGACATAAAAATTTAATAAACTCAAGGTAAAAGCAGGGAACTATGCTAAAATCAGGTTTTGAAGGATTTCAGTTAACGCCAACTAATTCATACGCAGAAACCAAAATTGGTCTTGAGAATTTTCACTTTCTTGTCATGGTTATAGGCAGGTGAAAGGCTTCCAAGAGCTATCACTTACATTTATTTGACTTGCTCAATCTTTCATTTAATGTCATTAACAGATGGCTAACCTCAAATGTATTTAACGCCAGTTTTACAGCTTAAAGTAAATCCAGGGCTCCAACTGCATTTATTTGTTTCAAAGCCCAAACTGTGGGAGAAGGAACAGTTCCAGTGAATATTAAAATCAGTGACATTCTTCTGCTCACTGAAGACAAGGTTGACTCAAGGCACCCAATCTCAGTTGATGCAATTTAACTCCTGTGCTGTGGAGAACCTGTGACTGGGATGCCTGGTGGGTCCTCAGCTCCTTTCCCTAAAGAACAGGGCAATTCCAGAATGGAGTTTAGAATGAAGGCTGGATGGACACATATAGCTAAATATTGAAATTACAAATGACAGCTGAATCATGAAATCCAGAATAGCACAAGAAACCTAATAAATTAACCTCAATTCTTTATTTAATTAATTAAAAATTAACCTCAAATGCATTAAATGCCAATTTTACAGCTTAAAGTAAATCCCGTGCTCCAACTGCATTTATTTGTTTATTGTTGTTTCCCACAGATATGCAGCTTTATTATACTTCATATTCTTTTTGGTCAGTAAAAGCTGACATTGCTTGTGGATGTACCCATTGTGTGGAAATTGGAACTTTAGTTCAATATTAATTTTTATTTTGTTTCCTTTAGCAGGTTTGTAGCCAGGTAAGAGTTCACAAACAGATGGGAGCTCCTCTAAATCCACATCCTTAACCACCTGAATGGCTTCTTTCAATTTCTTCAGTCCCATGAGAGTATTCCAAGTACTTTTAAAAATTCTTTTAGCTTTCATTTCCTCCCACTTGTCTTCCACTTACACAGAAGACTATTTTTCCCCCACTGAAAATGTCAACATTTATTGCTTTGTTGGGCCAGCCCTGAAGAAACAGAAATTGACCTGAAGTGTGAAGTCTACTCTCTTCCTTTTCCTGCTTTCCCTCCCTTTCCCATAAATTAAAGCAAGGTTAAATAAAAACCTTGCTGTGAGTCCTAGAATAGGTAGATCTCTGTCAACATTTTCTTATGCCTTCTCATTAAAGGTTTTAATACATACTAGAAAAGTTAGTAAAAAATTTCTCTATTTATCAATTTTACCTATTAATTTTTAGTGTCATTATAACAATTACATCTTATGTGGGCAGACTCTACACCTAGGAAAGAATGAAAAATTTGCATGAAAGACAACAAAACAGAAAGGAGCACATGCAAAGATTCAAGTTATAGAGTGCCAATGGATGTACCTGCTCAATTTTTCCATTTTTGGGTTAAGACCAAGTGAATATAATTTCTATTTGCCTGCACTGATCAAGTAGCTAAAAGGTACAGATATTTCAGCCTTGCTTCTGCTTTCCTTCTTTAACCTCCAGCTATGCTGATATATCTACCACAATAACATCCAAGTACCAAGGATACGACCACCACAGATACTGACTGTATTATTAACTGGATAAAAAAGGAAGATCTAGGATTTATTTCCTGCTATTAAGCAGGTATGTGCATTTTAAAAAATTTAGATTAGATTTTTATCACCTTCTCTGATGTAATACCAAGAACACTACAATGTCTTTTGTTATAATTACCCTCTAACTACACACAGCTGTCACAGACATGAGGAAATCAGTGAAAGCAAGTGATTACCTAAAGCTGTAAAAGTGGGGTAAAGGATCTTTTTAAACCTTAACCAGGAGCTGATTCTCCTGACAAATCCAGGGCCATGTGAGCTTCTTCACATGTATAATCCCAAAAAGTAACCAGCTCCTTCTAGCATTCAACTGATGCTTTGATGTGCATCTTCTGCACACACTGACCTGCTGTTTGACAATGCCACTCAGAGAGATGAGAATGTTCCTTACAGTGCACACTGGGAAGCACACGGATTGTGTCATTCCTGAGACAGTTCAGCTCCTCACTTCTGCACTGCCTGATTTTATAAATTCAGGCTCCCAGTTCACCAGCAAACTGATTTGTGAGTAGTCTGCCCAGTTCAGGTGTCAGCTCCCAGCCAGGCATTGAGCAGGGATTCCCAGCAGAGCCCTGTAGAACTGCCCAGAGAGCTCCCTCTCCTTTTCAGAGCACCTGGGAAGGCCTCCTCCAAAGGTGTGGGAGTGTTTGGACTAGCAGTTCTCCCTGGGACAAAGACCTGCTGGCTGCAAAATGTGCTCTGGAAAGGGATGTTTAGACCAGGAGGTCTCAGTGGGTTTTGCAGGGCAGGATTTCGGCTGGAACTGTTGGAAAACCAGGGCCATCAGGCCTGGGCTGTGATGTCAGAAGGGTATCAACCTCAATGAATCATTTTATCCCATGGAAACTCCCCTCTTAGCTGATACTGGCTTTCAACCAACAGCTAGCACCCACAGGAGCAGGTGTCACAGCGTGGGCCACATCCATACACCTCTCCAGGGAAGCTGAGACTTGCAAAATTCCCTGGCTGAAAGTCTGCAAAAACAAAACAAACTTCTCTGACCTAGTCTAATCTTACTCTCATGCCATTTTATTCCAACACCCAGAAACCAAAGAAAGCTGTTGAGAAGAGAAATCCACTCAATGTCAAAAAATTTAACACCTTTTTTAACTGCCACCAAAAAAAAAAACACTGAAAAATGCTCATATTTTCATCTCCTCTATTTCAAGTTGCTTTATTCTTCAAGGCCATCTATCCACAAATTTGGTGAAACAGAGAACAGTTCTATTATGCCTTGGCAACCTATCACATACATTTAATTCTCTTTTATTTGGCTCAAAATTTCTGTCCCCATGCCCCCATCATGCTGCAGGTTCACTATAAACTCTTTTTCACATTGTCCTTTTCAAAATATCCTTATCCAGCCCCTCAAGAGATTTGACAATTGAAATTTCAAGCTGACTGAAACAGTTAAAAAAATACTTTATAACTAGATTTTCTAGATTTGAGAATCTTCCTATTCCCCTTTTTCCTTCTGTTACTTCATAGTGACAAAGAAAATGGAAGAAAGGATAAAAAAGAAAAATGAGGTGGAAATGGGAAAAGAGAAATATTTAGGAACTAGAAATACTAATTTTTTTAGTGAATTAGTTGGGTTTTTTTAATCAGCTTCATGGCTATCTCAACCAACACAGAAGTTTGACTCAAATCTCTTCATTATGCAAAACTCCAGGAGATTTACTGCAGCTGTCTACTGGTGTGTTTGTACTGAGTGTGGAACGGAGAAGAGAAAAGAGGAAATGAATAATGAGACTTGCTGTCTCTGACGTGTCATCCCAACGCACTGGGATCTTCCTTGATGTTTTCTCAGTTTGTTTTCATAAAAATTCATAAGTTCTGCATTTAAATTTGAGTTCTGGCTTGAATAAATACCAAGACTCGCAGCGAAGTGTAGCTAAGACTGCCAAAATTTCATGCAGCTGTAAATCAAGACCATTCAGGACTCCTGCCATCACCACCTAAAACAATAGATTGGCCAGGTTCTCTTCAAATGTGACAAGTGTGTCCCTAATTCAGTGTGAACCCTCTGGCCCAAGCAGAAAATCAGTAATACTCTAAAATTAAATGGAGTTTTGTCTAGACTGATTTTTCAGTTCTGATGAATGCAAGTAACTGAACAACAGGAAACCAAGCAGTTCTGCTTTGCTTCCTACTCAGCTATTTTGCCCATTTAAAAAATGCCTATTTAGAATTTATCTTTGCATTATTATAGAAAAGAATTTTACAACCAAATTATGCTATGAAAACAAACAAAAAACAAAGATGTTTTCAAAACCAGCATGGGACACACAAGTTACTTAGAGCTCTCTTTGAACACAGGTAGTTCCTCGCGAATTTTTTTCTCCCTTATTCCTTGTTGTAGGAACACGATAAAGGAAAATTGTGCTTTGCCATTCATGCATATTTTAGATACAAAAAATGAAATAGTAAGAAAAATATAAATAATAAAAGCAGAGAGCCTGCCTCTGTATGTTCAGGTCACCAAAATATTTCAGAGTCTTCCTGCAACCACAAATAAGACACTGAGAAAATTCCATCAGCAGTATTAAGAGAAACAATCGATTTTTCTCCTTCCAGGAGAAAAATCAGTATATAACAGTTGCCACAAAAGAAAAAGAAAAAAGAATTTATGGTTTTCACTTTGCTGAATGTCTATATGATTTTGTGATGGCCTAGTAGTAAGCCTCTAGAAAAATTCAGTATGTTATCTTCTATCTATATGGAAAAGTTGATTTTTCATCCCCATCTCAAGTAAACAGAGAGTCTGATGTACATTTTATTTAAAAATATTACAAACACCTTAATTGTTCCTTAGAAAGCTCCTAAACACTCTTTACAACTGCACTTTATTGTGAAGATATCTGGGGCCAGTCAGAATTTAAATTAAAGTTTACATGGTCAAGACTACATTGGTTTGACAGGGAGGAGTTTCTTTTATGCTCAGTTGCTGAAAAACTTCTTGTAAACTACCCATTGTGTCTAAACACGAGCTATAGAGCCCAGGGAAATCTCCTCCAAAGGTGTTCCTAGAACGTGTGTAAGTCAGGCCATCAGGATCCAGGACAAAACTCAGTCGTAGCTGCTTCTCTTTAAAAAGAGAAGGCAGGCAAAGAAACTGCTGTTGCTGTGGAGGAATTGATGCTGAAGGAATGGAAAAAAGCTCCCATTTGACCTGGAACAGAGAGTTCTTCGAGAGCATGGTCAGGGAGAGAGGCTCTGTGCTTCCAAAATACTGACTCAGGAACTGGTCTGAGCCACCTTTTCGACTTTGAATATTTAAGGGAGGTTTAATTAATTATTTTCTTTAATTAACTGCTAGAAAGCACAGAATTCAGAGCAAGGCAGCTGTCATTTACTACCTGTAGACCAACGGATAAAACCAGATGAATTTTCACTGGATGTTAAGTGGGAATGAGAACAGTGGATCACTGGGGAGGAGTTTTTCTGTGGAGGGAAGCCATCAGAAATTTCCATCTGTGACAATGCCAGGCTGACTATGACAGCTGAGGAGAAGACTCAATAGTACTCATTAATTTTAATTGTTTTCAACAAATTCCATGGTATGTGTCGAGTCTCCCAGCACTGCTTTGTTTCCAAAATAAATAATTAACATCATATTCAATTCATATCAACACATTATCATGTCTTCTGGTGACTGTGCTGCTTCCTGATTCTCTCATCTAGATAAGGTTTTTTTGAATTATCAACAACAACTTTCTACTCTTCAGTGATTATTATGACTTTTCATTGATTTTTAAATGGCTTTTATAAATTATTGATGCCTTTCCCAGTACCTCCTCATCAAAAATTCTGTGTTGTCAATGAGACCCAAAATATTGGGGTTTGAGGTTGTTTTTTCTTGTTGCAATTTAATTTAATTTATGATCTGGTTACATATCCAATAAACATGTAGAATTTGGGTTGAATATGAAGGCCTGAATATAAAGTTCTATTTAGACAAAATTTGGAATTCAAACACTCTGTAACTATAAGAAAAAATATCTATTTAAAAGCAAGGGAACTCAAGTGCAATTTTCAAAGAGAACTACTACTGTTTATGTATTAGTTTTCAAAATTAAAATTGTAAATTAATAATTGTTACTGTACCAAAAAAACCCCCTTGAAGATCGCACTGAGATTCCTTTTGTTACTTCTCTATTAAAATTTTATTATGATTTAGAAAACCCCCTAAAATTTTTATAAGTAAAGGGTACAGAGGAAGAATTAGAGTAAGGGTTCATTAATGAAAAGAAAGGAATTCAATAGATTGAAAGTGCTGACTAAACTAGACTCTTTTAAGAGTTTAGGTAAAGGTTTTGGAAAAAAATAAAAGACAGCAAATACAGGCAGCTATAGATACAAAATTTATATTCCTAAGTACAAATAAATCCAGTTTTAACTTGCAGTTTATGATCCCAGAGAGAACTGGACACACTGAATGGAAACTTCAAGTGAGAGCACCACACCCTTTACCTATTGAAACCATGCCAGGAAAAAAAAAGTCAAAACCTACAGCTTATGAGTCTTCCTAGTGTGAAATCTACTTTATTCTAAAAAAAAAATAAAAAAGAAAAAATTAAAATTACCCTGATTTTTTCAAAAAGTTGATTATTTAAAACACATAATATTGCACTTATTCTGCCACCCCCAAGTCTGTTTTTCACCACAAAAGGTAAATATACTGGAAAGAAAGCAAATGAATAAATTTTAAAGAGTTTGGCACAAGTCCCACATCTGACTCTTTGTTTTTAAAGTTGGTGAGTAGTTTAGATGTGTTACAACCCCACAGAAGGAAAGAAGTGGAATGCCAATGGAGAAGGAGAATTATTTGCTCCTCGGATTTTGGCCATCTTAATATATATATATGTAAGCCAAAAAGAATACTCTGTTGGGGGTTGTATATATTATAAAACTTATTTTATATGAAAATAAAGTTTGTATAAATATAAATCGTTTGTGATTTAAAACTTCATGATATAAAGAGCTATTTTTTCAATATTGTATTTTATCCCTGTCGGTACTTTGATGTAATTTTAAGGAGTGGCCTAACAACCTAAGGCCTCCATACAAAATAAGATATATGTGACAATAAATTAATTGATTTAAAAAATTTTTCTCCAGATAAGCAGAGCAACAACTGTGAAAACTGATAAAATTAATGCATTAACTTTGTGCAAATTGAATGCTCCAAATCCCTTAAAATTTAACTATCATTATGAGAAGAAAACCACATTATTGGCACTTCGGGAAGGTGAAGTTTTTCTGCACTGGCAGCATGAAAGGAACTTGGGACAGGCAAAATTCATGGCTGAAACTGCATTTTGCATTTAAGGCAAACAAGGACATGAAAAAAATTAACAAACCCCCAGTTGCTGGTTAGGGTTTTTTTTTAGATGCAATCCAAAGCCGAGTCTTAAACTCCAAAGTTAACAAAGCAAACATTGTCTCCCAGTGTCAGCCTGTAATAAGGTCCCTAATATTTGGTGATGGATGCTGTGATTAACAAATATCAGGGTGGTGAGTCAGCACCTGCTTTCAAGATGCTTGGAGGGCAAAAATCAGGTTTCCCAGACACCAGCAAAGCATGGCAAATCACTGCCCTCAGTGCTGGCTTTCTTAATCATTCACCTTTCTTCCTCTGGAATTTAATATTCTCAGTTCCCACAGAAAACAGCTTTATTTTTTTTTTCCCTGACTAGCTAAGAAAAAGAAGGATATTTAATCACTCAACAACTTAAAAGTTAAACAAAACTCCTTTCACTTTTGAACTAAAAGTCAGTAATGTATAATTTCAAGATGCTGTAGGAAATAACATGGATGGAAAGGGTGTGACCATGATTTTTAGACAGAATAGTAAAGGTGAGAGCACGAAAACCAGGAGACAAGATTAAAAAATTATGTGATCTTGTTTTACCTTCCTGCTGAATATAAGGATAAGTTTTATCATTTTTAATGTTATGGTCAGGGACCTCTCCGTGCTCACCCAGTAAAAGGCCCTTTCCTCAATCCACTTCTGTTGAGTCACCACCTTTAATAAAATCTCCTCTTGCTTCATTTAGCCATTAGGAGTTCCCAAAGCATATTTTCCATTTCATTTCCATTTTCAATTTTACACGTTTCTGCTTTTGCCTTTGCATTGTCTGGACTCTGTTCACCACACAGGCAGGAGTTTGTCCAGCTTTAAACACCCAGGTTTGCTGAGTGTTAACACCAATAAAGCAAAGCAATGAATGTTACAGCACCAGAACCCACCTTTTCAGGTATTCAAATACACAAGTGTCCCTGCATATCCTTCTGCTTCCAAAGGAAAACTTTCTGGAATAATTCTTCAGGTATTAATTATGTATCAGACACACAGTCACATTAGACTCAGGATAGGTTGGAGATGTGTGCCTTGGTGGGAATGTGAAATATTCTTCAAAAATTATAATTAACAAAAATATTGTTTAATAAATTAAACTTCCACCATTTTTTTAAACTGTTTATTGAAATCTCATCTAAACCTTTGACTCAAAGAGCATTTAGATCAAATAATTCCAGTCCCATTTCTATGTGGCAAGTCATAAATTAATCTGTTTTTAGTGGTTAGGAGCTCTTTTCTACATTTTCACAGAAATCATCCAGCATGGAAACTTACTGCAAGATCACAGAATCCAACCTGTGACCAATCCACCCTGTCACTAAACCATGGCACTGAATGCCAAATCCAGTCTTTTCTTGGACACCTCCAGGGATGGGGATTCCAAGCCTCCCTGGGCAGCCCCTTCCAATGCTTAATGCCCCTGGCAATAAAGAAATTCTTCCTGATGTCCAACATTTTAAACTGGTTTAAGTTTTCAGAACAAATTGTCCTAAATATTCCTGTCTTAAATTTATCAGTCATGAAGATAATAAAGAACATAAAAAACACTATATTCAAAATATATGTATATATTATCACAACCATCTCCTGAGATTTCCTTAGCAAAACTTTATGAAGATCTTCTATTACGACTGAAATCTCATAGATGACTCAGATGTGTTGCATCCCTATCATCAAACATGATTTCACTAAAAGTTATTAAATAATTCTATCTGTATGAAATGTTTGAAATATACGTATTTAAGTCTTGTAAGTATATTTGAATTTAGGATGTTGAACACTTTGGAGTTTAGGTTGAGCCTATATTATTCATCCTGGATGGAAAATAACTAAACTGAATGTTCTAATTTATTATTAGGAGGAAGCTTATGAGGTACTTTAGGAAATGCATATTGATAAAGCAGATTACCTTGACCCTAATCTCATCTCAGCCACATATTCCTCAGCAAATCCTTGAACTGAAATTTTAATTATGTTTAATGGGTATGAATAAAAATTATGCCTTGCAATGCTAGTGTAGGCCTCCACGGAGTTTGAGGAAATCTCTTTGCCTACATCAGAGGACAGAAATTGGCTCAATATATTTAATAAAAAAATCATCTCCTTTGCCCTCTGCCTGCAGGCAGATTCCCATTTGTAAACTGAGGATTATTCATGAGTAATAATGCACGTGTCAGAAATGAAAACCTTTTTCTCCTTATCATGTCCCTGCACCCATTAATAAATATGCTTATAATTAAAATCACATTCCTTTCCCTTCTCCTTGCCAGCAGCAGATTCTCGACACTGATCCCACTTTTCTGAGCCATGACAAATGTAAGAGGTTAAAATCATTTTTCTCCAGCTTGAGAAGCCCTTTGCAACCCAGTTTTCTTCTTGGCTTCCTGCAAATATTTTGGCAGCAGCTATGACTTTTCTGCACTGCATCTTTCAGCCTGCCACTTGTCTGAGCTGATTCGAACAGGTCGCTTGAAAGCAGGAAAAAAACAGGCTCAGGAGGTCTCTCTGCCATGTGCATCTTGAGCCTCCACACTATGCAAGAGCAACTTAACCAGGCTATGGGGAAAACTGAAAAAAAACACCAGTGTGGGATCATGATTTTCATGTATTGATAATTGAAAATTGATGTCATAAGCTCATGGCTTTACAGCTGAAGGCTAGTTTTCCCTTAACAGATTCCCCCCTTCTAGGACATTTGGAACAGGTAAAATGTTGCCAGTGCTATTGTTTCTTGCAGAATCACTGAATTTGCAAATATTACTCCTAAAGGTCTGGACAGAAAAATAAATATAAATGGGTACCACCATAAAAATACAGAAAATGCTACTATTTGATTTTTGATTACCCAGACACAAATGACAGTTGTAGTTTGGCTTTCCTTCTGGAGAGATTCACAAACCAGGATGGTTTTATGATTCTCCTGAGGCCCCCTGAGTTGCACAAATTTAAAACAAGGGCTTTGCAGGCACAGAGCCCTCCACGGGTGTTAGAAGGAGGAATGCTGATTAATGGAACCGAGGGACCAATAAACAACTCTTCAATCTAACACAGCCAAGTAAATGAAGACAGTACACATAAATCAATAACAACATTTCCATTTCATCTCCCCCCAGAAATGTTCAACAGCCTATTTTTTATCAGTGAGTAGAAGTGGAGGTGGGAGGCTCTGATGTAATTCAGTTGCAAAAGCCTTCAAGAAGTACAGAGCATTTAAAGAAAAAAAACCAAAAAAACAAAAAGCCTTGTGTCAACACTCAGATGGTGCTGATACTCAGCTGTGCTACTTTTGAGTTGCAACAGAAGTTCCCAGGGACTAATGTTTATCTCTAAAGTGTCTGGAGATCATGCAGTGACTTGGATTAGTTTGAAATCACATCCCTATGCTACAAGAGATGGTATTTATAAATGGAAACATTCATAAAAGAGAAACTATTATAAAAGTTACAAAAATGACAGTGCTGTCATACCATGGCATGGAAGAAACAAACCAAATCAAAAGCCACAAACCAAAGCAAACAACAAAACAAAAAACATGACACAGACACAAAAAAAGAAGATCCTTGAAAAGGACAGCAAATTACACTTGGAATATGGAACATACCCATTGGCTTTAGGAAGCAGGAATCCTAGCTTAAAAGAAAGGAATGTGTTCAGTAATGACCTGTCAGAATTTTCTCAAAAGCAGAAGAGAATGCTCCTTCAGAAACTGTCTAAGGAAAATTATGAATTGTGAGATAGACAGTAAGAGGTGCATTTATTTTTGAAGTGTGGGCTGTCTACATCAGCCTTTGTGGATCCAATAGAGATCAACCTTGGAAAAGTCTGGTTTGCCATTTATTGTTCCTCATAAACCATTATTTGAATGAGTTATGGAATCATAGAATCAGATTGGACAAATCACAGAATTAGGCTGCGAACATCAAAACCAAACCCAACCTATGCTTTGCTATAAAGTGAATTTTGATTTCTGACCATCAGTCTTCCATTCTGTTAGGGAGAAGTTGTAGGATATGAGCAGATGGCATAGGAAACTGGAATTGAAGCTGAGACTGGAAGTTAAGACCCAGCTTAAAAACTGGAGAATTACACAAGACAGGTAATTTTTTCTGGTCTGGTATGTGATGATGAGGCACAGAAAAACTCACAGGTGCATTTTGCCTACACAAAAACAGTCCCATCTATACCTCCAAGTGAAAAAAGCGTAAGCAGAAGCTGTAAGAGACTGATGACCCTTCTAGGGTATTTCAAGTCCAGTTATAAATTCTATAGTAGACATGCAAAATTTTGTATAAGCTTTTTATTTCTAGGAGGATCTAAAGAATATAAGATTTTTTGAGACCTCAATACATAGGATACTGCAAACCCATCTATTACCCTAACTACACAATGTGAGTGGACTTTAAAAAGAAATCACAAGATTCTAGTTCAGTAAAACAGCATTTATGGGAATTCTGGAGGTCTCAAAGGAATTTATTGAAGTTGAGATTAGGTCTGGTATAGAAAGGACAGTGTGTTTGCAAGGGTTCCTGCTGGCTGTCACATACCATAGTGCTTTTCTCAGCTGAAAGCAGCAACCATTCAAATGAATTTTGGGTGCTTGAACTTGTAAAAATTGGCAATACTCATAATAATGGTCATGCACAGTAACAAGGAAAGAGACAATTACTTCTGTTTAAGAAGGGAAAACTATTATGTAATCATGTCCCTTTTTTTTTTCCTAAGAAGAAAGTTACTTTTATGTTCCATTTAGTAAAAATATTAAACATTCCAGTCATGTTTAGAGCAGAAACCAAAGATGAAAAGACCTATTTACTATGCAAGCAGTACAATCTCCAAGGGAAGATCCTTCTCACATTAAATGCAAAGTTCCAGGGAACTTCAATTTTATTACTGCATTCCTTAAGAACAATATGAGCCTTGTAACAATTATTAATGACTATAAACAAGGTCAAGGTAGATGACATTTCCCATGACCTGCCCTGAAATCTTCAGGTTTTCCTCCATATGCATAGCCAGGACTTTGCATGTCAGACCAGGCTTCAAGTTGTCATGGCTGAGAGGTTTCTTGGGGGATGATGTCAGTTTGTTTACTTGGTTTTTAATCAGACATTTTCCCTCTTTCCTTTGGAAAGTACAATACCTTAAGGTGTGGCAAATACACACCCCATCATATGTTGTGAGCTATGAAATAGATCTAACAAAATTCTATTGGTTGTATTAACTCAAAGCCAACCTCTTGATCAGATCTCAAACCATCAATAATTAGTAGTATAGCTTGGCCATCTAATTGCACCAAAGAAGCTCCAAACGTGAAGCCTCTACTTTTAAATAAAATTCTAAATGCACACTTCTAGGATATTTTAAGCTTCAGGAATGTCTGTGTAATTTTAAGAGACCCAGGGGGTCTACTATAACCTAACTCTATTCACTCTGTCCGTTAGGAGCCCCTCACCATTACCTGAAGGAGGCACCTGCTGGAAATGAAAATCTAGGACAAAAATTATCACTAGTGGTTTCTGCAAATTGTTGACTGCAGCTGCAGCAACCTAACACATACACTCACCTAATTCCTGACAAAATTTCTCTTTATACTGAACACTTAAATCAACAAGGCTATTGTTCTACTGCAAAGTGTTCTGATTTGATTTGGATTCTTTCTATTGAGGAACTTCTTAGTGCCTTAGGTAAAGGGTTCTTGTTTAAAGTCCCAAAAAAGGCAATACCTAATCATCACACTCACCTTTTTTCAGTAACACCTAAAACGCTGCTTTTGCAGTTTGTTCCACTTCTAGATACAAACAGAAAGGATTTTTATTCCTTATACACTGAGAAATAAATTTTAGGGGAAAAAAATGCAGGGGGAGATATGGAGGGTGAAGAACAACAGTACAAAGGAATGTGTACATCCAAGGGAAAACCATTACCAACATTTGGCCACTTGCTCTTAAATGATAAAATACACCTGAGTTACACTGTCAAAACCAATAATGTCGCAAACAAAGGACATTAATTAATTGTTGATTAAACTATTTCAAAAAGAGATCACACATCCTAATTCAATGCAAGTTTTCAATGCCCACAGCACGTTGCTGTCAATGCATTTTAGGATAATGACATCATAAAATTCTTGTCATTCGAGTTTCAGTTTGGTAAATACAGACTTTTCTCAGTACTTGGGAATATCCTGATATTCAAATCTGAAGTCAAGCTTAAGCACGAGTATGAGTTAACTCCATTAGAAAAGGAACAGAACAAAGAAGGAGAAAGACAAATACCACAGGAATTTAAAAGTTTTTAAATTTTTTAAACACCTCACACAAAGCAGGTATAAATGGGAGAGCTCTTGATTCCCTTGATTCATCAGTGATGCTTTCATGACCAAGACCAAGATAAAGGAATATGACAGAAGTGGTCATTGGCAATAGGATGCTATTCCATCAAAGAGAACATCTTTTCTAAGCTTACTGAAGTTTAGTGCAATGTGTCTTGTGTTAATGGAGTTCCCTGAGGAAACCAAAGACAAAATAATGGGATTTATGGGTGCTGAGTGTTTCATAAAAAACAAGAGGCTAAATCTAAAACATATTCAAGAATTAGTCCCCAGTCTAGTGCTCCACAAAGAATCTCCAAACCATGAGGTGCTGTTTCACTCCCATCCTCCTCCAATCACAGCATCCATCACGTTTTCTTAATTACAGTGAATTACAATAGTATTAGGGTGTCCTACCTTTTATGTCCAGCAAAGGAAGCTACATCAGCGCCAAGAACTCAGGTTTTGGGCATAAATCAACCAAAGCCATGGCTCTTCCACAGCTTCCTTTGGTGAATTTTTGTACCCATACATGTATATATTTAACTATTTCTAAATCTGTATATGCAGGACTTGTTACATGTGAGGGGAAGAAGAGAAAAGGCAGAGAAAAAGCTTTATTTGAAGTGATCAGGAAGGCATCTTAGTAAACAGGGTTAAAAAGGAACTTGGAAAAAAATAAGGATTAAGGATCTCTTGCCCTGCTGTAAACACAACTTGCACACTAACTTGAAAGATATGGCTCTTACTAGTGCCACCAAAATACAAGATAAAAAACAAAGAGAAAATATATACCACAAAGCATGAGTGATTTTAACCAGTGACACCAAGAATGCACCGAGTCAGCACAACCCTAATGTGAGTGAAAATGTTGCAAGTGGCTGTTGTTGAAACTAAATTGTCCTGCTACTACTGTTTTCTCTCTCCATGCCTGATGATGCAAAACCTTTCCAAGTGCAAAACACTTCAAAATACGTTTAGAAAATCACATTATATTAAAATCTCTGATGGTACCTAAATGGGTGTATCCCAAATCCTTTTTTCCCCCAGTGAATTTTGTGCATATTTAACATGTTTTAATTGAAACTCTGAAAGGGAACAGTTCCTCTACACTGAGCAGATTCCCATTTATTCCTATCCAGAGATCACACCTGGAATATATCACTCACTGCTGCCTTTTCTGCTGCAGTGCAGGGCACTTAGATAACAAAGCCAGAGTGGGAGAACCAGGCAAGATACAAACTGGAGTGCAACTTTTAATTGAACCTGTAAAACAGAGCATTGGTGAGAAGCATAAAAACCCTAAGAGAAACAAAATCAAAAAGGAGCTCAATGCTACACTTTGGGAGTGTCTTTTTCCAAGTCCTCTGAATAATTTTCTTAATATTTTTAAAAGCTGTGTTGTACTCCACAATGGAAGAGGAATTATGTTACAGTTTCAGATGAGGTGTGTTGAAAGAGCCAGGGCTAATGCAGTTTGCAGCCTTGGAGTTTGCCTTCTTACTTCAAAGCTCAGTGCCAGTCTCAGGCTCTGTGACTCAGGGAAAAGCAAGAGTGCTCCCTGTGTACGTGACCCTGTTTACGTGCAGCCCTTCAGGATCTGCAGCAGACACTGGAAATGTGCTCAATCTCCACCAAGCGCAGGCAGAGATTCCAGTGGCCAGATAGCAGCTCTGTTTATCAGCCTATAAACAAAATTCACTGATAAAGCTGGCCTTTTCTTCTTTTCCATAAATCTCCCCTCTGGATTCTTTTCATTTCCCTAAAAACTGTCACGATGCTGATGAAAAACAACCTCTTTGGCTTTTTAAACTTGGTGTCTCTTATGACAGCAATCTTTTATAAAAACAAAGAAACCAGAAGAGCAGTGCTTTAAGAGAATGCCTTTGGTGGATTTTTAGGTTTTTTGTTTTAATAAAACCCAATAATTCCAGATGAAAAAAGCAGTGAAAAACTATTGCACTTAATAGCTGAAGCAGTTGCCCTATAAATAGCTTTGAAAGAAACCTGAATTATTTGAGGGCAGTTTAGTGGACTGTACCCATATACAAGTTTAGTATCCAAAATAATACTGCTGATACCGCATTTTTAGATTCCCTTACTTGCTTTGTAAAAGGATGACATCACCTGAAGACTCACTGGGATTTTTGGTTGTTGAAGCATAGTTTATCTACACTTTTCAAATAGACTGAAGCAGAGAATATTTCAGTGGGTACAGCATACATGACTAACCAAGTCCTGCCTAGTAATGTTGGAAATGTGATTCTTTTCTTCACAATATTTGAAAAGTTGTTTCACATCCCTCCAGTTTCATTTTGTGTAACAACCACTTTTAAAAAAACAGATAATCAAGTAAAAGAAAAGCAAATACGAAATTGTGCGAGCTGCTTGTCATACTCTTAATTCTTCCTTTTTTTTGTGCTTTACCTGTCCTTTCTGTCACTACCATTCCATAAGCAACCATTAAAAAAACACTATTTAATTCTTCTTTAACATAGTGAAGTGTAGGGAAATGCAGATATCCCTAGAGAGCAAATCAATGAGCAGTGAGACAAACTGGTGGAAGGTGGAGAGTTATTGTTGTTTTTATTTGAATTCCATTCCCAGCTAGCAGAGCATGTAATGAGCTCAAACTAGGCATCATCCCACTGCAGATTATTTTCATCATGGAGCACAGCCCATTGTGAAGCATGATTTTGGCCCATCACATCCAAATTATTTTTCCACTATCAGAACTCTCTGGAGGCTTCGCAAAAAGAGAAGAAAGTGACCAGTCAGAAGTGCCTCAGGACATTACCAGAAAATGGTGAATGGTAAATAAATATACATTATGCACATGCCCAAATTTTCACAGAAAAACCCATTCTCTGTAGTATTTTTTTACCTTGAGCAATATTGAAGAAGATAGAAAAGAATGTTAAATGTATATGCATATGTTTTATTTATACTTAATATGGCTGTAATACCTCTCTGTGTGCAGCACTCTCTTTCTCCATAGATGTGTATTCTATGCCCAAAAAGATCAATTTTACAAACTGTTTGTCAGCCCATTCTCCTAAAGACAGAGAATAACAGAGGGACAGGCAGTGATAAGAGTGTGACCAGATCGTAAATCAGAAGAAAATTCTGTTAAAATTCTGTAAAAACAGTAGCAAATATACTGTTGTTAGACTCTTAAACTTGAGTACTGACAAATGTGTAAATATTTTACAATGATCATTGAGTTTGGTGAATAACTGGTGAACAAAATATCTGAATGTAGAACAAAAAATTTACAGGAATCTAGAGAGCCTTATTTTCAGTGAAATTACACTGATTTGGAGAGAGTTGATGACATCAGCCACAGACAAAGAAATTTTTTGCAAGGAAGGGGCTGGGTAACCTTTAGTACACCTTAAGTCTTCAGAGAATAAGTGATATATTTTCATTTAAAAAATCAGCAATATTTCAAAAGAAACATTAATAAACAGTAACTAACACTGACTGAGAGCAGGAGGACCACCTACCACAGAATCATGAAGACAGAAAAACATCTTCAAGATCATTGAGTCCAACCATTGACCAGACACCACCACATGAACTAAACCAGAACATAGAGTGCCACATCCAGTTGTTTCTTACACCCTTCCAGGGATGTGACTCCACCAATTCCCTGGGCAGCCCCTCCTGATGCTTGGCAAAACTTTCAACAAAGGAAATCCTTCTCATGTTCAGCCTGAACCTCCCCTGGTGCAGCCTGAGGGTATGTTTTAGTCAAAGATTGAATTCACAGATGTCAGTATAGATTTAACAGAACATGAAAACCACATGACAGAGAGAATTCTGAATTTGACAGGTAATTTATCTAATGTTTTACAGCTGGATTTCCTTGGCCAACCTATTTTTTTTTCTATACAAAATTCAAAATTCTCATTACCCAGTGTTCAGAAATTTTTAACAGTATTTGGCCATCATAACTCTCAGGACTGGTACAGAGGAGAATACACAAGAGAAAAACTTGGTTTTCCTCCTGTTTCAATGCCCCTGAACAACGGGGGGGAAATTGCCCAAATATGTACATTTCATTAATACGTCTGGTGGTCACTGAGAGGAAAAATGGAAGCACAGAAGCAATTCAGTTCTGTAAATCAGCCTGAGAGAAACAGATGGAACCATGTCCTCCTCTGATAAAACTATTATCTGCACGGTCAGGGCATTTCAGGACAGCTGCTGGAACATCTGATGAGGTGTTTACAATAAAAATGAGAGGCACTTTGCATTGCTGTGCTGGCCCAGAGCACTTACACAGATCAAGGAGCATTTATTTGGAAGGAATGTGTCCATAAGTGATAAAAGGGGAAATTATGATCTCATCCCATGGTGGGAGGCTATCCAGGATAAAAGATCAAATAAAATGATGGTATTTTTGTTTACAGAAATCTCTGTGAACCCCTCTCAAATACTGGACAAGACAGTTTACACAGATCCTTGGAAAGCATCAGTCTGACAAATCAAATTTTTAAGTCATGCTTCCAGATAACCAAGTTGTCAAAACCCTTGTTAAAAGGGGGAAAGAGGAAGAGAGTAACTTCAAAAAATCTTAAAAAAATTAAAATTAAGCTCCCAATGAAGGAGATAATTCTGTAACTATGTCACTCAAGGAAAAATAATTTAAAATAATTTTGAAAACCCTCTTGGAAAATTCAGACACCAAAATATTTTATTCTTTTCCTGCCTAAATGACTTTTCTTTTGGAGCCACGGAAGTGAGAAAGAACAGAGGTGGGTAGATCCATTCAGCATTGTATCTTTCTACAGCAGGCCAGGAAATGCAGGATACTGAAGTGAAACTAATCAATTTTGCTCTCTCTGCTTCCCCTTGAATTGTAACCCTAATATCTTTAATGGGTGCCAACTGGACATAGATACTCAGGCAAAAATTTGACCAAAGGCAAAGCTTTGACCCAAATTCAAATTCAATTCCCAACGAACATAAAAATTACCATAAATCAGAACAGAGTCGACTTTAATAGGTTCATGAAGTTCAGAATGACAGTTCTGGTCTAATGTGCCTGATTTATAATGTAAATAAAGAAGGGAAGAGAAGCCCAGAGCATGTGTATTTTCTAGATGCAAAACAGAACCTACTCAGATTTCTAAACTGCAATGTCAGGCCCAGACAGTACACAAAAAAAATTAATCAATTAATAAATTAAGATAGCGGAATCTACATAAGGAGGATTCCCGTCATAGAATTTAGAAGGCTAGAAAGTGAAAAAAAATCCTGAGCCTTACTTAAAGTTTTAATAGGATTTACCAGCCTATCAGTGCAAAAAACGTCCTCTCGAGGACGAAATTAGAGGTGGGGTGCTCCTACCCTTCAATATCACTGAGTGACTCCACCTCAGGAAGCTTCATCTGGGCAGCTTCGGGCCATCCCATTTCCAGCTACTGCCACCCCTGCAGCATCCCATCCTTTTCCCGCTGTTTTCTGTGGAATTCAGCAGCTCTGGCACGTTCTGTGTTTACCTCTTCCTGTGGGGACCAGCAGTGAGTGAAGAAAACACTGTGCTCTTGTTTGCACTGTACGGGCAAGTGAGGGAAAGGCTCCAGTCCTGGCATCCTGCAGGGAGGCTGCTCTGTGCCAAGCTAGGAGCAAAAGGACACTCCAGCAAATATGGCTTCGGCAGTGCATGAAACTTCCCTCATTTTGGGAGAGTCTCTGGCTATTAGACCTCTGCTAAGGAGCATCTCTCCAACTTTAGCCCTGCAATTACCGTATTAGCAGTTTGAAAGCTTGTTTTAAGGTGAAAAAAATGGCCTGAAGTGGGGCTCTAGCAGCTGAATGTAAACTGGAGCAGGCCGGAGCCTATACCTAATTCCAAAGGGATGCAGGATGTAAGGATGCTGAAGGTAGTGTTCAGCTTTCTCCTCCTGCCTCATTTTGGTGCCACATGGAATTTGACTGGATCTACCAAAACAAATTTCTCAGCTGCCTACACCCCACAACTCTTCACATAAATACCAAGCAAACATTACATGGTATTACAACAGACTTGGTTTTACACTAGTACTACCACTCCTCACTTTGTCATATAGCACAAACACCAACTACAAACCAAAAGACAAGCACAGATAGCTCACAGAATTTATTTTATTTTATAAGACACGCTCCTGAGTGGGCTCAAGGATGAAGATGTGGTTTTAATAAAATAGTTCTGAGTGTGTTCTGGAATGAACCAAAACTCGGGAACACTCATCTTTCATTGCATAGTGCAATTTCCTCTGAGGGTTTCTGAACCCTTCGTTACGCTCACCGAAACCGTGAGAAAAAAAAATTCATTTTTCTGAAAGCAATAAACTAATTCTTTCCATGCTGAACTCACAAACCATTCACCTACACACTCCATGTTTCAAATTGAAATTTAGCATATGCAAATGACTGGTGCCGCATTATCCCTTGCCCATAAAGGTATTCGGAGGAATCTGGACGAGATGACAGGAAAGCGCAGTGTGATACTGGAAACCTGAGGGCAGAGAAGAAAAACATGTCACAAATTTGCAAAGTCAGGATCCGCTATAGTGATGAATTCTTGGAAAACCTTCAGAGCGCAAACCAAACGCCCAAAAGTAAAACCAAAAATGCCGCCTCACGGTACATAACTAGATGTCACTTCCTCTTACACATAAAAAATAATTAAAAACAGAATTCTCAAAACAGATAAAAATTAAAATCAAAAAACACTTGCTCACTTACCACGTTATCCCACGACATCTCCAAAGGAAAACGACACACTCAGCTCCAAGCTCGCTCTTGCCTCGCCGTTCCACTCTTGACCTCGAAGCTGCCTCGCTCTTGCCTCGCCGTTCCACTCTTGACCTCGAAGCTGCCTCTCATCCAGCCTGCTCTTGCCCCGTCGTCCCACCGCTGCTGCAGATGGACGACGACACACTCAGGCCTCAGAAGCTCCAGCACCCAAAGGGAACCGCCACCCAACAGCCCCACATCGAGATCCTCACGCCACCACCCACAGGGCCACCCGCAGAACCCCCCACAGCTGCCCAAAAGCCTCTACACTTCAGCTTGACTCACCACCTCGACGTCCGCCGAAGTCCCACGCCGTGCTGGGAGCCGGGCCCTCTGGGCAAAAGAAGCTGGGCACAAAGCAAAGCAGCGCGCAAGAGGCTGCAGCCCTGCTTACAGGGGGCTCAAGCCGCTGCCTGCACTGCAAAGTGCCCGGGACTCCAGGGCACCGGCCCCGACTTACAGGGCGGCCCTGGTCCCCAAGGCCTACGGAGGCTCCTTCTCTCCAATTCCGGCCCACTC
>JAOTQP010000001.1:112820547-112865898 GCA_026413545.1 Cichladusa arquata | reverse complement strand
TGAACATCTGACTCCTTCCAGCATTGTGGAAACAAAGTTGTCATTCCCTCTACAGTCCCTATCACAGCCAAGTCTATTCAGCTCTGGAAAAAACTCTGTAGAATGGTACAAAATGAAAGCAATTATATTTCCAGTTGTCACAATATTTTCTCAAAAATTTCTCCCTGACAAGCGAAAGAGATTTCTTTCATACAGGAATTGCTTCCAAAAAGGCAGAGAAGCCAATGTTATTAATTCAAATCATAGTAAAAGTAAATTTAATGTTAAAAGTAGTTCCCACATTCTAAAAGTGATCAGGTTTTTTGGTTGGCTTGTTTGTTTTTGTTTTTATTTTGTTTTTTAAGCTAAATATAAAGTGGTGTAGATGACTATATCCCAAATAGTGATTGGAACATCAGTCCCTTGGACTAACAGCTATGTGTTGCCTAACACTGCACTGATCACAAGGCCCTGACCTGGGCCTGGTCACACTTGTCAGGAAGTCCAACTTCTCAGCAATTCTGGTGAAACATTTTCTGACTCAGATAATTCTGATTTTTATCACAATGCAAGACTTAAAAAATGAAACCCCTACAAGCCAAGAGCCCAGAAGAACTCTCCAAACCTGGCAGGATCTACAGTAAATGGATATTACTTTAAAGAACTGAGGAGAAATTGCTGTGAGTGTGGCTCTTTGCAGGAAACCCGACAAGTTCCAGCACTGCTGGTGATGCAGCAGAGACCTGAGGCCATTTGTCACTGTCCCCTTCAGCCAGATCTGCTGTCCCACAGCCAGGAACCCAGACTGCTTCCCACAGGTGCCTTGTGCACCAGCACAGTTTTGGATGGATGTTCCAGTCACACAGTCCTGCAGGGAGAGCCACACTTCAAACTGCTCACAAGCCACATAGAAACCACAGGTTGCCAGGGGTTTAAATAAATTATTGCTAACAATATTTAAACACTCACAGGGAATGTGGTTCCTTCAGGGAATTGCTTGGAAGGATAGCAGTGGGTAATGAGAGCACAATGAGAACCCTCTATTTCACATTTCCTATGTGCCTCTAAGTGGAAGATCTCTGAGCACACAGTTTGAACAAACAAACAAACAAACAAACAAAACAAAACAAAAAAAAAAGGACAATGGAAATAATGTCTTTATAAGAGTACAATTCCTTTCTGATTGTTTTCATGTAGTGTGTTTTTTTACACAGTAACTCCACCACTTTCCTGGGCAGCCTGTAAGAATTTGGATGATAACACCGAGCAAGAACTGAACAAAAAGCAGAGAATGCCAACTCATCAGTCCAAGCAAAAGGGTTAATTTATTATGCTCCCCTGAGCTGTTAACAGCTGAGGAAAGCTAAACAAGGATGAGCAGGAATAATATCCTGTGCAATACTGCATTAGCTACTTCAGCCTGTTCCAGTCAACCAGAATTTTAAGCTAAGTTTTATGCTTCCCTAAGCTGCCAAATCTTTTTCATCCCTGAGTACAAAGGCATATTGAATTTCCAGTGTACACCTGCAGAAGTCTAGAAACCCACAAGTCTACCCAAGATTTCATCTCTACCACAAAAATACATCAATCTTTATAAATAGATTGAAAAACAAAACAAAACTAAAGAGGAGGGCACTCCCCTGATGTGCAGACTCAAATATATTGAAACAACAGCCAGGAAAATGAGTGTAACACCTTGTTTTGCAGGTTTCTCTTCCACTTGTGTACTTTTGTGTCCTAATTGACTTTTTCCAGTTTTTTGCTTTCTGCAAATAAATGAATCAGTTACTGTAACCATACTTGTGACATACTAGTGTCCATAGCTTGACAGGCAAAAAATGTAATCTTTTCACCCCTAGGATTTAATCCTAATGATGAACATAACATATCTGAGTCTCTGTATGTTTTTCAACACAGGGAGCTTCCCTGGAATAACATATAAAACAAGAAGGAATATGTGCATAAGCATACATCAACAATAAATGCAGCTTTCAGTGAAGACATGGAGACATTTAAATAGACAATTTTTAGTATTATTGTATGATTTTTCAGTGAGGTAAATAAATACCTGCATTTTAAAAAGACAGCAAAACAGACAGAAAGGCAGAGAATCAACCTGGAATAGGAGAGGGCATAAATATAAATAATTCTCCCCTAACTTCAGATGAATTATATCCATGCAATTGTGTCCAGAAGTCACACAATCTGCTGTTGTGATTCTTGTAAATATTCTTTCATTTTTAAGAAAAACTGAGAAAGCAGCTCTCAAAATGTCTTAAGTCCTTAAAAGGTGTTTAAAACTGTTAGACCTCAGTGGAGAAAAGGGAAAGACAAGTGATAAATGAGGCAGCTGAATATTCTCAAGGATTTTTATCAACAAAGTGTTTTGTACTTGAGTTGGTGGGAAAGCCAGGGGGACCTGGTAGGTGTTGTCTGGTCAGTGGTTGCTGTTATTATGGAGCTTTCCCAGGGAGCTGTGGCCCACACCATGGAATCCCAGCTCAGCTGGGGTTTGCTGCTTGCTCTGGATGATCCTGCTGCTCTGAACTGCCTCTTGCTTGGCCCTCTGTGTGCCCCCCTCTGGAGGGGTCCATCACACCTCGTGTTGCTCTCCAGATGTTGTGGATGGGCAGCCATCCAGGCCCCTTTCCAGCAGGAGAAAGGGAGCAGCATCTCCAGAGGTGACTCATCTCCCTCAGCAGATATTTATCTTCCGATGGGATGGGCTGACCTGTCATTGGCACATGATTCTCTCTTGGATGCTGAAGGGCTGGAGCATCTCCCTGCCCAGAGAAGGCTGAGGGAGCTGGGGCTGCTCAGCCTGGAGAAGAGCCCCAGCTGAGAGGAGCCCTCAGCCCTGGGTGTCCCTGTGTGTCCCTGTGTGTCCCTGTCTGTCCCTGAGTGCAGGGAGGGCAGAGCAGTCCCAGGCTCTGCTCCAGGGCCCAGCAATGGCACCAGAGCCGTGGGCAGGGGCTGAGCCCAGCAATTCCCCCTGCACAGGAGGCAGAACTTCTGTCCTGGGCAGGGAGGCTGTGGAGTCTCCTCCCTGGGGATGTTCCAGAACATCTGGACCTACTGCTGTGCCCTGGCCTGAGCAGATGCCCCTCTGTGGTCCCTTCCAGCCTGACCCCTTCTGGGATTCTGTGATTGGTGAATTTCTGTCCCTTCACCATGTTGATATTGATGTGTAATACGTTACAGAAATAATTTTTAGGGGTTTTTTTTTGGCACATTTACAAAATGCCCAATACAATCAAGACTGCTGGAGGAGCTTACTCTCTAAGACACATTTCAGAGGTGGTATTAACACATGAGTTCTAAATCTCTTTAGAGAGAACTCCTTTGGCTTCCCACATGTCTCTTCTAGATGCCTAATCCAAGGTACGTTTTAAATAGAAAATGGAAGCTTTTGTTCTTCTTCCAGCTCTCAATACTTTCAAAAGTTGACCACCTGCTGTGGGACATTTGCTTTGATTTAGTAGCTTAAATTTATTCCACCTACTTATTTTCTTTTTTTTTCTTTTTTTTTTTTTTTTTTAACAAAGCAATAAGGCCCAAAAATTGTGCAAATTGTCTAGAAACCCCCTAGGGAATGTATTTCTGGAACTCTTCCTTTCCTTCTCTTGCATTTTTATTAATTCTCATGAAGGGAATTATATATTTGTTTTCACTGGGATCATTGTGGTGAAGCTACTGTGATGATCACCAGAAGAACAGATCTGTTTTGATATAAATGATACAAACCCAAAATCATAATTATGAAAAAAATCTAAAATTTATGGCACTGCATGCATAAATGCAAATTTTACTATTTCCAGAACTATTACTATATCACAAACCAACTAAGCACCCCATGTTGTTTTTTATTTGAATGAAAAATGATTTTGTGATTTGTGGATTCTGCCAATTCTCATCTGTCAAGGAGCAGAGTTATTCTGTTCTTTCTTTCATCCTCCTGGTTGCTGTGCAACCTCTGCCCTCAAGTATTTCACCTCTCTTTCTCTCCACTGACAAGTCCAAAGAATTTCTAAGGTCTGCTAGACATGAACTTCACAAGTCCAAAGAATTTTTACTTCTAACTCCATACCACAGTGCAAATCTGCACGACTTTTCTGACTAAAACATGATAACGAATTCTATTGAACCTTAACAAAGATATTTGCAGAAATAAAAATCAATAGATAAATTTAGGTATGCCAAAAGAATGAAAGGAACAAATAATGAAGTTGTGGAATAAGTTTCCTTGATGCTAGGAACTTCTAGGCTTTATTTCAACTTCCCTGCTGTTAGAAGAAGTCACTTGCTAATACATATATGTCCTTTTATGGCTGAATCCTTTTTATGACCTCTGCTATGATTTCAGACTTCATTCTGCTTGCCTTCCAAAAAAAAGAAAGCATGTTTTCAAAGGAAGCATTATTACTAATAGAAATAGGTTTCCATGTTTTTCTGGGAAATAGTTGTCTTTCCTTCACAACATGATTTTATTTTTCTTTCCCTTTCTCAAAATCCTTGAGGACATAAAGTGCTTATGACCCATTTTACAGCTAAAGCATTTTTCCTTGCTCTGTTAGTAAGGTAAATGATATTAGGCCATGAGCTACAGGTAAATTAGATGGGAATTGAACTAGAAGAGCTGCTTTTCCTACAGTATAAAGGGATTCTGTGTCTCTTGCATGCATTTAAACCTATGTGGGACAGGATTTTTCTTCTCTGAACTTCCAAACCAGCAGCTTATTTCTACAGAGAGCACTCAGCAATGCAGCTACAGGACTGAATGAAAAATCAATTTCTCTCATTTCTGAAGAGTAACAGGTCTATTTAGACTGAAAATGCCATTTAGCAAGAAAATGCCCTGATGATGCATGATGGATTGAAAACAGAGCAGTCCTAGTGAGACATCCATGTAAGCACACACATGCAAAGCTGAGAGAATTCATAAAACTGGTTTACAATTGGATTTTTAAATTCCAGCACCACTAGAACACCTTGGAAAAGAAGCCCTGAGCATAAAAATGCTGTGGAAGCTGTGAAAACTTGCTGAGGTAGAAGCAGAGCCAGATGCTGTTAGAGCTGGGGATTTTGCCTCCCTTATCTTGAGATGCAAGATGGATTTGTACAGAGCTAACACATGCAAGCAAAACCTTAGAAGAGTGAAAAAGCTCACACCTCCAGCCCTGGAGCTGGGCTGGGTGCCACAGATCTATTAATAGAGCTCTCAAAGCCCAGGAAGGGTCTCTGCACTGTCTAAGGCGCTGCTCCCAGAGCTGACAAGGTCAGCTAAAATTCCCGTGTGAATTCAGCGACTGCAACAGCAAGGGCCAAATTCCTGCAGGCACATCTGAGGTACCCTGGCATGAGAAAGTGATAAAAGAGCCACAAAACCCATCTTATCTCCTTCAAACCTGAAAACAACCTTTGAAAGCTTTTTTTTCCCCTTCATGTTCTTGTGTTCCCTTTCATTTGACCCTCAGCCAAATCACTCCATAATCTGCACAGCTCCTATGAGGGGTAAGTGGATTTACGTCACTGCTTTCCCCAGAGGAAACCAGATCCCAGCAGGTTGCTCACACGCTTTCTAGAGCTGATGATCAGGTCACACACAACAGAAAACACCTTCAGATTTTATTCAGATTTCCCCCTATCCTCCTTTAAAGTCTCTACTGAGTTTACAGTGTTTTCTTTCCGTAATAATGAACATCTGTGACAGTGGAGGAGCCAAAATAAACCCTGTCAAGGAAATTCTATGTAGTTATGCTAAACAAGTTTTATTCACAGGTTTAAGTTTCATACTAAAAGGGGTACAGTGTCTTCCCACCCTGGCTTCATGTGTTATTATACACACTACTGAAAGTAATGTATACAATACCAAAGGATTGCCATGTTTTTAAGATGATTTTTTAGTCGTATTCTCCTAGAACAAAAAGCAGTTGTGCAGCTTTCAAGTCATAACAAGGGGCTCAATGATTATTGTGTGAAATGTTTTCCTTTATCACCATGATGAAAACCAGCCCGTGTTGGGAGGGAACCCACTCTAAGCAATTCAGGCATCAACCATTATCTAGGGCAAGTGTTGACCTGGCCTCAGACAAAATCCTTATTGTTCCCTTTGTTGTTCCCCTCACTCTCCCTCCCTCTGTTTAGTTAGGATATGCAAATTGCACACGAAAAGAAAAATCCCAGGTAATTCACTCCTTTTCCAGCTTCAACAGCTGGAGCTGGCAACAAGTCCTCATGAAGTGATGTTGTGCTTGAGCCTTTTTTATCCTGCTGCTTTTGCAATGCAATGTGGATTTAAGAAGGGATCAGTGGTTAGCACACCTCTGTAATTTCTTCAGTAGTATCAACAAGCCTTCCTTTTTAAATGTTTTTAAATTCTTCAGTGCTTTTGCCCATGACGACCACTTTAGATTTTTAATACAAATCCAAAAGCTTATTTCTCATGTACTCTGTTGCAATATCCAAGCCAAAGGGTCCCAGACATTTCTGTGGACACTTTAAGAAGAGTCATTGCAGCATCTAAACAAACCATTTATTACTATTATTACTATTATTATTATTATTATTATTAGCCAATAAATTTACTTGGGGCTATCTTATTATAACACAGAAATAGCAAAACAAACAACAATATAAGGCAACAAATGTCTCCTATAGTATCAAAGGAGTCCATCCCTAAAAAAAAATGTGGAGTTTTATCTAACTGATGCCAGTCCACAAAAAAAGGAAGATATTTTTTTTTAAAGATCTCAGAGGAAAAGATAGAGAAGCATTTTTTAGTTGTTAAATGCTATTGAAAGTGCTGCTTCAAATTGCCCTCAAATACTGTGGGAGCACTGGAACAAAATAATTGTTTTGAAATATACATACTAGTGAGTTTATGTGCTATTCTACACTAATATTAAAAGATTGCTCAGAGAAACTTATGAGAAGATAAAGGGAAAGACAGCTTCTGCCCTAGAGAACCTAAAATACATATTGAAAAGAGAAATTAGGAAACGTGAATTTATGGATAATAATCCAGAACATACATTCTAAATTACTCAACTGCAGCAGTTACCCTCCCATGAATAGTCTTGGGGTGCTTTGGTTTATACAAATGACATAAAGAGATTACTCCCAAAGACCTTGTCCTTGATTTTGTTTTTCTTTTTCTTTTTGCTTAAAGACTACTTTCTCCTGTTAAAGAAAAAGAAAAACATCTCCTATTTGGGATGAACTGAGAAAGCTCCCCTGGCACAAAGCCAGCAGTGACTACTCACTAAAGTTAATAAAAATGTGATTACAGAAGATGGAAATGAAACTGAGCCCTCCAACTCTGTTCAGCAGTGGTTAGTTTTCAAATGAACAAATTAAAAGGTATCATTCTACCCTGTGCTCACAGGAAGGCTTCTTTGGATTATGCAAACCATAAAATCCACATATTCCAGAATATCAGCCAATGTGCACTGAATGGAGGGAGACAACATGTCTCTTTGAAGAAAGGAGAAAATGAAAACTTTCAGCACCTTCAAAGCCTCTTAAGATGAATGCTGAGATAAGGAAAACAAGCATCCTTCCCACCCCCATGGCTGGCTACTGATGGACAATTAGGTACAAGGAAGAGCTGCATCATTATCCATACCCTGCTTTTTAAAGTTATCTTTCAGACCACATCCACAAAAGTAAAGATCTTTGTAACATGAGAGACAAAGTGTCATATCTGCTGCCATGCAATTTGACTGAATGAATTCTAGGGATCTGCAACGAATGAACAGAAATAAATGGAACCCTCCCATCTTAAAGTTTACCTTTGATACATGAAGTGTATATAAGTATAGGTATATAAGTTCCACATATTTGACATTTGGCTTCCTTGAATGTAATGTTTTCTAGGCCTCCAGTATTGAAAGAAACAGCTTTAACTTTTTCTGCATCAGAGATAGCAGCTCTATTACTTTGTGGGGACTCCAGCAAATTGCAAAGAAAGGAGGCAAGTTTCCCAACACATCCATGAGGTTCTCACACCGTTTCAGCAGGATGTACAGGCTGTAAATGCTAATATTTCATAGTGGAACAGGAGATGATGCAATTTCAGGGGACTGGAAATGAAATAGGTTTCATGAAATATGCCAAACACCACCTGGGGTGCATCCATGGGGTTCATGGAATTCTGTGGTTTTCCTGCAGTTTGCTTTTCAATAAGGTTAAATTAGAACCATGGCTCCTCTAAGGAAATTTGGCATTACAAGATATATAATCAAAGTTATATTATGTTCTTTAAACTCTCTAGAGAGGGTAGGCTTTTAATTTTTGATAATTGGCTTGATGTTCATTAGCAGGGCACTGGGTATTTTTCTTGGGAAGTTCTTCTGAATTAGAATGTGTGTGGAGATTTTTACTAGAAAAATAGGGAAGTGTTTAAATAATGGTGCTTCAAATATGCTGCAGTCATTGCATGGCCCCACACACTCACACAAGAGCAGGATGACCCTGAGGTTACAGCATTAGTTTGAGGATCTTGGAATTTTTATGAACTTCTTGTAAAGATAGGAAGAAACCATTGATGCTCTGGGCTCTCCTTCCCACCAGGGGTAATACTTCCTTCTCTCATCTGTTCCATTTTGATTATCCACATGCTTCCAAAGAATTATAGCCTAAAAATATTAGGATTTCTCGGTAGCCAGTGCTGTTTAGGCCTACAGAAACATCCCTATGCTGGATTGGCAAAGGAAGATGGAGATGAATTTTCAGGGGGATTTTCAGGGGGAGGAATTAACACAGACAGGAACCAATCTTCAGGTCAAATCTTCAGTTTTGCAGTACAAAGATGCTAATAAAAATAATTTCTTGGATGAAAGTTAATGGCACTTAAGCACAGCCCAGGAGCAGCAACCTACTCTTGGAGGTTTAGAGCCACAGAAAGGCAGAACATATCTGAGCTAGGGTTAAATGGCAAGTTCTAAATGATTGGTTTTCATTTTCATATGCTGTGGAGTTCCCTAGTGCTGAATGGCAGTAACAGTTGAAGTGATGAAATATTACAGGAAAAGCCACTCTTTCAGTATGTCTGGCATAAGCAAACCCTGAAAGGACCACAAGAGTTAACATTTCTTTTTTTCCAGATTATTGACTGTGCAAATACAACACATGAGATGTGTATAAGCATCAGGGTCCAAGTTCTGAGAAGTGCTAAGCGCACACAAATCTCCCCCAAGCTAATGGGAGTTACAGGTGTTCCCAGCAATGGCAATGCCGAGGGTATCAGCACAAGGAAGGATTGTAAGCTCAGGATTTTGGCCCAGTCAGACTGAATATTTCAATTCCTCACAACAGTTCTGTTGCTATGTTAAACCCAAATTTTTCCTGTGCTTTTGTCCCCCTCCATTAGGAACGTCTGCTTCCTAGCAACACAACTGGTGATTCAGGGAGCAAATTATCCCCTTTTCCACATTTCAGTGCTCTGGAAAGCACTGCAAGCTCAGCACTGAGCTTTGCCACAACACCTAAAGCCTGTGGAAACACTGCCACTGACTTCCAGAGGGTCAGATTAAGTCATTGGGCTGGCAGATTTTTATGGTCTGGATCCTGAGCTGCTGAAAATTCACATGCTCAGTACATCCACAAATTCAGCAGAATCTGCCAGCCAGGAGCACCATTTTCATTGCCTCCACACACTACAGGTTAAGAACAACCCCTTGGATGTTAATCATAAATGATTTTCAGAAAAAGCACCTTTGCCTTGAGCTTTTATATCTCTGTGAGCAAAAAAGAGAAAAGCTCTGCTTTCCCTCTTTCCAATCCTTTGTCCTTGAGAACTACACAGATCTGTATGACCTCAATCCCTGCAAGTTTTTTGTTCCCCTAATTCAAAAGAAGGTAGTTCATGGAGATTCTTCTGCTTCAGACAGAAAAAACCCAAAGGGAAATGAGCATTATCACAGCCAGTGTGAACTTACCAAATTATTCCATGAGGGTACAATAGAGTTGGAAATTACTTATACCACTGAGACAGCCAGACAACAATTTGATGATGAGTGGCAGACCTCTCCTAAACAACTGATCATGTGTTCCCTGCCCACAACATTTTGTCTTTTTCTTTGTGACAACTGAACCTCAAAAAAAATTTCATCAATATAGATGAGATTGTGCAAGCATCCATAACCTGAAGGATGTGGTTTTGTGTGTTTTATTTGACTGTTTTTACTGCATGGCTGAGCAGTCTTGGTGAAGGATTTGGCCTAGGATTAGAATAATGTTTCTCATAATTTCCCAGTAGTTGCTCATTTCTAACATGTTAGCACAGGAAGGACAGCAATACTACAAGAAATATAATCTTGGCAGCATTTTCAGCACATCCCAACTCATTAGGAATTACTCAAACACTGTAAATACTTATATTGAAAAAAAAAATAATGGTGCATAATATTCAAATAATCTGATCATGCTATGTTGACTTGATGTTTGCATTTCCACTTTTACATTTTGTTGTGATTCAGGGTTTTATCACAAGGGGCCTGAGATTTCTGTGTTCTTTGTAGAACACTGTGTGATAAATAGGATACCAGGTTATAGGTTTTCATTATTCATAGGTGCATTGCTTTCCATTGAGACAGATTCAGAACAGTATATGTAAATAATATAGAAATATTTAAATATAAATTAGTGATGCAGAATGTGAGGAAGAGCCCAGGCTTTAGAGTAGAGCAGTGAAAAGGAACATGCCCTAATTGAGTTTCATAATCTTTAGAAAATATTCTGAAAAGCAGCTGCTACGTGGGTTTTTCATGTTTATGAAGGAAACTTCTAATTAAAATTTGTTAACTCTGATGGATAAATCAAATTCAATCAAAACATTGGTCTTCTTAATTTCATCCAGGTCTTTAAATCAGCCAGGATAAGTGAAAATATACATATTAAGATGCATACTGTAGTTTTAATGTTGTTAAATTCAAGTATCCACAAAAACAAAAGGAGAGTTTGTGTATCACTTCAGTTTTAAGGACTTCAATAGAACTTGGGAACATAACTGAAAAAAATTGGCAATCTCAGGCAAAAATCCATTAATCACAAGGAGGTTTGAAACAGATCTGACCATCAAAATTATATTGGCCATTCAAATGTCAAAATTGATGTTGGTACATAAGCCAATATTAGAAACATTTTCATGTTAATATGAGAACAGACTGGGTAACCAGAGCAGATTTAGAAAGCCCAGCTGGAACAACAGGCTCTTAAACACAATAGTATTAAAATAAAACAAAACAAATAGAAACTATGGCAAGGTAAAGTTAGTGCTTTTGCTGAGAAAGGAAGTATGCATACATGAATGTTATATAAAAATTAAATAAGTTTTCTTTGATCTGTTAACACGAAAACTAAACAAGCTGGTGGATATTCTCCAAATAGCTTCTCATTATTAGAATTTTTTTTGATGAGTGAATTCCTTCCCAAAAGGAACAAAGATGGGTCCTCTGGGAGTAGAGACCTGAAGGCCAGAAATAAGCACTGTCTATGCATCCTATTGTTAGACAGTGCCCAATGTTAACAGTTTTGTAGGACTGAAGACAAAGACCATTTCCCTCAAATGACTTCACATGAACAGCAACAGGACTGTAGTTTAAGCAAGAAAATACTGTCTCCTTTGGGTTTGGGAATTTGGATTGACTTTTCTACGCTTCTGGACTATTGTCCTTCATTCTTCATTTAAAATTCCAGGTTTTAAGAAACCCAATTAAGCCTTAGTGTTGTACACATCATCAGTCAGAAACAACTGGTCTCAACATATTTTAGTGCTGAGAGCTCTAAGAAAGCACTTAAACAATAAACAGAAAATAAAATTAGTATCTACAGATCATGGAATCTTAACTGTAAATGGCAGGTTCCCCATATTTATTTCCCTCTCCTTATCTCAGTCTCCACCAAGAGGACAGGTGAGCTCCATAGACAAGATTTTCCTGGGCCAGTAAATGGCAAGGGAAATGGGCACCTTCTCCTGAGCAACTTCAAATTAACTGACCAGGTTTGATACTTCAGAGTTCACCTGAGGAAGTCTCAATGTTGGAGAGTTGATCATTCAGTGCATGTCTCACTGAGACCCTTGGCAGAGAAAAATATTCCAAAACACTTTTAATAGATGGATGCTATCACTTTACAGTCTCGAGTGCCAAACAATATATTTAAAAAGACATTGCATGCAACTAATTATCAGTCAGGAATGTGAGGTTAAGGGAAAAGGTGTTGGAATGCAATGATGAGTACAGAAAAGGCAGCATTTAATTGGATAGAAAAATGAACCCACCAAAGGTTCAATTCTGCAAGTGTGGTCCTAGGAGTTTGTCCTGGTTTAGGGCAAATTTGGGAGGAAACACATCACTAATTAAAAAAAAAAAAAAGCTGTTCTGCTATTATAAACAGGAAAAAATTATTTATGTAATATGTTCTACACAAAAAGACTAAAACTAAAATCACAGATGTGTATGAAAAGGATACTTCCATAACCTGTGTCTTTCTTATAACATTTCCTGTCAGCTGCCAGTTTTAGGTATGCATTGACAATTGTAGAAACCTTACTTGATGAAATAGCAATGAAACTGGGAAAGAAACTATCTTTATACCAATGCTCAATCATTTTACTGAAAAATTAAGTTAAAATTTTAAATAAAAGCCATAGTTTTTCCTATTAAAAGAAATGCTGAGAATTGCAGTAAAGATAATGATTTATAATTTAGCCTCATTTTATATAATCAAGTCATCTATCAAGAAGACTATGAAGAAAACATTACCTTTGACTCAAAATGACACTTGAGTTCTAAACACATTGTGATTCATAGTTTAAAAATATTTCTCAAAACTATCATAAAAACCATAATAATACCACTAGCATTTTAAAAAATCTATAAAGCTTTTCCAGTGGTATTAAAGATGATTAAAGTATTTTAAAACTTTCTGTGAAGTCTTGCAAACTTCCAGCCTTTGTTCAGTACAATATTTCCCAGTCTTTTTTTGTGAATTTACAATACAACAGCAATAACAAAAATAACAACAAAGCCAAATCCTTAAGGCCTTTGGTTTTTCCCTCCTAGGATGACTCTTGTTCTAACTGTCCTCTTATCCCAGCAGAGTAAACAAATGGTAATAAAATGTTTCCTTCATAAACAATGGATAGTTGTTTACTCAACACTTTTTATCAGATATTTTTTTCAGGCTAAAAGGGGTTAATTTTTCTAGAATCTATCCCAAAAGAAGGCATTGTCCATTTTCTTTGGGCCAAGATATGAACATGATCAAAAGCCTGGGGCATGGTGAGAAAGAAGTCAATCTTAACATAAATGGGCTTGAAATACCATCTCAACCACAAAATCAGCATTATTAAATCCTGGGAAGGTATCAAGCGGGACAACAATTCAGATTAATTACACCAATCTTGTTCAGGTTTCTCTTATGTTCATGCTTTAAAGTTTAGAATTAGCTGGAACCATAAAGAATAAGAGGATTTTCTGTTTTTCTTCAGTGACTTTCTCATGAACCATAAATTGCCAGAATAACTATGCTCAACGTAACAAAAAGATGAGTTCTGTGGTCATCTTGAGATCATCTGCAGCATTTTAATATGGCTAAATCTGTATCCCCTTGCTGCCTGCATCTAAATTTAGCTCATTGTTTTGCTGTTAAAAATAAGTTTCTTTGTTGCTCACGTACTCGGGGTGATGGCGACACACTGTCTGTTCTCCTGCCCATAAAGACTCGCCTCTTGTAGCAACCAGCAGATCAGGGGAGAAAATAAACCTGAGGTAACTATTTACAGTGACTGGCAGCAGGCACTCCGTGCTTCTTGTTTATGTCCACCTCGGGAAGAGTATTCCCTCTGCTCTGTGTACAAAGGGATTCCTCAGAAGCGATAAAACTCTGCCACTGGAAAAACAATGTACAATTGGAGAGCTCTGCCAGAATCTCAGCTGCTGTCACTCTCCAGAGCCAGGGGAATGATGCCAATATACAATTTTTAGGGATATGGTCCCAGGGTGTAAAATGCTAGAGGATAAAATAAGATCTGGTATTGTTCATGCTCTTTTTTTTTTTTTTTTTTTTTTTTTTTTTCTGGATGATATATAATAAACAGTAACTTCTCCAGAAGTTCTTATCCACTTTTCCCTAGAAATATGGAAGTAGTGTATTGCTCACAGCACTATATTTGAAGCTGGTCTCTCATTTACTTAGAAACATTTTCAGAGATGAAGCAGAATCCCATGTCAGAGTTCAAAAAATCAAAATGCCTAGAGCTGTGATCAGAACAGGTGTCTTTACACCAGGCTTGATTTTCTGCTTTTGTAAATAATGTAACCAACACCCTATCATCCTAAACCAAAAATTAGAAATAATATTCTTAGCAAGGAAAAATAATCCACCTTCAGCTTTTGCTGCACAAAAATGACAAACATTTACATTAGTATTAGCCTTGAGACAGCTTTTGGTAATAAAATCAGAGGGTAAACCAGAAACTTTATGCAATAATAGGGAAGATGTCCTTTGTTTTTACACTCCACACTCTGCACACTGCAGCACTCATATAAAAAATAGATGACAGCAAGTCCAAGCCCACTAATCCAACATTTAAAAACATTTGCCTGCAAATCAGGAACACTTTGCTATAACTGATCATGAGACAAAGCAAACCTTTCCTGAAGCTTCCACCACAGACGTTTCAGATTTGCTGCCATCCTAAGGCAAGGCTGCCTGACAGAACAGCCATTTTACCCTAGATTATGTAGACAGTTTTAATTTAAACACTGTGTCACCAGCAGATACTAAACCAGTGAATCTGCCTCTACTTAGCATGTGGAAAAGGAAAATTACGTGGAAAACATCCAGGAGTTGTAAACTTCAAAATTTTTTCACCATTTATTACCAATCATTAATCTGGGAGATGTCACCCAACAAGTTGTTTACTTAGCTTTTGATCTTCAGTGAAGTGTCATAAATTTATAGATGATTTTTAATTTCTTTTTGGACAGTGTTTATAGAGTTACTGAAATAAATGCTTTTATGTCTTTTAGGCCTAAGAAATCTTAGCCCTGCAAGCAATTGCATTTGTCTAAAAGCAGCTGCAGGACTGGAGACTTGAAGATTTTGCCCATATTCTTTCCCAAGAAAGCCAGTCTCAAAATAAATCAGTTTATCTCCAGAGAAATGTATGCTTATTCCTGATCAGGTTTTTGTGCCTAATGCTAACTAATACTGAAATACTTGAGTTTACCCTTAAAGACATGTAACAGAAAAACAAATTATATCACATACAAGAAATTCTGTGTTAAATATAGCTATGCACAAAGAAATCCATATAGATATCATGGACACTTATGTTAAAAAAAATGTTTGCTAGTACAGTCTATGGACTATTGCAGTAAGTGTGTGCAATATATAGGCTAAAAAAGGAATATCATTGATCCATTAGAAGATCTTGTTTAGAAAAGCAGCAGAGGTGGGAGTAAATGCTGCACATTTTGGGTTCAGCCTTTGGTGCTGTGTTGTGGCAGGGCCCTGCTCCCTCTGTGCCAGGGCCTACTTGGAAAGGAAAGATGGTGACAACCACAAAGCACTTGGATTCTCCAACCTGAGCCAGGGCCTTCTGCCAGGGCACTGCAGAGGAAGGAAGGGGGAGGAAGCTGGAGGAGGAATGAGGATATTTACACAGAATCACAGAATATCCTGAGCTGGAAGGGATCCACAAGGATCATCTGATAAAGCTCCTGGCCCCAAACAGGACACCCAGGGATCCCACCCTGGGCCTGAGAGCATTGTCCAAGCCCCTCTTGCACATGGCAAATGTTCTCTTGATGGAGCCACTCTTGGAGCCCAGGGCTAGTGAAACCTGGAGAGCTGCTCCCATATCATGGAAAAAGAAACTGCCTACATGTTGTGGGAGAGGAAAACACCACACCTGCTAAGACACAGCCTTCCTGCGGGACAGAGGTGCCTCAGCAGCTCCCAAATCCAAGACTTGATGCATCACAAGGTCGTCAGTTTCCCCATCTAACTTCAACTCAATACCAATTTTTTAACACTAAGGTGAATCCATGCCACTGAATCTTTGCCTGTTTAGTGTGTGGGTGCACAGGCAGGAGTACATTCTCCACACAGTCAGCATTACATCACTGTCCTAAAGCATTTGCAGCTTCATGACAAGGAAGAAATGCAATATCTCTTCCTTTGGAGCAGGAAGCCAACTCCTTGCTGGCTATTTTTCATAAGAAGAATCCCTGACAATCATGCAGAGCAAGCAAATCCTCCAGATATAGCCAGATCTGTTAGCATCCCCATGCATGCCCTGATTCTCTGCTCATTCTTGCCTCCATCTCCCTGTAAAGGCTGTTCAGCCTTTTTGCCACCACAAGTTCTCTGTTTTTCCATGCTAATGTCACTGTAAGAACAAAGGACGTGCACAGGGAAGGAGGGCTGGCCACTGTTAGGAGAAGGAAGAAAAAAATAGTTTCTTTTCTCGGAATCTACAAACCTTACTTCTTTAATGAGTTTCCCACAAATCCAAAGTTTATTCAAAATGCACAAACTGACCAACAGCAGCTCTTCTAAGCAGATTTGGTTATCCTTATTTGGTGGGAACTGTGACTGCCCCTCAGTTCAGTCCCAAACATGTCCCTCTGCCCTTGGTGCAGGGAACAGCCTCTTCCATAACTTTAATGATACATTTCCTGCTTATTGCTTTAGTCTGCCTGTCCTTGCTGTGGGTTTTTCTTGGCAAAACACTCAAGAAATGTATAAATCTCCTTTGTACACAAATATTATGGGAGTTTTATGGCCTTACTAGGCCAAATTTATCTCAGGCAGAGTTCTTTGTGTTCACACAATAAAAGGTTACTGATACTCGACCAATTTGTGTGATGAAACGTGAAATGCTGGGTCAGAGGACATTTTGTCTACAAAGAAGATGTACAAAGTAATTCTGAAAGCTGCAGTACAGAGCTTAATTTGATAATGACTGGGGAGGATAATGTTCCTAATGAATTTAGGCCAATCTGAGAGTTCTCTTTGATGTAAGTACTCCCACAAACCATTGAAAGGAACATGGTGTAAACCCTGCTGGCTCTAAACATGGTGTGGGACCACACTGAGGAGACAGCAAAGCAAAAAGAACAGGCTTTCCTTAACATCCGAAGGGAATTCAGGATTCCCAAAAGCTGTTGCTACAGGCCTGAAGGAGGAAAAGATGGTGAAAAGCTGGTGAAAATCAGCCTTCCCCTGTTCTCCCCACAGACTAGGGACAATTATTAATATATAGTACATCTCAACACATGCCAGGAAAAAAAAGAAAAACCCAGACAAAGCTTCTACATCTACTGCCACTACAACAGAATGGAGAAATTAAAAAAGATTTGTAGCTTAGTAAATGGAAAAGTTTTAAAACAGCAAAGCTAAATTTTATGCCATCTTCCAAACGGAAGGTTATTACTATGAATTACTAACTAGGAATTAATAACAAGGTATTACTAACATGTGGTGTTACAGTGAGGCCTATGCAGTATTCTGTGAGCTACAAAGAGCATAGAATTGTAGAATCACAGAATATTTGAGTTAATAGAAACCTTTTAAAGGTTGACTAGTTGAATACCTTTGCTGTGAGCTAGACCAGGTTGCTAAAAACCCCATTCAACCTGGCCTTGGACACTTTCAGGATGGGGCAGCCCCAGCTCCTCTGGGAAACCTGTACCACAGGTTTCTTCCCCCTCGCAGGGAAGAATTAAATCTCCATATGTAACGTAAATTTCCCTTTCTTGTTTGAAGCCATTCCCCCTTGTCCTGTCACTACAGCTGTTGAGAAAAGCCTCTACAGCTCCCCTGTAGCCCCATCAGACTCTGGAAGGTGCTGTGAGGTCTCCACACAACCTTCTCACCTCCAGGCTGAACAGCCCCAGCTTTCTTGTGTTGTCTTCGTAGTTGGGATGCCCAGAGGAAAATGAACAAGTGGGGCTTGGCTATTAAGGTATTGCCCTTTTGGGCCAAGTCCCTATTGCCACAAGCTCTGTCTGAATAAAGATCTCACTGGAATTTAGTGAGATTTCTTACTGACCTGGGGATATGCCTGATTAGGGTGGTTGTTTTTCTGCTAGATCAGGACTCTTATGTCAGTTTACATTTAGTCCTGCGTGTGTAGGAGTCCACCTTTCATAATCCAGCTTGTTAAATGATATTTTAGCCTATGCAATAGTCCAAAGTTCTCTTTTCAGCAGGAAATACTTTATAAGGTCCACATCCTGCCATCAGCCTAGGCACTGGTCTCCCACTTGAAAACAGTGGAGAGGTCTGTGTAAAATATCACTGTCAGGATATGGGTAATCACGGATCTTTTTCTGGCTTACAGTAGGAGTAGAAATATGCTGTTTTTCTCATATTTAGCAGTTATTTGGTCTGAACTCATTATTTACCTGTATGTTATTAAGGGTATTTGAAAAGGCTTGTTTTCTTCAATTCCCTAAAGGGGAAGAGATACACGCCAAGTTCTACCCACACATAATTATATATTTCTACAGCAGAACTGTTTGAAAAAAAGTCCCTTGTTTCAAGCTGGGGATGGAGAAAAATCTGTCTCTTTGCCAATTCTAGGAATCTGAAAAAAAATTAATTTTTGCTAACTTGAGTTCTAAAAAAATGTTGCTATCAAAATTCTGTATTGATTTGCCAACTTCTTCCAAGAGGTAAGAATAAAGTATTGCTTCCTTAGACCTGAGCCTCTAGTAATAAATAAATTGTAATGGAAACATTGACATGACAGGGTATGAGTTTATCAAGGCTTTTATGGAAATATATTTCTCTAAAGACACTCTTAGATTATCCCTGTCCATTGCTGGTTTGTGTGAAATCACTTTGTGAAAGTAACTGGAGAGGCCCAAAGAGAAGTGATCAGTATCTAATCACAGTGTGTGATCTGCATTTAAAAACATATTCAAGTACCTCTTACAGACAGAAAGAGTAAAAGAGCAGAGAGGGGGAAAATCTCCCAAGCCTTAATTTCAAGTCTATGGCAGAAAATTATGGTGTGTTTTTAAGCTGTGATTAATATCACTGCTTATTATCACGAGCTTAACAGCATGAAAGGGAATGCGTGGAGCTGAGGAGTGGAGCTACTTCTCCTGTTCCTTTTCTGAAGGCATATGCTTTACTTGAGAATATCACCTTTCATTTTTAAGAAGTTACCAAACTTCAGAATTACAGAAAACCCTTGGAAGTATGTCTTCCATACAAAGAAGGAAAATTAAAGGCATCGCCATGTCTAAAAACTGATTTTTACTAGAGGAAATTAGATGGAGTAGCTGACAGATGTTTACAGGGCTGAGGTTAACAGTGCAGGATCTACACTCAGCTCTCTCCATCTGCAAAATTACCCTCCTGAAGGCAGGCTACATAAAGGAGAAGGTGGTGATAATTGAAGGGAACCTTACTCTTATATTCAAGAAAAGAATCACTGAATCATTTAGAAGGGAAAAGATACACAAATCACCAGGTCAAACCATCACATAGAAACAGTGGTATCTTCTGTTCTGACTTTTCCTGACAGGACACCCTATCCTAAAGCTGGCACCAAATCATTTGGTGAACCAGGGTGACAAAAGCAATGCAGCTCATGGGAAAAAAAAAATAAAATTTAGTCATAGCCATCCAAGAGAATCAGTTTCCTGCTGCATATGCTTTTACTCAAGCAAATATAAGTCAGATACCAACTCCCCTACGTGTGTTTTAACATACAATCACCTTACTGAAAAACATACAATAACCATAGAAAAACCTGTGGAAATAGGGAAGGAGATATGGCAGTGCTTACATCACATCATCATCTCGTGCCTCATAGAAGAGCCCAAACACTGAATTAATTTCTCTTCCTCCATACCTTCTCCTGGCTTTTCAGCTGATTCAGGGAACAGAACTGCCTCACTCTAGGTAGGAAAGGTTGGGCTGCACAACTGGAAACAGGGGATGTGAGACAGGTCCATCTTCCAGTGGTTCTGTTCATCTAACCTGATTGAAACGCCACTTCTTCTCTCACTGTACAGGAACCATTTTCCTAAACCCCTTGGGCTGTGTAAGTTTGCATCTGCACCTTTCCTATGTAACATTGAAAAGCCCAAATTCAAGCCATTAAATGGACACTTGAGGTAAGGAAATCTGGCCGGTTTGAACTCCTCTCACCTTGTGACACTGCTAGAAAAGATACTTTTTAAATCAGACCGAGAACAAACACTTAAAAAGTGATGGCATTTTGAACTAGCTCACAGGTTTATTATATTGAGGCTGCAACTCATGTTTGCCCAGAAAACAAATAATATTGCTCCTTCCCATTTACTGCAGGAGATATTGCAAGTCTCACAGATTTGAGATAAGGGCTATGTTCTCTTTATTAATTTTCCAGGCTCCCTTCCCAAAACTCTTACGGTTTGCAGAAAGAACTTTGACCCTGGTCACCTCTGGCTCCATTTTGAGCCTCATAGTCCTACCACTCTCTCTGAAATAATCTGCAAAACTATGACCACCTTCCTTTATCCATTTAATTGAGAGAGAATCATCCCAGCCTACTCTGCAAACTCCCAGGTTGTGCTTTGGTGTTTTGAATTAACTGGTTTTCAAATCCAAGTCATTAAAATTGAACTTTTCAGCTGATTAAATTTTACAACGCTTAAAACCAACCAACCAAAAAACAACCAAACCCTACAAACACTGAAGTCACTGTTGGCACAAAAAGCATCACCATGTCATAGCTGTGGTATAAGTTATACACAAAAAGGAACCAACATGGTTATTTGGAGTAAACAAAGTTAAATAATGCAAGAACTTCCATGGACCCTCCAAATGAACCTAAAATATCATTCATGTCTGCAAGTTGTTCTGAAGCATCAGGCCTAACAAAGCTCACTTTCTTCCTGGTTTATGTTTTATGATGGATTGGCTTCAATGCAGGGAAATGTCTGACCCATCCCTGCTTCCCTGAGCTCTTTCCCCACAACATTTAATATTTTTTGTGTATGTGTGGACTTGTCAGTGCCTGAGAGAAGAATTTGATCAATTTAAATCAACACTAGGAGTGGAAAATGCAGTCCCAGCCTTCTCTTGTACTGGTACAAACATCCATGGCAAAACACAATAAAAATGGTTTAAAATTACCTTTTTTTCCCTCATTGTTGGGTGGATTATAGTGTTTTTGAAGAGAAGGAAAAGTGACCCCAACTCTGCCTTGGACATATAAAATAAGTAAACCTAGAGTTAATCAGATTTAAACAAAACTTGATTTAAATAGATGGCAATCACTACGAAATACATCAATTTTCTTGTTTCCTTGCAGAAGTATTCAGAGCACGTGAAAATAGCAGTCATGTGAGATTAGAGATAAACCTGCACAGTCACACACATTAGGCTGAAGGCCATTTTCCAGTCTTTAGAAAAAGATATTTAATCATTAAAATAAACTTGCCAGGGCATTACATGCACATAATCACAATTAGCACAAGATCTAAAATGCCAGGGTTGGATTTGTGTAAGATGCAAAGGACAGGGCAGCTGAGGGGAGATTTGTCCTCACCAGTGGGTCACCAGCAGGATTTTTATGGTGAGCTATTCAATGGCTTGTTGCCTGTGCTGAATACTGTAGATACCTTTAACAATTCTCATGCACCAATTGTCACCTTTCAAAATCAATAACTTAATAATAAAAATTGTTAAACTCCATAGTAAAATAGGGAGAATAAACTACTATTATTGTTAATATTATTATTGTTGATGTCATAACCTGCAATCTCTTTTCATGACCTGAATCGTTATCCTGCTTTATCTAGCAAAATTTAGAACATAGAACATGAAATCATCCTGTGTGCACTTTCATTAATAATCACAAAGAAACACTTTCCAGTAGATGGAAATTATGGAACCTTTTTACTCCTGGCAGGCAATAGATAGGAAAAACTTAACTGAGCCAAAGCAAAAATGTCAAACTGTTGTTATCAGAATAATAAAAATGTTATGGAAAGATGTTTCTTATTGATTTATGATGAGGAATTGGATTTTTTGGTTTCATTTTTGTTGTTGCTTTGGAAATTAGTGTCAGGAAACGATCTCCACATGAGTCCATGAATCTCCCCTTCTTCTTCTCCTACAACATTTAGCTTTTTCTTTTGATGCAGCTTAAAGAGAGTCCTCCAATACAACTTGGACAATTCATTGCCTGCAACTCTCCGAATTCATGGCTGTCAGTGTATGCTCTGGGAAGACTTGAGCTTGGCTTTAATCTACATGCCAATCAGTTTCCCTGGCCTCAGCACAGAATTTAATTGGATTCACTCTCAGGACAGAGCAACCTTTCCACTTGCAGACCTGAAAATTCCTCCATCCTTCATACACAGATTTGCATCCATATATTTTTGTGTCTTTGTTGAAACAAGTTACTCGTGTATGTGGCAAAACCAGAATTAGGACTACTCATTGCCAATCCTATGGATGAACTTTCACCAGGAGTTCTTTTTCTCTGTAATCCATTTCCCCAATCCATAACACACCTTCCAGAATTTTTAAAGACCTCTAACTTGAAACACATTATTTCATTCTTCCAGCAAATTTACTTCTCTGTGGCATACAAAGCTTCCTACGGCCATTCAAGCTTCCACATGGATGTGAAAAATTATGCATTTCTCTTTCCAAATTTGAGATTAATTCTAGAGACCTCTATTTGGTCAATCCCAGCACAAATCTGGAAAGGAAAAAAAGGACAAGTTATGACCAGGGCTGTGTGTCATACCTTTCAAGCAACAGTTCTATAAATACTGAGCAATACTGCGTGTTTTTCAACATATTTTTCAGAAAAACAAAAGCAAATGAGCTCCCCCTTCCTCTAGCCCTTATTTCAGTGTGTTAATTATCTAATTCTTTCAAGAGCTCTAGCTTGAAGTACAATTTTGTCTTTCCAAGTTGTCTGGAATTCTTATTTTTTGAAGGATGGACTTCCAGGTAAAGCCACTGCGGTGTGAAAAGGTTATGTTGTGTACCTTAGACTGCACTCATTCTGGGTATTTATGATGACCATAAAATAGCAATTTTCCTAGGTATTCAGATCTATGAGTAAAATGTCACCACTTCTGCCTGTTTGACAACATTAAGTGCAATTCAATACCCAACTTTATAGCAAAGTAACATTAGGTGTGCAACACCTTGACAGAAGTGATGAATTTGGGACGATTCATAGAGAAAATGCATTAGGTTTATACTGAAATGTGATCAGTTTATCAACTTTGTTTGATCCTTAGTTAGTCAGAAAATAATTATATTTACATATGGCTGGCTTCATCCAGTAGTTGGGAATGGTTCAATGTACTTGGCAAGAAGGGAAGCCTTTGGCAAAGAAAGATTGCATCTGCATTTGTAGATCTTATGGGGAAAAGTTGTGTCATCAGGATAATGTAATATGACACATTTCAATGTTTCATTAACAATACCAACACGTGCAGGGAAAAGCTGCTATTTTTCAGTTTAGGATTTCACACCTCCCATTTTTTAAATTTCTTTTTGTTTTCAAAGATGCCTGTGCTGATTCAAACACTCTTGTCATGTCTTAAATCTCTTTGCACAGTTACTTGGCCCCAAGTAACAGAGGAATGTTAATAAACACACACACAGGGCTGCTACTCTAGACCTGATTGCTCACACACCCCTTAGAACAGATGATACTGAATATAACTGTTTCATGTAGATCCTGTAGAAATTAAACACTACATCCCTGGAAGGGTCCAAGGCCAGGCTGGACAGGGCTTGGAGCACCCTGGGATAGAGGAAGGTGTCCCTGCCCAGGTGTTCCCTGCAGGTGTATTGGAACAAGATGACCTTTAAGGTGCCTTCTAACCCAAACAATTCTGTGATACCAATTTTTTCTTTCCAGAACAGTACATTATTCATACAGCATTAAAATCTAAGGAGTGGGTTAAAATTCAAATTAGAGAACATAGCATACAAAAAAACTTTTTACTGTAGAAGTCTCCAGTGCTTGTAACAAGGTCCTTTGCCAAGATGTCCCACATGTGAACCATATGAGCAAGGAATAAGAGTGGGACAAGAGGCTGTGTCACATTAATTTTAAGTGTTTTTCCTGCTCCCTAGTGATATTTTTAAAAAATAGCTTAAAATATAGTTAATTTAGAGTAATTCTGAAGATATATGCTGCAAAAACTTAAAACAAGGAAGGTAAAGGAATTTAGGAAATAGGTGACATGATACAGTCATTTGAGTGGGAAAGAGAATGGGAAATAATCATAGAGTTAAAAGATCATAGAGTTACAAAAATCAATGGATATTCTCATATAATCTTATGAAAAAGATTTTCAATCCATTTCTCCCTTCCTCCTCCTCCTTTCCATAAAACTTTACAATGAATCTTCTGGAGATCCCCAGCAGTGACAATCCAACAGTCTCTCAGGGAAATCCATTGCAGCACTTAAGCACTCCCATTAAGGAAAGAAAATATTTGTAGCAGGTAGTTAGTTTTGATTATATGATCCAACAGGTGAGTTTACCTGTTCTCAAAAAATCCTTCTCTAATATAGACTAACAGCAGCATAGGACCCAAAAAATTGCCATTTGAGTGAGATTTACTGATTTAACCTAATTTTAGGCTCAAGGTCACCATATTTCATTGCCTACCTCTCCGTGTCTTACACTGGGTGTGCATGGAGTGGGCACCACACATAACACAGCCAAGGAAGAAAAAGCTGAATATTAAGATGAGAAGGTTGGAGCTAAATGATCCTAAGGTCCCTTCCAAACCAGGCCATTCTGTGATTCTGTGCTCAGAATCAATACTAATTAATAGTGACTAACTAGGTAATACCACAGGGCTTCCCTCAAAATTACATTGACAATCCAGTGCTGGAGCTTAGCCCGTGAGGTGCTGGAGAATTTTTCACCTTTATTTGAGTAGCATGAACAAAGTGCTGGCCATTCCCCATTCATCCAGAATGCACAAAACCTTACTGACTATAAATTCTTGCTTCCTACCCACACAGAGATCCTTCTCTGATTTGAGATGGATCTGCAGGGAGAGCTCAGTGTCAACAAATGAACCTTTTCATCTCTCCTTCAGCTGTGATTTCTCCTCCCAAAAGCAAAGTCCTCCCCCAAACAGCCACTGATTGTCTCCATGCCCTTCCCAGGAGGTGAGTGGGTTGACAGCTTCCCCTCTGCTTCCGTTTCTCCTCGCTGTGCTTTGCTTGCCGGACCCTCAGCTGCTTTTCCCATCTTTCAAAGGGCCACCAAGAAATCTCTTTTGTGCCTTCTCCTCACACTGCCAGAAAACTGGGATTCTGCCCTGCCCTCCTTCCCTCAGGGCTCATGGGATGCAAAAGACGAAGGCTGATGGAGACATCTGGCAAAGATCTGCCCACCTAGATGCTGCTCAAAACAACATTGGCTCAAGGTTGCTTAAAGTGGATTTAAAGCAACAACTTATTTCATTCAAATGGACTAATTTATGTTTCCCCTGATTAAAAAAAAAAAAAAAAAAAGAAAGAAAGAAAGAAAAAAAAGGAAGAAAGGGCAATAGCTCAGTTTTACCCAGATTCAAGTGATATTAAATGGTATTTTTGCTGTAATTTCAGGGTGTTACACTTTCAGCTCAAGAATTGAATATCAGATCAAACCCTAAGGAAAGAGAAAAAAATAAAAAATATGTGCTTTTATGGAGAGAGATAGAAGGAGGAGTGTTCCTTTCTTGAAAAAAAGGACATCACACAGAAAACAGCACACAGCCACTACAAAATGAGGCTGGAATCCAAATCCCATTATTTGCTATTTTTCAGACATAAATTTTGATTTCTCCTTCTCTCCAATGTGATTTTAGTGGATTTAGTCTTTATTCTGGAAGTCTTGAGCTAATCACAACATGCTGAGTAGGACATCCTTATGAAAATATATCGATAGAAGAGCTGGGAGCCTTTTTTTGGCATAAATACATCAGCATTTCATGTGATCCTATAAGACTGGACTCAGTGTCACTCCTTATAAATTAAAATTCTTAAGATTTCCTCCAGCCCTTCACTCTGCATGCTCAGTATCTCAGCTTGATGTTGCTTTATTCAATACTCCAAAATGACCACAATGCAGGTGCTGGAACTTGTAGATATATTATGGGACACTGTGGAGTGCAGACAAGAAGCACTGCAGGTCATCCTGCCCTGATTAAGAGATCATAAACATCCCCAGCTGGGCTGCACTAAAGACACATAAACTTTCTCTTAAATGAGAGGATTTTTGATGTAAATGAACACAGTGAATCTGTTCTAGAAAAACTGAGGTAATTTCTGCACACAGAATGGTCAAGGGATACCCTCTCCCTCTGGCAGAGCTCCTGTTAAGAAAAACTCATCCTAATTTCCCTTTTCAAAGTTTACTATTATCTCTAAAATGGATTTTAAAGTTCATACAAGGTTGTTGAAGAGCAGACACAGTTTCTGACATTTCCAGTGAAGGATGCTTCAGAACAGAGAAGGGACCATTATGTCTCTTTTTTGGTACATGACAAAAGAATGGAAAGAATAAAAAACCTTTAAAAAAAGAGTCTCTCTTGGTTATGCAAGACTCTGAATCTTGGCCAGCTTTGGATCATAATCCCTATTATTTCAAAATATTTTGCTGGAAATTCTGCTGGAATATTACTAAACAAATGGCTGCACTATCTGACTGCAACTTCCCTGCTTCTGAGTGCAACCTTCTCCATCATATCAGGGACTAGATTTCATCAGAGTTTTCACCAGTACTTCTATGAGAACTCTGAAAGGAAAAAAGGCATAACTGTAAACAGAAAAAAGTACAAAACCAAACCAATCAGGTTTAAGTTTAAGGATTCTGTATTGTGTGGGCAGTTCAATGAAATTTTCCACAAAGTCTTTTCAAATCCTGTGTTTTTTCTTTCTGAATTCTGTTGAAAAGCTCAGTATACAATAACTTGGCAATGAAACAAAATATAGGTTCAATTCTTCAAAATTATTTCTCCTCTGAGATCATCAGACACAGCTGTAGCAGAAAGCAGCACGTTAATCTGGAATGACAGGAAATTTCAAGTGTTTGCCATATAAAACCCAGTAAAGCACTCTTAATGAGATAACTCATGGTGTTGGGACCACTCCAAAGAACAATCTTGGTGAATAAAAATCCTTATGTAATTTTGAACACAAATGCATGCAGGACACAGCATTGCTCTAACACTGCTGTCCGCAGGCTTCAGTGAGAAAAAGGTTTGCACTCCATTGAAGACAAGATTTATACAGGGACTTTGGCCCATCATAAATCTGCCTAAAGTGGTTGAAAAATATCAATTTTATGTTGTACTATTACTTTTTAAACAGCTACTCTTTATCACTGAAAATAAAACATTTTTATCTGTATATTCAAAATCAGAAAATTGCCATTACCATCAGCCAAGCAAATGCTATCTGGCCATCAGAAGGGTCACTATCATCAAAAGCAGTCTTTTCTTGTGAGGAACCTTTGTCTTCCTTTTCAAATTGCACATTTTTACCTGATTGCTTCCTCATGAACAACCACAGTCAAGTTGGTTGCAAACAGCACAAGTATCCCAGAAGTGAATCACAATTCAGAGAAAAAAGCAAACAAACATACAACTGAAAACAAACCTGCTTCTTGCCTTGTTTTTTCACTCTCAGAAGATGGAAGCATTGTGACACAAACACATACCATTGGTTTCTTCAGGTACACAGAGCCTAACAGTAATTTAATCTAAGCCATATTTGCTGCACAAAGGACCTAACTGAGTTCAACATTAGGGATGAGAATTATCATGCCCACTTCAGGCCAAAATTTAGCTCCTCAAATCACTGTTATCTGAGGACACTCTCCCACATCCTCAATGCACAAATTTGCTTTAAGGGGATTCATGCAGCCCAAAAAGCCCTGGCAGAGGGTGCCCAGAGCAGCTGTGGCTGCCCTTGGATCCCTGGGAGTGTCCAAGGCCAGGCTAGGCAGGGCTTGGAGGAACCTGGGACGGTGGAAAGTGTCCCTGCCCATGGCTGGTGTGGGACTGGATGAGCTTGAAGTCCCTTCCAACCCAACCATTCCATGAGCCAATGAACACAGGGATATTGAATCATCTAAAAACTGTTCCTATATAAGTGCCCCCACCAGGCATGTTCACTGTGGATACGGCAAACTTTGAGTCTTCCTTCAGGAAATATCCATGCACGAGCAGCACACATTCAGATTTCCAACACAGCTGCTCCAGACAGTGCTGCTGTAACACAGAAGAGGATCTTGGCTGTGCAGGAGGATTTTTCTTCTGTGCATAAGGACTGTATGTGCCTGAGTCTAAATATGCACGTAATACTCCTGATAAAGTCAGCATGCTGGGCTCCCTTCCAAATGAGTTGTTTAAAACACACGGTATTGATGGATTGAGGATGCATGAACTGAGAACTGTTTGGACTCCAACACATCTGATCATTTTTTGCTTGTAACAACATGTCTAAAGCAAAACTCTTTTGACATCACTGAGTGTGCATTCTAGAATGTGGCTGTGCAACAAAATCTGATAACAAAAGATGAAGACAGACTTGAAAAAAAAAAAAAAGTTACTGCTGTTTCTGCTCTGAAATTGAAAAAATGTGTTCCAGAGAAAGGCATTCTGGCTGATGAGCCGGTGCACACTTCCAGTCCAAGAACAGTACTGAAACTGGAGCTAAACCACAATAAAGAATTTATAAGAAAGCAAATCCGCATGATTGTTGACGTGGACTTTGCAAAACATTAGAAAAAACAAACCTGCCATGCAAAGTTGTGTTGCTTCTTAAATCCCTTGCAAGCAAGGGTTGCAGAAGATGTGATGACTGATGTATGTTCAGACTCTTTATGTTTTAGCCCTTTTCCTAAGCATTAAAAAAATACCTGCTCTACATGTTTCAACATAGAATCTGAATATCCAACTATATTTGCATTTTTTATGAGCCAAACTGCAGATATTTGAAATAAAGAACCCTCCCAATGATGCCTACCTGGGCTCATTATCTGGTCCTGGTATCAATCAATTAATTTTTATCAATTAATTTTGCTTCTGAAATATTTTTATAGCTGATATTGTGAGAACCTCAGGTGAACTTTTCAGTCTCAGGAGGAAGATACAAGGCTGTTCTTGTAAATTAAGTTGTGCTTGTAGAATAGCCAAATTGGACGTAACACTGGGTTACAGGGACTGAGGGAACATTAAAAGGAAAAAAAAATTCCACAATGTCTCCTCTTTTTTCGATAGTGGAATAAAGGTATCTTTTCTGAAAAGAAACATTTTATCTAAAAGTCACTTGTCAAATTTTGTACTTTTTCTGACATTATCTTTCACCCTGTTTCCAAGTTCTTTTTCACAGAGGTCCTCTCAATCCCTTCATTCCTTAGTCTGTACAGATATTTTGCTCTATTTTCATGGAACCACATAACATGCTGAGTTGGAAGGGACCCATCAGGGTCATTGAGTCCAGCTCCTGGCCCTGCACGGGACACCCCGAGAGTCACACCCTGTGCCCTAGAGCGTTGTCCAGACATTTTCTGAGCTCTGTCAGGCTGGTGCTGTGCCCATCCCCTGGGGAGCCTGTTCAGTGCCTGAATCTTTCCCTGATTCCCAGCCTAAACCTCTCCTGGCACAGCTCCAGCCATCTCCTGGGTTCTGTCACTGTCACCAGAGAGCAGAAATCAGTGCCTGCCCCTTCACTGGCCCTCATGAGGATACTGAAGACCACAATGAGGTCTCCCCTCAGTCTCCTCCAAGCTGAACAGGCCAAGTGACCTCAGCTGCTCCTCACAATCCTTCCCCTCCAGACCCTTCATATATTTTGCTTGCTCTGTTCTAAAACATCGTGGCAGTCATGCTTCATTTGGAAGGAGTCCCTGTTCCCTTACTGACCTTCCTGCACCAGTCTGGCAGCCTTGCAGCTGTAAGTGGGTTTCAGAAATCCTCAGTACATGTCACAGAATCATGGAATGGCTTGGCTTGGGAGGGACCTTAAAGATCATCCAGTGCCACCCCTGCCATGGGCAGGGACATTTTCTACTATCCCAGGTTGCTCCAAGCCCCAATGTCCAGCCTGGCCTTGGACTCTTCCAGGTATCCAGGGGCAGCCACAGCTGCCAGGGCCTGCCCACCCTCCCAGGGAACAATTCCTTCCTAATACCCAATCCAAACCTTCTGGCTACATTTCTGTGGAGCTTCCCTGAGTGACTATACTGAAATCTTCCCTGAGTGATTATACTGAAAAGTCAAACTTGGCTAAACTGTTTCTCCTGCCTCCTTGCTTCAGCTCCTATTAAATTGACTTTGTTTTCAACACCTTTGGCTGCAGCAAGGCCTCATCCCGTTACTGGTCATGACCTGGTACAGAGCTGACAGGGTACATGGAGCTGAACATCTGCCTGGAGATTGAAGGAGGTGCTAATCCAGCTCTCCATCCCTGTGTTGTGTGCTCTCTCCCAGTTTGTACAGTATGTACACAAAGCACAATTGGCCTCAGGTAGGGCTTGTGCTCCACAGCTGCATTTTCCCTGGCTTAATGTTTTTCCAGAACGTGTTCCATATGCTTTAGCAATGAGCTTATCCCAACTGCCCTCTTCTGGTGTGTCAGGGGCAGGCATTACAGGCATGTATAGAGAGAAACGTCCCCAGCAGGGCAGGATGAAGAGTGGGAAAAGAAGAAAAAAAAAAAAATAAAAATCAAAATACCCACAATGAACCAGATATCAGCTAGTACTGAAATTTTAATTCAGAGCATCCTTCTAGCCAGGGAAAAACTGTTGAACAAATAGGTTCAAGTAAAATGCAGACATCAGGATTTAAGTGCCTCATCCTTCTGAAACAGGAAAGCAAAAGCCAAAGGTTTTGAAGTGTGGTGAAATCAGTCATATTTTGTTAAACATTTGCAGTGCCAAAATCAGGTTATTGGCACAAGATCCAGGAGAAATAGGATTGTGTGGTTTTCTTTGCTGAAATTGCAATCTCAATAGCTTAAAAAAAAATTAATTAAATAATAGGTCACTCTAGCTGTGCACATAAAATAGTCAGGGGTCAGTACCATACAACATCATTCCATCATTTGCATATAAAAGTCACGTTGAAGTCACACATGAAGTCTTATTTGCCAGAAAATATGCTGGGTGGAGAAGAGGGGAAAGAATACTCCAATCTAATTTAATTTTGTTTTTTAATGTCTGATTTAAAAAATATGGTGACAGGTGTTTTATAAAATAAAAATAATGTTTTTCTTATTTAAAGAAAAACAGAGTTCTGGGAGGAGAACAGTGGAACCACACTCTAGATTTTTTCAACACCAAAGAAATTTTTTCTCAAAAACTGAGAAAGGTCTCTTGTATTCCCCACAGAAATTTAGCTCAGGGCAAGGAATTCCTCATACTTTAAAGACCACTAAGGTTTTTATTAAACAGGAGTCAAGACTCTCTGTTTTAAAATATCCCAAAGGCATACCCCTCAAAGTAAACAAAATTACAAGATAAGGTGCTAACAGTTGACAAATTAGCAATGGTACATCCTAGCTTAATTCTGAATTGTGTTACAGCTGTATCTGATGATATCATGCTATCAGTGAGAGAAAGCATTGGGAGCCACCTTGCTTCCTGTGATGATCAAGAACACACAAAATGGACTTTTGTGACCCAAGTGTCAGCAGCAATTAGAGGAACTGCCCACAGAAACACAAGCTCTGTAGTATTGCAGGAAGAAGGGAGTGAACATGATGCCAGGATCCAGCTGTGGATGCAGAGGGTTTCACAAATTCCCCCGCCCATGTTCAGGCTCTGAGCTCATCCCTGTGCCTATCACAGTGAGAGAGTTGCTCACCACGTCCACCTCCTGTGAGGAGGAAACCTGAGCAAGCAAGCTGGGAGGAAGCTGTAGGACACGGTGGCCAGGCTCCTGGAGCTTTAGCCCAAGGGAACAAGTCACAGGGTGGGAAATGAGTCATGCCATTGATTTCTTGAAAGGAAAAGAAGAATCGTGGGGGAAGGCAGAGAAACTTTTCTCCCTTTGCCAAAAATAAAATCCTAGATGGAAAGTACTGTTTATAGGGAAACAAAAGAGTCACAGGATTTGGGTAAGCCTTAGAAATCTTGGAGAAACTGTTTCAGCACTGGAAAGTCCACTGAGTTCTCCTACAGAGGCCCCAGGACAGTTCAGCTTCAATTTGTCCAACTGGGAAAACTGGCTTTTATTACTGTTAGCAAATAACCAATAGTCCTGTACTTCACATCACTAAATTGCACTACTTTGCTCGCTAGATTTTACTATCAGAAAACACAGACCATTCTGGAATTCTATTCTATGATTCCTACAACAGGAAGGACATGAATCCCAGAAACTACAGAGATTCAGAATGGTTTTGCTCAAATGAAGAGTGAGAGAGGAGGTTATCAGAAGGGTAAGTCCTAGAAGGCATCAGAGCAGCCCTTAAACATCAGTCTGACATACATAAATTCAGTTTCTACTGAAAATAAACTATGTTGCTTCAATTAACTTCCAAATGGAAAGTTGGAAATTGGGGAGTTTCAACAAATGTCAAAATATTCCGTGGTAAGGGAAAAAGGAAAATTAAAATAAAGCCAGACCAAACAATGTATGACCAATTTGATCACTTGACGCCATCAGAGATTAAACCATTCCAAAAGTGAGATCTGCACAAGACTTACATGCCAATGACTGTAAAAAAATCTGATCAAGTAATATTTGATGTTAAACCTGGTGACAAACAAAATATCAGATTTTCAGTCAGACTACAGGTTTGATTTCCTAATAATTTATACCAGAGCTGGGTACAGAAACATCATTCCAGTCACAGGATTAGAGTCTGACTTTATTATTATGAAGTAAATGTCTCTGTAGTAGTTACAGGGGATGATTGAGCTCTAGAACACATTTGACATTTAGGCCTGATTGTACAATCTTGTTCTTACAAACACAACCTGTACTCAGGTAAGTTTTCCTATTTTATGTGTTTGACCACTACTTGCAGCTGAAGCCTATATTTACCCGTGTATGCTGCATTAAGACAAGCAAGCCTTGAAAAAACCCTACAGCAGAAATTGAGTCATTGCACACACAAAACAAAAGCTCCCAAGATTGTATGGAATCAGTTCATCTTACATTGTAACCTGAAGGAGTTATGATTCCCCTCATATTTTGCCACTGAATACTCAGAGGAACCACACTTCCCATGGAAATCAGACTCATAAGCCTGGTTGCTGTCGCTGTTTCCACATCCTTCTGACATCACCATCCCAGGCACACCTCCTGGTACTCCTGCAAGAAGAACTTCTGTTCTCTGCAGGACAGGGATGGTTCACCTCTCAGCCTCTTATCAGAGTGCATCCCCTCCAGAATGCTGCAGTAAAATGTGATCGATACATACAGCAACTCCTCCACTGTGTCCTCTTTCACATCAACCAATTCAGCCTCCATCCATCCTGAGACTTTGATATTGCATTGATTTCCTACCCTCTTGACATCTCTCAGGTCCTTTTGAAGTCTCCCTTTTGTTAGTTTAGGCAGATGTGCAGCTTCCCACTGCCTGGGGTTGGGATCAGGGTCTAAAATTATCACTTAACACCAGTTTCCAGCTAGAGAATCCCCTTACACTGAGATGCCCACCCCAAAGCTATCAACCAGCTCATTTTGCTATTCCCAACTGTGCCAAAGTCTTTTTCTTTTGCTTAAGTTCTCCTTTTCCACCACTACATTCCGTCAAAATTTGGAAACCAGTGGTAGAGGGTGCCATGACTGCCTGAGCCCCATCACTTGGAGATTAGGAAAGCCAGACCCACTGCAAAACTCAGCCTCTTTTTCAGGGTTGACTTGGTCAATGAAGTCACTTTTCTGGATCAAGAACTCTGTGAAGTGGAAGCTCATCCACTAACACCTGAATTGAGACAACCAAGTCTGCCTTGTTCAGCTGTGTTGAAATCATGCAAGATGTAAATCCTTGTGTCAGTGGGTAAGGTTCATCCACTCCCTTTGCAAAATCACTGCTCCTCCTGGAGCTAAGAAAGTGACATATCAGGGGCCTAATCCTAAAGATTATTATTGTAAGTATAAAATAGGAGCAATGCTGTTCTCAGATGTTATGTAAGCAGGAAAAAAGAAAGTACAATGCACCTTCTGTTCTAGGCAACCCCTTCATAAACATAGTATTTTAATTATATGACTGTTTAGGCTATGAACTTTCATTACTGACAACATTCTGCTCTTCAGATCTTCAGAGTGCTGTCATTGTCCCTATTTTCCACTAAGGTGTTTAGGAAGTGCAATGCTGCCATCTAGCATCCAGGGAAAATGATGGATTTTCACCCAATGTTCCAGATTAATTTTACAAAATTTTTGGTGACCACAGGTTATCACGAGGATTCCACTGGCCTGCAAACTACCTGCTTTTCTGGAAACACCAGGAGAAATACACATACACACACACAGCATATATATATATATATATATACACACATATATATATACACACACACACACACACACATATATATATACACTAAAATGTATGTGTAAAGTATATATGCTGTACAGACAAGACATCTGGATTTATGGTTCCATTTCATTTTGCCTCAGTTCAGATGTATATAATATACCATTTATGGCTAAACAACCTGTCTAGACTCCTCAGTGGAGAAAAATAAGCATCGTTTCAGATGACTACATTAGGGTGAGATGAATCATGGCCTAGAGGTTTCTATTCATTTACCAAGTTATAAAGGAATCCTGGACAACAATCTTCAGCACGGAATTCTGCAGTGTTGATGTCTGGATGGAAGTAAATTAATCCTGGGATTTAGATTAATAAATCCAAGGAGACTGTGAGCTCAGCATGTCCAACACTTGTTTAACACAACTCAGAAACATTCCCCAAGCACTACCTGATTTAAGCTTGATATCTTCTTTTTGCATAACAGTTTTTTTCCAGAATGGCATCTGGCCTGCATTCAAAGACTTCAGTCAATGGACAATTCAATTTTTCTGAACAATTTGTTCCAGTGGCTTATGACCATCCCCGAAATGATGTAACATGGTAAATAAACAAGTTATCAGTTCCAGTTTTGCCTTAGATTTTGACTTTGATTCTGGCAAATATGTGGGATAGTGAGAAATCGTGTAAAAATGTACAGATTTCATAGCAGTTAAGTGCTTAATTAGCATTTCATTAAGTACTTTGCTACAGAGTTATTTTATGGAACTTCTAAGACCCCTGTCATTGACCAACAGCAGGCTCAGGCAGCAGCAGTCCAATTACTTTTTGCTTTAGGTAGTGAAAGGATGAAAATGGAGTTTCTACATACAATATTAATGAATTATTCACTTGCTGGAAAATTTTTTTTCATTGGGTTTGTGGTGGGATTTTCTTTTGGAACTTTTTTTCTGTGCTTAAAGAGCTAATTATAAGCAAAGCTATATTAGCAAACCTAAAAATCCCAAGCCTATTCTAAAAACATATAAATAATGCTACAAAATTAAATTGCTTTTATCTTCTCGTGACTTAATGTTAGTGGATTTACATAGAACTTGAAAACTGATAAAATAAATATTTTTTGTGGATGTTGAAAATCATGGAGCTTCATTTCTAATTAGGACACGTACCTAAACCATCATTATAACAATTTGCAAGTTTCTTCCAGAGATTTTTAAATGATGTGATCTAAACTTATTAAACACTCCACATTTTAGGAAAAACACTTTATTTTCCTTAGTTATAACTAATTTTGTGTGACCTCAGGTCTTGCTCATCCACTTATCTCTTTGTGGCTGACTTGAAAATATTTATTGAGATGCACTAACATGAGAAATAAATGTCAAATTATTTCAAAATGTTTAAAAGCCAATGTTCAGCAACCTCATGTTGTTCCAGCCTTAAGAACTGTCTATTCAAGACACGTGGTGACATTTACAGTTGCTGTCATAGTGGCTTTCCAAGTGATGAATTCAAGTCACAAATTCTGCAGAATTCTCAGAAAGTTGCTTTCTGATGAGGCTTCACTTTACCAAAATACATCTTAAATCCTTTTGCACAGTGTAATATAGTTTTATATAATCCCACATATATGGATTATATAAATTAGCACTGGATGTTGCTTGCAAATGAGAATTCTATATATTGAATCCAAACCTATTAGAAATCAAAAATTATATAGATACACACACACCTATGTATGCTATAGATCTCTGCTATACCAATATGTGGGCTTTATGCAGGAATATTTGCATATACCACATCCACCACAAGATATAAATATCCATATATATCAAAAAAATATATTTGGGGTTTTTTTATTATTTAATCAACAAAAAAGGGTCAAGAAGTAGGACTTAGATAAGGAGCTTTTGAAGACCTTTATACACATTTTGTATAGATTAAAGCTTCAGCTTGAACTTTGCCTGCAGGCCATTTGCTGCTAATGAAATAAGGATGTTCTGCCTCACTAGTTTGAGTCAATGCAGAATCTGAACAACCACAAGAGAGCAACAGCAAGTGAGAAGAAGGCATTGCACGTAGCTCTCAAGTATGCCAAAGAGTCTGGAGTGCTGCCTGCAGATCCCTTACTGTTATTGATAGGGATATGGCTAATTTAAGGTAAAGTGTTCCAAAGTAAAATTCCATTACTGAAAATTCGCTGGCTCTTAAAGACTTTGAATGACTGCCAACAATCTGCAGAAATTGTCGTGAGGTGCAGTAGCTTCCAATGAAAACCTAATCTTTCTTTTACTTAAAGGATATTCTCATATTTCTGACTCCCTCTATGCTTTCTATCTGTCTTGATTAATTAATGTAGCTCAGCTGAGAGGTTACTTGATTTCCAAACTCGGACATGCATTCAAATACCTTGCTGAACTGAAGCCCAGGTTTCAGCATGCATGGTCATAAAGGAATGCTAAATTAGTATGAATTGTTAACAGAACAGGAAATGTTCATGTATCAAATGTTCTATATATAGCACAGTAAACAGGAAACAGTAGTAAAAATAAAAAACAAAAACCAAAACAAAAACCAGCTGTGGTGGCAAATGAGCTTCCACGTAGCTTGAGATCCCCCAGGCACGGAAATATGGAGTGGCAAACCATATACTGCAAATAACACACAGTCATTGCAAGCATTCCACAGATATCTTTGACCTGCCTTACTTCTCACAAACATGATTTGTTCCTGAGTTCTGGCACAGGAATTAATAAATAACTTAATTACAGAGACACAAATGAAACACAGTAATAGGCAGTGAAATCAGTGAAGCAAGAGCGAAAATTAGAGACTTCTTTTTGTCTCAAAAGTCCAAACGAAAAAAAAATCTAATTCTGATGCTAACTAGAAAAGGTACTTTAAAAATTCTCATTACTTATATTTCAGCCACACAATGATTTTGGAATTAAATCTACAAGTACTGACTGATATGAATCTGCTCCTGAGTCAGATCTCTTGAAGGACAAGTGTTGCTATTCTTAAAATTAGATTCTTTATTCTACATTTTAAGACTTAATTAAGTGGTGTTATTTAAGATATATAATGATGAAGAACCATATAAATCAAAATATATGTTGGGTCAGCACACCAAAAATTGTTTCATACCTTAAAAACTACTTGAGGCCCCACGTCTGGAAATGTGGGCTATTATAGTAATAAAATACAGAATCTGCCAGTTTGGCAGGAAATGTTTTGGTTTGTTTAAGTAAACATATTTATAATGGAGCAATTACAAAAAAAAAAAAAAAACAAACAAAAAACAACAAACCCAACCAAAAAAACAAACCCTCCAAAAAGCATAAATCAGAAACTGTTCTCTTGCACAAAGGCAAGCCACATATACCTTAAGTATGGCTTTAGCTACCAATGTCAAAGAATTTTCATTGGCATAGGCCTGAAAATACAATATACTATTTTTTGCTTCTACAGAAGTCCAGTACATGCCATGAGTTTTACAGCTTATTCATATAAATGGAAATACCCTTCTTAATAAGAGAAAAAGCATGAGGAAGTGACCTAAAAATCCAGAGATAAAGCAATAAGCAGTTTTGGGATATATTATTCAAACTCAGTAATTCTGTTGGTAGTTCTCTATTGGTCTGTTTCTATCAGCAGGTATGTAGCCTGATTAAAAGAAGGAAACAGAACAAAATATTTATCTGGTAATCTTATTGTGCATGTACACTTTTATTAATGATCTTCAATTCCTGCTCTCTTAGATATGAATAATTCTGAGACAAATGTGAAACCAGGTTTCCCTGAAAATGACCCATAAAGATTAAATAGCTAAAGCAATTTAGAAATTTTTTTTCTAAAAATGTACAGGATTGAACCATTCACATTGATTGAACACATCCTTTCACAGAGTATCTTCCTTTTTACTCACTCATGCCACTCCTGCTGGGCCTACATATATATTTCCAAAGGTAGAATTGTTGAAATACACATAAAAAACAGTTTCTGGTGCAAAATGTCCCAACTATGGTCATCATGTCATCCATCTTCGGTATGTTTTCAGTATTTGTAGTACTTTACAAGACATAATAATCATCCATGTTGTCCCTCATCCACTAAAACAAAACCAACCCCCAAGCTCTTCTGTGTCATGTCTAAAGGATGTTGCCCTGTAAGGGCATGCAGACTGGAGAGCTGCAAAGTGACAAGACAACAACAACCCCTGTCCTGCAGAATCTATGATTAGGCAAGATCTGAAAACATTTTTAAAAAACCTTTTAAACTTCCCTTTTTCATGTGGCCCCTTTCAACCATGTACATATGTTAAAAATTTTCCTGAACAGCAATTTTTAAAACCTTTCCTGATGTGGGTACCCTGTGAATAGCACACTGTTCAACCAATTCTCTTTTTCTTTGCCTGTTGCCATATGACCTCTCAAACATTTTTGAGAAGGGATGTAGCTCCATGTTGGTGATCTAAGAGATAAATATGAGTTGCAGAAGAGAGGGGAGGTTATTTTCTCACATGCCCTTTGTATATCATTATTTGTTTTGCAGATACCTGTGTTATACCTTTCTAGATGCTCAGGATTTTGAGTCTCTGTCTCAGTATGGTTCTGCTACTCTTGTATTTTCCATAAAAATAATGAAGAAATAGTTTCTGTGTATAATATGCCTTCTTTCACAAGATTCACAACAACCTCTTCTGAAATATTTTCCAAAAAAAGGCTGTATAAAGTACCCAGGTTAGTGTTCTTAGCTGTAATACCCAATCTGAAGTCAATTAAGAGTGAATTATTTTGTACTCTATTCAACAAGAAGAACATGCTTTAAGTGGAATACCTTAGGAGTTTAAGCTATTTTCCTTTGTTTTACAAAGCATAACTGGAAAACCGACAAAGAATTTTTTTTTCCCACAAAACATTTTAAAAATGATGGAAATCAGGACTTTGCATCAAAGTACTTCCTCAGCCTCAACCTAAAGCCTAATCAGCTGGTATAAAGTATGTTTGTGTTGGCTGAATTCATTGTGTATTGAGGAGGCACAAATGTGCATACAAAAGTAGGAAGAGGTGGAAATACCACAGAGTACCAGTGCCTTTGTGGGAAAGTGAGAAGCTGTGAAGTGATATACAAGTTCAAAGACTAATTATGTAATCACTCACTGAAAGGTCAAAGTCAGCAAAGTACAGAGATAAGCCTTAAGATACTCACTATTAAAAGAAGGGGGCACAAATTTCAGGAAGAAAAAAGCATTCAGATACTTTCTGCCCTTTAAATGTGATTTTTCCGAGAATACATATCATGGTTACGTGGGCTTGGATCCAAGAAGCAAAGTGGAGAGATCTCCTCTTACCTGCCTGCAGGACTTCCTTCTCCACATGGTGAAGTCACAGTGCCACAGAATTCCAGGATGGGTCAGGCTGGAAGGGACCACAGTGGGTCACTGGTGCCACCTCCCTGCTCAGGCAGGGTCATCCCAGGGCACAGGGCACAGGAGAGTGTTCAGATGGCTCTGGAGAATCTCTGGTGAGGGAGACCCCACACCTCTCTGGTCTCTCTCTGGTTCAGGGCTGGGCAGCAGCTCTGCCTCCTGTGCAGGGGGAATTGCTGGGCTCAGCCCCTGCCCGTGGCTCTGGTGCCATTGCTGGGCCCTGGAGCAGAGCCTGGGACTGCTCTGCCCTCCCTGCACTCAGGGACACACAGGGACAGACAGGGACAGACAGGGACACTCAGGGATACCCAGGGACACCCAGGACACTCTGGGACACCCAGGGCTGAGGCTCCTCTCAGCTGGGGCTCCTCTCCAGGCTGAGCAGCCCCAGCTCCCTCAGCCTTTCCCTGTCAGACATGCTCTAGGCCCTTCCTTGGCTACACTGCCTCCACAGGCCCCGCTCCAGGAGCTCCTGTCCCTGCTGTGCTGAGGATGAGAGCTGGACACAGCACTCCACAGCAGCCTCCCAGGTGGGCAGAGGGGCAGGATCCCTCCATGACCTGCTGGGAATGCTCTTCCCGGTGCACCTTGGCCTCCTTGCCCCCAGGGCAGTGCTGGCTCAGGGACAGCTCGGTGTCCCCCAGGTCCTTCTCCGCAGAGCTGCTCCCACAGGTCACCCCCAGCCTGTGCCGGTGCCTGGGGTTATTCTTGCCCAGGTGCAGGACTCTGCATTTGTCTCTGTTGAGTTTCAGACAGCTCCTCCCTGCCCATCTCTCCAGGGTCTCTCTGAAGGGCTGCCCAGCTCTCAGGGGGATCGGCCACTGCTCCCAGATTTGTGTCCTCAGTGAATTTCTGGGAAGGCATTTCCCCCTTCAGCCAGCAGAGCCCAGCACCGAACCCTGGGGACCTACAGCTAGGCCCAGTCCTTTGTGTTTGGAGCTGGTTTATTACAGTCACCTGTGGCTGGGTTTAAGGGTGTTGTTTAATCTGTGTGGAGCTGCCCCTCGGTGCCCCTGTGGCTCGCTCACCGCCTCAGCTCATGCCGGGCACACACCGGCCGGTTCCCATCCCACAGAACGGGCCTCCAGCTGGAAACAGCGTGAACGTGTCACCTCTCCTGAGCTACCAGCATCCTCACTGAGCTACCAGCAGCAGGCAGGAGCAGGCACGTGTGTTTTAAATACAAATTTCATTGCTGGCTTTCACCTCCCTGAGCACGGCCTGCCTTGGTTTGGTACATCAGGGTATCAGCCCAGGCAGGAACAGATACCCACAGACAGTGCAGGTTCTGGAATGAGCAGTGGGACCTTGTGAGGGAGAGGAAATCCTGCCTGTTTGACATACGACATTTTTTGGAACAGTAAGGAGCAATGTTTGAATCTTCCTGAGGGATGGTAGCCTCTTCTTCCCTTGCCTTCCTGACTGATGCATGGAAAAGGAACAGAGAAGGCAAAAATGTTGTCTTTAATACAGGCATACTCTTATACTGACGGAAATGACTGCTTTACTTGATCTTCATTCAGTGCAAGGGCTGGTGAAATTTCAGTGCTTGGGCAGTGTGAGATAGGAAGATGGCACAGACCCAGGCCAGAAATTCTCATTTATGGGAACCATTGCTGACAACTCTTGACAGCACTGGCTGAGTTTCCTCTTAGGGCTGGTACCAGAATTCAGAATTTACATTTTGCTCATATTACTATGTTATTGTTTTCCAGACCACTGCACATGCCGGCCAGCTTAAAACTGAAATACAGCCCCTGCCTTGGCAAGGGCAATGTTATCTGTGAAAATCACTCTGATACTTACTTCACTCATGTGACTTCCTGGGGCTTGTGGGTGTTAGATTTGGATTTCAGGTGCTTAATTCCCTGTTGGGTTTGCATGGCTGAATCTGCAGAAAAGGTTACAGCTTACACAGTGCCCTGTGTGTATTTGCCAGTTCCACAAAGCACAAGGTAACTTGATTAAGGCAGGCACTTTTGACTTCCTGATGGTTTTTCAGTCCAGCACTCCAGAATTTTTATAAATGTTTTACAGAGGAAATATGGGATCTTTTTGTCTGTTGTGGACATCATTATGTCAAATGGAAATACAAGAGAAAAGGGGGTTTTTACGTTAGATGCCTAATACTGTCAAAAGTAAAACAAAGACATTTTTAAAATAGCAACATTAAGGACTGAGTTTTATTTTCTATAAGACTGCCATTTTATTAGACTTTTTTTTTGCTATTTTAATGACAAATACCAGTGTCTTTCACTGAATCATACAATAATTTCACCTCACAGAAGGCAGTGAAAAAGGATATTCACACACTCAACAAGCTTGAGCTTGTTTTCAGGATTGTGCCCTGCATCTGAAATTATTTTCCAATGTATTAATTGATTTCTTTCAATAATGTTCAATCATGGTATCTATTGAAATTCTATTGGACAGGAAGTCTATTACTCAGTGGGATGAACAAACTGCCAAATGTGGGAAGGAGAACATTAAACTGAGCCCAAATTATTTGAGGCAATCATACAACTCAGCCACCTACATTCTGCAGGAACACAGACACAGCCTTGTAGTGCTGTAAATTTCTAGTGTGAAAAATCTGCTCATTGAAAAAAAATTCTGCTGGTCTAAGGATTTGTACATAGTAGGCAAACCCACAATTTCTCTTCTGAAAACCAACACCTCTCTAGTTTTAGTCTTCCCACCTCTCAGGGCAGGAAGAGCCCTTTGGTGAAAAATTAAGCAAATGTAGGCATATATGGAAATATTTACTACAAAATGAAGATGAAAATCTTTGGTAACTGTGGCACATGACATGTGAAAATGTTCTCACTATCAGGAGAGGAAGCTTCTTGTTTGCCAGAAAGAAGTGGTCCTACTTGTGCATTTAATTCCCCACCAAACCTGATTTCTGTGATTCAAAGGGTATCACAGACCATGGTTTAGCTTTAAGAGAGTTGAACTACCCAAAGTTTTTATAAGCACAGCAAGCCCAAACTTTGAGCTATTTATGTCAGCTCGACCTTGCCAGTCATTACTCCCTGTGCTAACTCCATCTGAATTCCTCAAGGAACCATTTTGTGGCTGCTGTCAACATAAACATCTATAGATTACTTTGCTTTCACCACATTCCAACAATTCTCAGCTTTTCCCATGACCCCATTTCCACTTGCACTTCCAAGATCATGACCTCCATTTTGGAAACAGCATTTGCTCTAAGATATACTCTGCCAACCAATGCATGACCTCTCAAAAAAATGAGCTCTGTGCTGAGCATGACCAGGAAGAAAGGTTCTGAAATAACAGTTACAGCTCCAAAACCTTCCCTTATGGGGAAATGACCTGTGAAAAATGCAAGCTCCATTCTGTCAGCTTTCTCAACAGCCCATACATTATGCCATGAAGTTATGGGCTGATATCCCTTATGGGATACCCCAAGTCTGAGCCTGCTACTTTGTGATGATGAACTCAAGACCAGCTGTCTGAGTCAGAAGGTATGACAAAAATTGGTGGTGAAAGCTAGCCAGTGTCCTTCTCATTTCCTCAAATAATATATGCAACAGTATTACTGCTTTTAATTAAATTCAGCCCATGAGGTAATGTTATTTCCCTAAAAAGTGTGATTTATCATGTCCATCATTACTCTGAGCAATTCAAGTGAAGCTGTTACACCATAAAGCTTTTTATTTTTCACTGCAGTAAATCCCCCCTATATTTGCAAAGTTTAGAAACAAACTGTTTTTTCCTGATTTCAAAAATTACAAGTTTTCAAAACACTGAGCCATTCAAACCCAGAAGGTAAAAGGAAGCTTAGTGACAGACCTGTTTTCCAGTATTACTCTCAGAAATTTGCTCTGAGGAGGCCCAAGTACTCCCCAGCCCTAGTTGTGCTTGTTAAAACTGGAGTGGTTCCATTCATGCCAGCTCACCAGGCTTGAAGCCTTGGATCTTCATATTTCAGCTGCTCACAGCAGAAGAGGCCCTTGGAAATTAGTTCCCTCAGCATGTGGTCTGGATGGAGTAATTCTACCTCCAAAGCAATAGAAGACAAGAAAATGGCTGCTTTGAGCTGAAGTCAATGGGTTGAGCTGGCATTGTAACCAAAGCCGTGGGCAGGGACAATTTTCACTATCCCAGCTCTGTCCAGCCTGCCCTTGGACACTTCCAGGGATCCTGGGGCAGCCACAGCTTCTCTGGGCACCCTGTACCAAGAATCCAATCTCAGAGCAAAAAAATTTCCTCCCAGTATCTCATCTAAACCTTAATTGCACATCAATAAGTGATGACCCCAGTGCTGAAGAAGACCTTGCCCTAGAGCAGAAACAGAAGGGAGAATGAGAATTTTGATCCAAGCTAACAAAACCAGCTACTATGACAGGCAGCCTTCATTTTCTGACAGGATCTTTTTCTAGTTTTGAGATGTACACAGTACCATTGCAATGACACTTACTGGCCTACTCTTCCCTACAGGCCTGGGAGACAAATCCACAGAAAATTCAGGCAAAAAGTGATAAAGCACACAGCTGTTTGCAGCTGTCCCAGCCCAGATTGGAAGGGCTACATAAATCAGGAGCACTGGATGTCTCCCTGCTTGTTGCAGAAAGGAGGCACAATCTGTCTGAGCAGGCATCTGGCAGCACCACAACCGAGTCTTTACAAGCAGCTTTGTAAATCATTGTCTTCAGCAATTACTTGGTCCTGGGAGTAGCAGTAGACTTATTTGCAACCCAAACAGCTCAATTATGTCAAATGGGAATGGAGGGAACTATTCATGAACTTAGAGAAAAATTTCTGTGGAAGTCACGAGCTATCAACACCAGCAGGGGATTAAGATGCTCAGTAGGCCAGACATGGAGACTTTTCCTTCTCTCACAGGTTGTTATTTGTGAGGGCAGGGAAACTCCCAAGCCAATTCAGTCAGTATTTCCTTTTAAATTTTAACCCAAAAAGTAGTTTTCAGGTAGGACAAGCTTTTTATGTGTCTTGTCACTGGGCCTGGAGATCTCAAGGACTAGATCTGAGCTCAAGGAGACACTCCCTGTTATTAAAATGATGGACTTAGTTTAAAAAAACACGAGAGTGCCAAGAATAAACATCTTTTGCTAAAATCAGAAAAACATTTGTCTCTATACACCCAGCAAAAATCTCTTTGCAAAGATTTCCCGCTCTCCAGGTGAATTTCTGGACTCCTAAATAGGAGCTGCTAGGTCAAGGGTCTGGTCACCACAGTAAGGAGGGCACTGAGGACACTCAGCTTTCTCTTCCAGTCCTGATCCCTGTTGAAGAGTCTCAATTTTAGAATTTTTAATGTTTGCATCCCATTTTCCTGTTTCATTGCCAGTTTTTTTTTGCCAGGACAATTTCTGGTTCTGATGGTATCAAAATGAAAATAATCAAATCTCCTTCCATACCTCATTTCTAACAATGCATAGACTTCACAGAGATCCAAACCTGTATTAG
>JAOTQP010000001.1:112808507-112820447 GCA_026413545.1 Cichladusa arquata | reverse complement strand
CCAAACCTGTATTAGCTTTTTGATTGTTTATATTAACCTTAGACTCAACTTTAAATTTCCTGCCTTTCCATTATTTTGTACCAGAGAAAACTTCAACTAAAATACCTTGTGTATATATATATATATATAAAAAAAAATATAAAAATATATAAATGCAATGTATAGAATAAAAATATTAAGGTTTCCACACACTCCTTGCAAGTTTTTTGTTTTAAAAGGAGAAATCAGAAAAATTAGAGCAGATACTTTTTAATTAACAGCAACTGATGGTTCTTCCTAGCCAGATGAATTAACATGAGAAAAATCTAGATAATGTCAATATATTGCATCTCCTTTCAACTGTTATTCCCCCAAACTTCCTAAGAAATCAGTGAATCCTCTGAAGTCAACTGGAATCTTTTTTTGGTACGTCTCTTAACAGCATGCCTATTTCTATAAACAACAACAAAATTATTCACACAGAAATATCAGATATTATTAACTTTAATATTTATATAGTTATTGAGGCCAGAAGCCTATAAATAAAGCATTGGAATAGAGAGGTGATCTTCACAAGATGCAATTTTACACATAGTTTTATGTGACCATCAAGGATTTTCAGCAGAGGTGATGCTCTGGGTGCTCAGGCAGACCTAGACTTAAAATCTGGCTGGTTTTTGGGTGTTGAAAGTGGGCAAATAAAAATGGAGGCCTCTACAGGCACCATCACTTCTGCTCACATTCTAGACTCACAAAATCTGTGAGCTCTGGGCACAGGGCTCTGCACCCAGCAACATCACCCAGGGCTGTTGCGAAAGGGAGAGAACTAAGGGTGACATAAGTTAGAAACATAGCTCAACAAAGTGGTTCTGCAGGAGGGTAACTCAGGTTTTCCTACTTCCTTGGCAATATCTGGAGGCTGTAATGTTAACTGCTTGGACATCTGCATCCTCAGAACAATTTATTCCTTTAGTAACCAGCGTAAGCAGCTGTGTGCTGCTAGGAACCAGAATATATCACTACTCAACAAAGGCAACTGAATGCAAGGAAAGAACTCAATCTACTCTTAAATTTAATAATCTTGATTTTAATACCTGAGAGAGAACGACTTTTTTTTTTTTCTTGCTTTCTTTACATGAAACTGAGAAGGACATTTTTAAGGTCAGGCATTTCCTGAGCTTTGCCCACGCTGGGTGTTTTGAGGTCTATTATATGCACGCTTCCCCAGTGCTCCTGTTTTTTATTGTTCTTAACCAGCACGGCACCTGATAAAGGTTAAACCCTGTACATGGTAGCATGGTGTCAGCAGTGACACAGAGCCCACACCCCAGATGTCATATCCCCCTCAGAGGACAGGGAGGAAGGAAGGAAGGAAAGGAAGGTGCCAAACTGCCTACATGATTCTGTTTCAATTAGCAAGACTCCTTGCCAGCCCTGTGGAACTGGAAGAAGCAAAGCATGAGGAATATGCTTTGCCTGTAACTCTGAGCCACTCTCTAATTGTTGTGACAAGTGAATAAAGCTGAATGAACTGAAGAATTTTTTTGCCAGTTAAGGAGACAACAGTGATTTACATATCTAAACATTCAGAAGTCCCCCTACTGCAAAAATAACTACATGTATCACAAATTAATTTGTGGTGCTCTGTGTGGTCACGTGCTCTGGTACTAAGTAATATTTAAATGAGAAATGTGGGGATGGGATGGAAAACTATTGCAGTAGTTACCCTCTCTTAATTCCTGGCCACTCATCTTCTGACTGGCTCCTCTGATTCATAAGGGAAATGTTGGGATGCTAGAAAAAACCCCAATCAGTTCTGATACCACAATTTCTTGTTTGTACCAGCAGCAATGTCCCACAAATGCCAAGGGAGTGAGGAATTCTGGGTTGGAAAGATACAACAGGCCTGTTTTGCCAGGGAAATGTGTGGCCAGTTTTTCAGGAATTAATACACAAAGGACTCTTGTAAACCTTTTGTCATTTTTTTCACTCATATGAAGGCAGGCTCATCTTGGCTGGGCAGCTGTGCCTTGCTAGGGAAGTGCAACTCAAATATTCCATAGCAGTACCAAAAAATGGAAAAATAGTTAATGGTTTTCTCATTTATTGTATTCATGTGCTTCTTTCTATTTTATTCACCTGTGTCCTCCGAAGTACATTTTGTGCTGCACAGCCTGGAGAACGTAGTAACAGGGGGGCTGTGCCATCAGCTGAGGCATGCTGGGGACACAGCACTTCTCTGACCTTAAAAACACAGTGCCATGTTGGGAAATTGCCACTAAAAATAAAACAATGATGAAATCTGAGGACACGATTCACCTTATTCAGTTTAAAGGCACAAACCACTGTTGCTGGACAAGGGGTTGAATAAAACTCAGTGATCAGTCCCTTACTGTTAATATGCTACTCACACAAAATAGTGGGAAGAACAAGCCCAGGGGAGATGTGTGATGGGAACCACCAAGCAAATAATTTGTTGTGAGTGCTGCAGGACTGCAGACCCCTGGCTGAATTTGTTCCAGTCTGAAGCCACAGTAACTCCTTTGTGATTTATGGGGTAACAGCAGCAGTCAAGTGTTCCCATCACTGGTCCAAGTGCCAAGATCATACATAAAGACTCTTTAATGGCTCAGGTCTCACTTGCTAAGCTTCACTACACTGAACCATGGAATAAAAGAAACCTAAAACCAAACAGTAACAGGGGAAGGTTTGGCCACAAACTTCTCAAAGCAATTTTAAGGAAAACACATTAAAAGCACTGCTAGTTCACAGATCAGCTGTGCAATGGTTTTTATTCCCAATCTGTGAAAGTGGATATTTTCCTTGTAAGCAGGATTTATTTTCCATTACCAGGTTGTTTTTTTTCAGTGCCACCTGTTCTGGAGAAGCATCTGATATTTTAAAATTAAACCAAGGCTGCCAATACACATATGAGTTTACTATAAATTTGTTCCTGACAGGTTTTTCAGAGGCCTCAGGCCAAAGTAGCACTGAGTTCTCTGCAATGTTATTTAAAATTACCAAACACTATCTGAAATGCGCAACCTTTATTTCACAGTATTTAGTCACATACATACCTGAGCTCTTACATACACTTCAGGTCAAGTAGAAGATAGACATAATCATAGTTCATTTCCAGCTTAAGAATCTTTAACCCCACTAAAATAGCTTAATAAGGTCTTATTTTGGCAAGAATTAGGCCTGAGGTTTTTTAACTTTTATAATATACTCAGTGTACTTAAGAGTGAAAAAATACATATGCCCTAAATTGATTTGATTTATTGTCTGTTCTCAAAATTATTTACAGTTCTATCCTTTCACTACTACTTTGGTCACCATATTTATCCACTCCATTTTTTGAGTCCCTTCTGTGAGCTGCACATGGAAGTCTGATTTCACTCGTATCTCTAAGGGAAAGCAAATATTTTTCGTAGCTAGATATCTATTTTACTCCTTTAGCTCTTTATCCTTTTATTTTTAGTTTTAATTTTTTGCTACCATGCTTTATCTGATAGTAGTGCTAAGCAGCAAGCCACGCTGTCGTGGAGAAAACTTTCCATAAGAGTGTGAAGCAATGCCAATGTAGGGAGAGAGTAAAACCCATGGTGAGATGGTCCAGAAGGAAACAGGCAGAATTCTTCTGTTCTCTCTGAAGATGAATCCACTAACAAAAACAAGTTTAATTGGTAGTCACATACTTTAGGGAAATTAGAAATTATACATAGTGCTGGCTGATTGAGCTCTTGAATCCTTCCAGAATGGTACGTGAGACATTCTGCATCACAGCACGGCAATACTCTGCTGAGAGGTTTTAAAAGGACTTGCAAACCACGGGAAAACAAGGATGGTAGTAACACAAAACATGAGCTGCCAATGCAAGTTTCTGTGGGGTCTCCTGTGGTGCCAAGGAACTGTCATCAGTACACCAGGCCTGACTGGGGATGTGTTACAGCTGATACCTCTGTGGTTCATGCTCTATGTGGGCCAGAAATTATTTTTCCAGAGCTATCAGTGAAAGAAAAATACAAGCTGAAGTGGGAAAAACTTCTGCCTATCTTCCTCCTCCACATCATTCCTGTTTGCCTTGGACAGTCACGAGGGTGGCTGGGACAAGGACAAGCTGGTGGCTACAGCAGACAATAACCCTTGGAGAAACCCCTTCATGGACCTTCCTCAGCTCTCCTGCCATCTTCAGGCACATCCTTGTGTCCGTCTCCATCTCATCCCTGTGACCACTGCTCTGTCTCCTTTCTGCTCAGAAAAACAGGCTGATTGCAGCAGTAAATGGGCCTGTGGGAGGGGGACAGACAGGACATCCAAATCCATCACTGTCATCTCATCTGTGAAATATTTGTTCTTACATTGGTCTGTCTTTTCCACAGCCCAATGGACATCACTGAAAGCTAAAAAGTAAAAATGCCAGGTGGCCCATAGCTAAAGATAAGGTTTCCTCTCATATGGCTAGTTAAAAACTCCCATAGTGCTATTAAAATCTGTGCAAAGGGGCTTACAAAGGGAGGGGAGATTAGGAATCCTTTTATACACAGCATCATTGTAATGGAATTGATCAAAAGAGATGTTGATCGTATGTGCAACTTCCATGAGAAGACTGCATTTGAAAAATGAACTGGCTATAGGCAAATGAGCAACAGGAAAGAAAACCATAAACTGATTATTTTAAGATGTAAGATTTGCAGGATCATGTACACATCCCACATACTTTTTTCTTGTATTTGTTTAGTTTTGCCAGAGGTTTTTTTTCTGTAAATTGACTGGCAATGACCTCACTTAAAAATCCCGTACATTCTTGCATGCAATGTTATGTAATACTATCATGTGGCTTCCTTAACCAGGCAGGTTAAACCTCCTATAAATTCATATAAATTCAGCAAGTGAATTAGTTAGAAACATTTTTTCCAATTTTGAATTATGTAGAACAACAGAATAATTATAAATATTCTTCCTTTTTTTTTTTTTTTTTTTTTTTTTTTTTTTTTTTTTTTTTTTTTTTTTTTAAATTTCCAGAATGAGAACAAAAAAGCACCTGGCAAATGTATTTGAATGAAATAAAGATTTGTGCACTACATAACCTGGAAGTCACTGGTTCGGGGACACTGTTATTTAGGCAGGGGTTTTGAAGAGCTGGATTGGAATGCTTGGAAAACAATAATAAAAAGTAATGGAAGCTATGCAGACTATGGTGAAATGGGAGACTAAACCTCATGCTTAAATTTTACCTACAAGGGAGGCCAGGAAGCAATTTTTCTCCTAATCACACTGCATAATTGAAGAAGTAGACAGTGGGTCTGAAGTAAAGCCTGCTGCTGCTAATGAAGCTCTTTGCATTTATTTTCCTGAGCTCTGGCTCCAGCCTGTCACAGTCAGAGAGCTGCTCATCTTCCTCTTGGATCCGTGGAAAATTTTCATTGCTGGAAGCAACAAGGCAGACAGCAGCACAGTTTGATCAGCAATCAGGGTAGAAAAGAAAAATGCAAACTATTCTTGCAAACTCAACCCCTGTGAAGTTCCCAGGCACTGCAGAGTTCAAAGGATGAGCACACATTTGTGATCCCTGAGCTTCTTGGCTGTTGGAAACAGAGTAGACTATGCTGAGTTACTTAGGGATCCTTTCCTCTCCTTAAAGCTTGGCTTCCTTCAGGCTCCACCTGAAAAAGAGAGCTCAGATATTTTTTAAGCTCTTGCTAAGCTTCTTTAATTGAGAGGAGGGAAATTGTGAGTTCTCTCAGCAGAGGTGCCAAAACTATTGTTATCAGGCAGATTTCTCAAGCCAGTTCTCTCCGTCTGCAGGTTGTGGGAGGTCATGGATTCATCTGGGTGCTGCAGAGGAGATCAAAGAAGAAACCAAAGCTTCCATAGCAGTGCTAGCTGATGTGATACATTCACCTGCAGATGCTCCCACTTCCAATACCTATGGCTACCACTGTCCTGAAATATGGATATCTGCTGGAGAGATAAAAATATTTTATTCTTAAAATATACAGTCATAAGTGAGCTTTGTGAGTTGAGTGTTTTTCCTTTGTCTCCACACAAAATGCCCAATAGCTAATAAATATTTCCTATGAGCTGGGAACCTCTGAGTGGGAACAATTATCATTAAAAAAAATTACAAAATCTTCCATCACCCTTCTGCACTGTTCCAGTGAAAATAAAGGAAGAGCAGAAAAGGGATATTCCTTATTTCAGTGTGATCAAAATTGCTGAATGCCCTTCTAAGACTGCACATATTATATTTTGAAACTGTCACAAGTCAAACCTAGATGCTGAATTAATTAATGATGCCTCCTTCAGCTTTTTTATTATACTTTACCATTTGCCTTCCTAGGCTCTTTCAAGACAAGCAAATAGCTCAGTTTTGCTTTTACTTTATACCTAGAAAATGCAGAGTGAATTGAAACAGAGTTACCTTTAAAGCACAGATCCTCAAGTTAAATTAAACTGAAATATTTCAGCATAACAGCTGGGTTTCACATTGGTCATTGCTGCTCTTTAGGGCAAGAAAGTGTCTCTCTCTCACCAGTCCTTTGATTATTTGGGACATAAGTTGGGTGCCAGATGCTCCTTTCAAGTTTTCTGTAAATGCACACTCTGCGTCACACTTAATGATTTTTTACGTCAAGTGTATTTAGTTCTCAGGAATAATTTAAGGAGGTATCCATTTTGAGGAAAACACTAAGACAGATTTATGTGGGTAAAACCAAATGTTAATAATGTCCTTTATTTTGTGTCAATATTTACAGAAATGTCTTATTAATGTAAAAGAAAAAACCAACACTTACTAGAAGTTTCTAACTATTAATATTCACTACAAGGTTTTCCTGATTGTAGGGGAGACTGCACATGATCTAGCATGGTTTTAATTATTCATACATGGATGTAAGCATTTAGGAATAAGCAATCTCTTACAGGCAATGCAATTGGTTTTATTTAACTTTGCATCTTGCAGGGTTCTAACATTTTCCCTAAAATCTTTGTTCCTGTCTGAGGAGCAGAAGAGAAGCACCAGGGATCTGCAACATGATCAGCCCCAGCACTAGTGAGGTCTGTGAGGCCATGACTCCACTGTTGCTCATCTGTTTCATGTGATGCCTGCAAGCTCCAGAGAACAAATCAACCAATTAAAAACAGGGTTTCAGTCTGCAGCCACAGAACAAGCCAAAGTCTGCAAGAAGGGTGCTGAAAACAAATGGTCAGCAGAGTTTTTCTGCTAGAAAGGGACACACACAACCACCTGCAAGGACACAGTCGTGTCCAGACTCACAAGTTGTTTTCTCCATTATTTTCTCAATTTAACAGCATTAGCAAGGACTGAATTAGCTCTTGGGTGTTTTTTCCTTATTAAAGCAAAAATCTCTCGTGAAAAGGACTTGTTGTTTATTTCAGGGTAGGAGCCTTCTCAGGAGATAGCAGAGAAAATCTGATTTCAGTCACATCAGCGTAATTTTGGGGTGTGCCCACACTCAGGGGCAAGCAGGAGACACGTGAGTCTGTGGGGATCTGTGGGAATCTGCAGGGACTGGGGAACAGAATTTTACAGGGCTTGCAGCAGAGCTGTCCCTGCATGGAAGGTGTCACCCTGGGGAGATGCTCACAGCCCAGAGGGATGGGTGAGTGTGGGTGAGACCTGGCAACTCCACCATAATTTCCATTTTGTCCCGAGCTGACAGGCTGACATGAGACAGCTGAGAAAGAAGTTGAGAGATCTGAAAGCTAAAGGGAACAGGAGTGATGTGACAAACAAAAAAAAGAACCAATAAGCAAGAATTTTCCAACTTTTGTTTTACCTTCTCTGTTCATACAATAAAGCAACATTATAGACAAAAGGGTTAAAAGTGACAATAATCCTTCTTTCATGCCAAACTGTAAACATCCACTTCCTTTGGAAAAGAACCAGGAACACAAGATAGAAGTGCTCTAAGCCACTGTCTACACAATGACCTGTTCATGAGCTAAGAGGCTCTGCCATCTGATGAAACTTCGTCAGAGTAAAGATTACATCCTTATGCTTAATTTAAAGTACGTTATCCATTTATTTGGGTTGGTTTAGTTTGGTTTGTTTTGCTTTGTTTTTTTACAAGTGTGTACAGATATTATTTTGTGTCTCCTTGTGTACACATGCTGCTCAGAGAAACATGTCAGCTCTAAGAAGGGAAGAACAACTTAAGAACTATTTAATTTGTAGATTTTAGGTGATTACAATTTACAGCTTAGCTTAACATGTAGGTGGCAGCTCAGATGGAAAGATCCCTGTGCGTTTACTGGAACATCAAAGATCAGCAAACATTTGATGGTTGCAAACAGGTTAAAAAACCTGTGACTTTCCCTCAGCTCCTTCTCTGATATCAGAAGTACTACAGATAATAGTGGGTACTGAAATGCTATGCTCAGTAACAACTGCTTCATAACTATCCCAGGTTAGTGTGTCCCCCCTTGGAAAGGGTTAAAGGACTGAGAAAACTCTGTGTGAATTCAGTCCCTGCCATGAGAGCGACTCAGCTCTCACAAGAACTACAAGTCATGGCTTTGAAACCAGGGCAGTCAAGCAGAGACCAAAAAACCAGAGGTTTACTCTTTGAACAGACCAAACCTTGCCCTGAGTAACACTAAAATGATGCCTCCAATGAAATGAAATACTTTACAATTTGGCCTGAGGGATTTAGTTGCACTTTACAGGAAGTCAAGGGACCACAGAGTTAGTCAGAGAATAATTAATGACCATTTCTTATTAAACACAGAGAGCTTTAAAGTATAAGTGGAAAAAACCAAGTTTACTGCTGTTCCTCTAAAAAAGACACATACTTAAAAGGAAGAAATAGGAGTCAAATGGTATGCAATAAAAGCAACCTACAGAGAGCAACAAATACCAAGATACTGCTTGGTCAGTAGTGTTCTCATCCCCCTGCCTCTGTTCTGCTATGTCCCTGCTCACTAATAAACTGAGGTGAAACAAAATCAATGTGTGAGTGCATTACAGGGGTGGCCATAGTACTCTGTTGAAAACAGAGGTTATGTACATGTTTAAAACCAATATCCATGCAAAGATATTGCAGCACAAACTGGTGTACTAAGATTTTCTTCCCTGAGGCCAAACTTGTTTTAACTTAAGAGTTGCTGCCCTTTAGCCAGAATTAATGGGCATGGCAGTTATGCAAAATGACAGCACTTTTTTACTCTTTCCCTGGCCCTGCAAGGCTCAGGATCCTGATCACCCTCTGCAGGCACCCTGAACTCTGCTTCAGTGCCACCACCTCACTCATTAGGCCTTGAGTCTCTCAATCATGCGTGTAACTTTTCAAAAGGCACTCCTATTTTGTTGGTGACACAGGGCAAGATCAAAGGTTTGGCCAGTTCATATTGGAGCAATAATATTTGGCTATCACCAGCAGCATCTCCAGATTTCTTGCTTCCAGATGAGATCAGTAAATCCAGCAAATAATGCTGTTCTATTTTTAGTTCAAGCTCTCTGTGCTGTGTCCTGCCCTGCTCAGCAGGTTTAAGGGGAAGGTAGCTTGATTCACTCTGACTTCATCCAGTCAATGGAATATAGGCCACTACACATCTCATCCTGTAGTAAGCATCTAGAATAGATCAGGGAAATCCTAAAATATCCTTATGTTCTCCTCTGACAGTTAAATGAGCCTGGGATTCCTGGTTAGGATATTGACTCTACTTGATAAACAGCCAAGGTCAAATGAGATGAATCTTGACCCTTCTGGGACCAGGAAAAAAATAATTTCCTGAGTTCTGTGCATAGATTTCAATTTTTCTGATTTCTAAAGTCACACTGAGACTTTACTAATTCTACCACTCATAAGTTATATTTACAGAAAATCTTCCTTTATGTTCTTTTTCTTTCTCAAGTTATGGACTATGAAAGCTTAAAAATTTACAGTACCAACAGCAACAAACTTCTTAAATGCAAAACATTCATTTTTTTTCTCTTATGAGAGGTGAACAATTCACAGAATTGCTTACCACATTTCACAGCCTGTCAGGGACCACTCCCCCATCCCCAAAACTGACATACATGAGATGGTATAAAATAACCACCAGGTCATGGCCCTGCCCCCTCCAGACTGCTGGAAAAATCAACTCTATTTCTCTACCACTTGTTGGAGTTCCCAGTTAAAATCCAGCTCTGCAAAATTCTTGCTGCCCACCATTTTTTTTTTCTTCTCCCTTTCCCTTTTTTTAAAGATAATTGTCAGAAATTAACCATAAGGAAAAGAAGAAAGGAAAACACCTGGATCAACAACCCAATGGGCAAGAAACTGAAAGGAGACAATTTAACCACATTTTCCAGGAAGCCTGCTGAGCCAGGAAGAATATTGACACATTAATTTCTATTATAAAAGAGCACTGTATGTGAAAATAGTGACTCAGAGGCATTTGAACATGGGGATTATCACTCAGCTTTCCAATGGGAACAAGTTATCCTGCTGCCTAACTTCCACTCTGATTGAACAGGAGTCAAAGTTTCTTACCTTTCTTTTAAAATCCTAGCTCACAGTCATAGAATTATCAGTAAATAGTGACTTATGAACATATTACCCCAGTTATTTGTAAGCAGAACTTCTCAGAGTATTAAAGCAAAGAGTTTTATTCAAAATTAGATGTTATGGCCTTCCTGAGTTGGTTTATGCCTCCCTGTGAAAACTGACTTGGAGGCAGTTCCCAGAATTTACTAGATTTTGATACTTTTAGTGTAATAATTCTTCATGTTAGAAAAAAGGTTGAATAACTGATGTTCACATAGTTTAGATATACAGAAAATGACAGCAGTACTTTGATCTCAAGCTGTGATGAAACCTCAGCTATCATGTGTTCACAGCAGCTCTTGGAGCACATAAGTTATCAATCATCCACTTTTCATCATCACAAATTTGAATTTTGCTTTGTATGCTTGCCTAGAAAATGAAAGATTTCATAAACAGGTACCAGACGCTTGGATAAAAATAGGATTGCACAAGCAGGTTGCATCAACATTCCTAAATATGAGATTTGTTCCTTACAAGTAATACATAAAATTTACCACTCTTCTTTCAGTGACAGCATGGAAACAATATATAAGATTTGGAGGTTTTTCCCCTTGGGAGAGGAAGAGTTAGATATATTGGTGTAAATTGTATTTGTTGAATTAATTAATGATTAATTTTTCTATCTATTAAAGAGCTGCTAAGCAGCATCCATGTGAGCAGCAGGCTGGATTCTCCATGCAAAGGAGCAGCTCTTTTCCCAGTTCTCAAACCAGCACACAGGTACAGGCGTTTTCCAGCTGAGCACCCCTGGAACCAGGTGTATTTTCTCTCTGAGCTCTGCAGTCCAATGGAATCCCATTTCAGTGTCAAAAGAGTGGGATTTCCTCTGCTCAGAAGTGAAGCCTGCAAACGATTACAGCTTTGTCACTGTCAGTGTTTGGACTGAGTCAGAGGCACATGCCTGGGCAAATCCAAGCAATTTACTGTTAGCACTCTTGTGCTAACCATATGTAATATGGTAATGTGCTTTCACCATATGTAATAAAATGCCCATCTACAGGTCACGTTACAGGAAGGACAAAAGGCTGGCATCACACCAGCATGGCCTCAGTGAGCACTGGCAGAGAGAAATTTGGTTACAGCCACACCAAGGGCCAGCCTCAATACACTTCAGAGATGGTGATCCTCCCCCTTCAAGCCAAGAGAATGGATTGAAAGGCAAATGGCAACACAAGGACAAAGCCATTAGAGATTTCTTTCTCTTCAGTCATCATTCATACTCCACCAGGAAGGATTTTTGCTGAGGCTCTTGCAGGACCTTCTTCTCTCATCCCCGTGTACTGTGTCCAGCTCTGGGCATTCCCAGCAAGGACACTGAGGGGCTGGAGCATGTCCAGGGAATGGAGCTGGGAAGGGGCTGGAGCCCCAGGAGAGGCTGAGGGAGCTGGGAAAGGGGCTCAGCCTG
>JAOTQP010000001.1:112776502-112808407 GCA_026413545.1 Cichladusa arquata | reverse complement strand
ATTTTTTAAAAAAAAAAAAAAAAAAAAAAAAAACAAAAAAAAAAAAAAAAAAAAAAAAAAAAAAACCTGGTTTGGAAACAAAATGCTTTAAAAGGATGAAAACAAACATTGTTTTTGACCTGATCCAAAATAGTATCTATTTTGTTGTATTTTGTCTAGTAGAAAATCTTTGCTGTTTCACTCTCTCATTTTGTACCAGAATTTGGAATAAAGTGTGAAAATTTAAAATTATCGAGGTTTAGAGGCATTTTTCTGCCAGTTCTGATTTTGAGTTATTCACCTCTGTCTCACTGCCATCAGAGAGAGCATAAAAAATCCCCAGGCAGTCTTAAATGCTCAATATATTTTATATGGATTCAATAAATTTCATATGGAATTAGGAAAGTGCAGGCCAATTCCACCTGCTGGGAACAATTCCTCCTGGCTTTTCCATAGAGGTATCACTTCATAAACTGGGAGCAAAGTCCACTGAGGCTGAAGCTCTGCTCATGCCATCATCAAAATAACCCCTGAATAAGGGAGACAAATAATCCTGAATTGCTCCTCTGAGATGCTGGGGTATCAAGAAAGACCAACCAACTTTGAATATCTAAGTCATTTTTTTTGCCCTACAGAACTGTATTTGATGTAAAATTAATTTTCTAAATCTGAAAGATGCCTTCAATCTGTGATTCTTCCAAGTCTTGATTTTGTAGATAGAAAAGCTGATGGTTCCTTGACCTTACTTAGAGTTGATATTTTCTATTCTAAGAAAAATGTTGTCATCAGAGCTGACCTTCAATAATTGCCCAGTCCCAAGGTCACCAATACAAATACAATTACAGAAATGTTTAATTATATCTACTATAAAGCCCATAATTCAAACTTAGAATTATAACAGTAAAATATTTTACCAGCTCAGCGTTAAACTAAGATTATCAAGTTTGCTTGATTAAAGTTATGTATTTAAGTCTACAGAAAAAACTCTTTCAAAACATCCCTAGAAGTGCTCAGAGTTTTGTGGGACAGGGCTTGGAGCAACCTGGGATAGTGGAAGGTGTCCCTGCCCATGGCAAGGAGTTGAAACTGGAGGATTTTTATGGTCCTTTCCAGCCCTAACCATTTAATGATCCTATAATTCTATGATCACACAGTTTATCAGCATTTTTCAAGATTCCATGGATGGTGGATTGTTTCCTGTACAACACTTCTATTTTGTTTTTAAGATATTCTGGCTGGATAAAGTAAACTGTAAGCACTGTAAATTGTTTGGCTAGTATAAAAGTTTAAATGCTTGAGGATAAAGATCCAGATGCCAGCAGAAAGAAATCCTGATGTTACCCCTAGCTTTTTATCCTGCTTCAACTTTTTGCCAACTTTGTTGATAATGACAGGATTAAATAAAAGTCAGTTTTAGAGGCTTTAAGAAAGACAACAATCTCAATAATAGAAAAAGAACTTTCACTATTTTATACATTAATAAAGTCACAGATTTGTGGCTTAGATCTTAGGGCTGACACCTATTCCTATTCCTCATCAGAGACATTTATTTTAGATAGGTGTGAAATGCGTGTCTAATGCTGAATCATGTCATCTCCACTTCCTAAATCATGTCAAGGTTCAGATTCTTAGGAACACAAAACACTGTGTGTGGGTTTTTATTATTATTGTTGATTTGATCTCAGTTCTTTGCTATCAATAGGCATCTTGCCATTGAATTTCTTGAGCATCACATCAACCCCTCAAGGAATGGGAGTGTGTGAGTCCTTTCTGAGGTTCACCCAAACCTCCCATTTCTATGGCCTATTAACCACAGGACACATAAACAAAAATAGAAATCCTTCTCACAGTTCAAAGAACTGCTTACACAGGGCTGATTTTCCAGAGTCTCAGTTGCAGCTAAATGCACCATGAGATTAAGAAAAGTTTTTTCCCCGAGCAGTTGCTGTGCAGGTGCTTCCTCCAACTGTGACTTGGCAAACTTTGCTGTAGGTTTACACAGTCCATGGTTTTAAGTATTTCTCCAATACTGCACAGCAATAATTAGCAGCCAGAGGCAAAATAATCATTGCTAGATTCATTTAATGCTAAAGCCAAAACTAATATATTTTGTGTTGGTTGAAATATCCGACCTTATCTGCGTTATTGTAAGATCAGATGGGAAAAAAAGTGCTTTTAAACATGGTTCATAATAAGCCTCCAGTTTGTAAATACACTAATCAGAATGTAAGGTGTGCCTTCTAGTGGATAGAGAGGGACATCTGAAATAAGCAGGTTGAGCTAATATATCAGCATTACTGATTTATGAGGGAATGCTAATAAATAAAACAGAATTAAAATTAATAAATTGAATCAATGTGGAAATAATTTGGGTAAACATTAATATTTTAGCTCAATTACAGTCATGGGACTTTTTTAGCAGAAAGAGGTTGATAATGCTTCTGATCAAAATTTTTAAAAGAGTAAAAATAAACCAGAGGAGGTATTTTGTTAAGGCCCATGATTTCCTGTGAATTGTTTCACTTTTGAAAGCTTTCTAAAATTCAAGCCATCTTTTTGCATCTACAGAGTCTTAAAAAGTTTTTTTTTCACTGTTTTATGAAACTCAAAGTTTCATCCACACATGTTAGAGAAGCTACATAGGAGTCCAAATCTTCTCCCAAGCGGATCCAAAAATGTGTATGACTGGTTGTCCTGCCCATCACACCACAGGAGCAATTTCATAGAATTACAGGATCTTAGAACAATTTGGTTTGGAAGACACTTTAAAATTCACCTAATTCAACTCCCCTGCCATGGGGAGGGACACCTTCCACTAGAATTTGCCATGTTCTACCTGGCAAGAAGACTCTCCTCTGAATTATGGTAAAAGGACACTGAAGGATGTCAAACAGGCAAATTGTGCTTGGTCACTTTTTTGTTGGTAGATTTGGAGCATTAGAAGTGGCTGAACAGATCTAATTTTCTTCTTTAAATTTTGAAAAAATAAAAAAAAAGAAAGATGTTCATCTCAGACCTTGTATGCCACGTTTCAACAAGGAGTGAATTTTTATGGTGAAATTACAAGGCCCTGAAAATAGGAGTTTATAATGGAAAGGCTGATACAACCGTAACTATGGTGTTGCAATTGCATCACTATAAGAAAATTGGTTTAGATAATATACCCTTCTGGAATGACTGCAGTTCTAAATGATCCTGCATCTTCATAAATCTAAGCTAACTCAGTAATTCAAAATTACTAAGATTTAAGTTTAGTACCAATAAGCAATAAACTTATGGCTATTGCTATAATAACCGCTGGTCTGTGCTCCTTTATGTCACAGCAGGTGGTCTTTGGGCTGGTTTGCAGCCAGAATGAAAATACTTCCAACTAATTGAAAACTAACTCCTGAAGTTGAGCAGAGGCACATTTCCAAACTTTCACACAATTCCCTTTCACTAACAATGAGCTTGGTTGTTTGGATTTTTTTTTTTTTTTTTTACTTTCCCCTTTTCTCTTTAATCTGTGCCTAAGCATATTGTCCCTTTTTGCACTGTTTTATACTAATATATTATATGATGACAGCTGACTCACTATATTTCTACAAACTGTCAAGGGAAATGCACTGAGGAACATGTAAGTTCCTCTAAATACACTGGGTCCCTTTACATCATCCTGCTCCCCCCACCACATCTCTTATACACCTAAAATTCCAAATGCTAAAATCTCATGCCTGAGTCTCCTGTCAGACTGATCAGCTTCATGCAGGCATGGCTTTAGTGACTGATTCAGGCCACCAGCAAATGAGAAGAAAATGAGGTTAATGAAGTCTAATTCCACAATTTATCAGAGTTTGAAATCTCATTTCCTTTGGGCTGTGTCTGAAAGACACTGAGGGGCTGGAGCATCTCCAGAGAAGGGAATGGAGCTGGGGAAGGGGCTGGAGCACCAGGAGGGAGCTGGGAAAGGGGCTCAGCCTGGAGAAAAGGAGGCTCAGGGGGAACCTTGTGGCTCTGCACAACTCCTGACAGGAGGGGACAGCCGGGGGGATCAGGCTGGGAACAGGGACAGGAGGAGAGGGAACAGCCTCGAGCTGTGGCTGAATTTTACTATTTTGCCATTTTTATTTTTGTGTGATCTTATTAGCTCCTAAGTTTGTTTCTATTTCAGGCATGTATCCACTGTTGAAAAATCCAAAGCTCTGACACGTGTACACGAGTCTCTGGCAGATCTCAGCAAACAGAAAGAAAATACTTTTCAGTTGGACCAACATCAGAGTTTTCAAATTTTCTAAGGAAAGGACTCTTTTAGTACTTTTGGATTGAAAAAAACACAGCTAATTTTCATCCTGGCAATTTCAAAACTGGCTTTTTGTTTAAATCAAGCTTATAGATGTTTTGTAGTGAAACAATTGATTTTCAAAAGAAAAATAGAGAGACTTCAAGAACTCTCTGATGTGCTACATCTTTTGCCCTGGCAGCCAGCACCTAGATACTTGGCCTTGCACAGCTTTTACATTTATTTCCCAGAGTCCATGTAAATTATTTCACCTTCTTTCCATCCCAAAAATATACATAGGAGCACACAGGAGCTCTGCTTGAGTGCCTATCATGACCAGAGGACCTACAAAAACATTCATGAAAATGGGATTCAGATCTTTCCCAGCAGATTTAGCCTCTGAGGAGGATGAGAACAAATCTGCAGGAGGACCTGCTTTTGCCATCCTGAAGCTGGAAAGACAATTGCACACTCTCCACCCACCTCCTCAGGGGACTGAGCTGCTGAGACCTTCACTGTAACCTGCAGCTAACTAACAATAGTCAAAGCAAAAACACAGATTTGCCTCACAGGCCCCAAAGGTCAGCTTGAAAGGCCAACAAATAGAAATCCCTTAGCACCTTCTTTTTGTGCTCTCACTGGTGTTTATTTAATGCCACTTGCACAAATCCTACAAAGTGGTGCTTGTTGGGGAGCTGGCCCTCAAATGCTGTGTTCAGAAACCCTTCCAGACACTGACTCAGACTCTGCTCCTCCAGCATGGAGGCACTGTCCCAGCGGGAGCCTGAAGCAGCTTCTACAGTATGAGAAGGATGTTTTACAGCCCAAAAAACACCTCTGAGGAGATCCATCCACCCACATACATGTATTTTTATGTATACAACTGCCCATAAATATAGAGAGATATGTAGATGGCTGTATTTAGTAAAATTCAAGACAGTAAGTCCCAAGATTAGTCAAGCCACAGAAATACCATTTGTTTTGCATCTGAAGTTCTATTTTCAAAGGTACCCAGCACCCAGCAAACTTGTGGAGCTGCTAAAGTCAATTCCAAAGCTTTTGGCAGTATGTCCAAGAAAATCCATGTACTGCATTTGTCCTGCATTCATTTGGTTTTTTCTGCATTTTCTGAGAACCTAAGTTTATCCCATTCCCCTGTTGATTCCCCTGCCTTTTAAATACAGTTTTATTTCTTCTTCAACAGTGCCATCCTACCATTTTCCTCTATTTCCATGTGCAAAATACTGTGTGGTTTCCCTGCACATATTTTGCAGTGAGGAATGTTCTTTGTTCAAAGCCTTTTAGACTTCTGAGTCAGCACCTTTTAAAGGAAATGCTCAGTCTGCTGAGGGCTTACAACTTTACTCAGCAAATGAGCACTTGCAGGCACAGTCAGCAGAATTCTGAAACATTTATGTAAAACTTCAGGCTAATGACCAGTTCCCTACAAGATTCTGCAGTTTCTTTATATCAAGAACTCACTCAAAACTCTGAAAATTGACTCTGTGGACTTGCTTTTTCATGAGCACAATAAATTTGAATTGAACATTGCCATTCCTGAAATTATAAGTCATTACTTTTTATTACACTGAATTTTGCCATAGCACAACTGTTCATGGATTTATGGCACCACCTACTGAAATATTGGATATTAAAAATGTTAAAATTATGCAAATCAGCTTAAGAATTACCTTGGAATAACCATGTTGTTTCACATGTACAGTTTCAAAGTGTAGATTGTGGCAAATTTTAAGCAAAGCTTAATATTTAATTTTGAGCTTCAACATTTTGTTTTGTCCAGTAATTATAAAAACTTCATTTAGTTTTCATTCTTCAGATGAATGAAAAAACATCCAGCTTTGAATTTTTACATGCTTTCATATGCAGCATCTTTCTGCAGAAGGCAGAGATTACAAATCATCTCAAAACCACTGGCAAATGCATCCCAAATTTACTGCAATTATTTGTAAGAAATATCTGTTTTATTAAAGAAAGACATAATGAACATTAAACATTATTTTAGAAATTCAGTTATGTTAATAAGGTCTGTTATTTCCTAGCCAATTGACAAGTCTGAGGGAAACCCTCCAATAACTCTGATGTGTACATTTAGTATGAATAAAAAGCCTAAAGAATTACCTTGAAGAAAAAAATTCTAAAGCTGTTTTATTTCTTTTCTCCTCATTTTATTTACAAGCAGTGAGGCAATGATGAATTTTGCTGATGGACCAATGAACATTGAATTTAATCCCAAAGCATCATTTTGCATTATGACACTGCTCTTTGTCATATTTCATTTTTAATGAATGCTTAAATCAAACCTGATTTTTGCTTCTCCCACTCTTTTTGCTTTGCTCAGGCAGCACAACTTCCTATTGAAATGGCTATATGTTAAAATGTACAGGTATAAATATAAAATGCCCTTTTTTATAATAAGGTCTGCAGGCTCCAATCAATATGGTGACATTGATAACCTATAACTCCATTTTGATATTTACAGTATTATTCCATATAGTAAACCGATTTTATTAGTCCAGCTGGTCCCTTGGACACCCTCCTAACCTGATTGCTGTTATGCAGGAAATTATGTTTTGCATTATAGGTAAATCATTTGGGATTTCAGAAGATTATAAAACTGATAGGAGTGAGGAAATGCTTCCCAACCAGGGTTGTGCAGGTGTTTAAATAAATTTCAGTGAAGAGGAGCCTGGGGACAGATGCAGAGCTTGGGCAGACACTGTATGTGTCTCCCTCACATGTGCATTCACACAGAGAAGCTTTTTGCATGCTGAGAAAATACAGGTACAAACCACATCACACATCCATTATATTTAGGAAATGTAACCCCAATATTTGCATAAAATATGGGTTAAAAATGCTACTTTCTTTGTACACGTCTGTGTGCTGTTGACAAAGGTAATGGCGCAATTTTTTCTTCAAAATCCCACATGAAATTCCAAAGGAAGTGTTTGGTCACCTCAGTGGTGCACAGCTGAGTGAAAAATAATCCTGTAACACAAACTAATGTAATGACACTTCTTAAAGGAAAGTCTGTGTATACAGCAGAGGGGAAATCTAATGAGAAGCAGATGCACATGGAGAGGATTTTGAGTGAAATGGTGTGTGTGGTTTCACTTTGGGCACGTGTTTCTCCAGCACGTGGAGAGAGGGAGTGTATATAGCTATGCAAAGGAAAATATTAGCTGTTGAAAAATGTGCATGCCATTGGGGGAAAAGGAGCTTTAAAGGGGAAAGTAGCCAAATGAGAAAGCAAATTCTGGAAGTCTCAGGAGAGCTCAGGATGCTTAAACTACAAGTAATTAATTTTTTTTAATTTTTTTTTTTTTTTTTCATTTTGGGAGGCCGAAACAAATGACAACAATTCCTTTCTGTACCCACAAGACAGAGCTGCAGCTGTGCCAGCTGTGAGCACCTCTGCTGCACCCAACTGGCAACAGCAACACCCAAAATCCAGCATCCTTGGATGGCCACCACTGCCCCAGGTCCCCCTCCCTCACCGTGGCATCCAGCACAAAGCTCCACGTGCCCAGTCTGTACATTTTTACAAACCCAACCCCAGCACCAACGTCTGCCGAGTGCTCAGGAATCTTGGCTGGAAAACCAGGTGAAAACTCCTTCCTCCCTATAGGGAAGGAAGGATTTTGCTTTTGTGAACAAAATACAACACTGTGTGTTTGAATAGTGTGGTAAGGCAGGAGCCATTTTTATGAGATACTATTGGAGTGAATGGAGCAGTGAAATAAAATTATCATGGCCATCTCAATTGAGTACAGTTTTTTCAAGGGGTCTTTAGGTTATAAATAAATATTTTACTCTCACTGCTGTAGAACTGTACAATATAAAAGGCCTGCAGGAAGAATCAACAACTGCAAGGCCAAGGTAGTTTTGGGTGGGTTTTTAAAAAATTCCCCTCAGAAATGCTCTAATTCCACTGAAAATTAATTCTGGGAAAGCTTCTGTTCTTCAGTACATTGTCTCAGCCTGTGGATGGTTGGTGTCCCTCATTCAACACATGAAGAGTCTTCATCCACTGTGAGCATTACATTACCATGAGATTAAAACTAAGATTTACCATAGGCTGCTTCATCCACATGTTCTATAAAGCAGTTCTCTCCCTCTAGAAAGAACTTGAACAACTTGTAGGCCAAAACCAAATAGAAAAAAGTGAGGAAAAGGTGAAACTAAAGGAATATATATATATATATATATATGCATCCATAGGTGCTGAATGAGGCTCTCAGAGCACAAGAAGGAGTTCAGCTTTTCCTCAACTGGTGTCATTAAAGCCAACAAATGGGCTGGGCTGCTCTGGGAAGTTCATTCTGAATATCAGTATGAGAAATCATTGTTTCAGAGCTGCAAATGTCAGTGGGGTCACAGCAAGAAGTCAATGAATCATTTAACATGTGTGTATCAGCATCACTGCCTGTGTTCTGCAGTAGCTAAATAGATTTAATTCAATCCTGTTCTGCTGCCCATAAAGGTCCTTCTTTTTTTAATACCTTGCTATCCCTAGATGTAAAAATTTGGCAGGCAGGGCTGCCAGATCCTCTCCTGGAGCTGCAGGGCCAGGATCATTTCCATGCAGGGAAAGAGGGGCACAGCCCATCTGCCTGACAGAAAGGGTACAGCCCACCTGCAAAGTGACAGAAGATTTGAAACCCTCCTGAAAACCACCAGTCCCAAGAAAACACAATTGAAATCTCATTTTTCAATGGGCATTGTGTGTTCCACATCAAGATGCTCAAAACCCACTGGGACTGCATCTCTGGATTCTTCACTTAGCTCCTGAGTTGTATTTTGGAGCAGTTAACGGAGAAAAAATTTGCCTTGCAAAAAACTTGGGCAAAAGCATCAGGAACAAAGAGCTGTTTTTATGAGACTTAATCCAAAAATTAGATGCTGCACAATATAGAATAGGGGTGAGATTAAAAAAAAAATATTTCTGCAGAAGATAAAAGGAAGCAAAAGGAAAAAAAAGGGAAAATGTTTTCCTCTAAGAAGTATTTTCAATAGTTTCAGCCTGTGTCTTATTCTATAGAAACACTCAGATATTTCGGTCATTTTTCCCACTATTATATGAAAAATAAAATCCCTGAAAGTTCTCAAATTCTTTTAAAAGCTTTAGAATTAGGCCATTGGAAAACAGAAAAACACAAGGGATGCCCATTGTCTGAAGTAATTAAATAAATCAATCCAGAGTATCTGATTCCTCTTTTATTCTTTGCCTAACTGTTCTTGTAGAAAACATATTTTATCTTGACTTGCATATTGAAGGCAGGATTTTGCCAATCTAAACTTTTTCTTCTCTACCTTTCATCCAGTGGCAATTCAGCACATAAACACTGCTGCTGCTGCTGCAAGTGCTGGCACAGAACTCTGAGGCAGTTTCCAGCTGGGGAAGCTGGACATTGTTCCTACACATCCTGTGACTGGGAATGGGGTGTTTTAGGGAAGGACTGACCAAGAGTGGGCAAAGAAATGCAATCATTTTCAATTGCCTCCTCCAAAAACCTGAGCTTAATGCCTGTGTTCAAATGCAGAACAGAGCCTAAAACTCTGAGCTGTTGAATACTCCCAGTGGCTTTGTTAAAAGCCTTTTGCTACTTTTCCCCTTTTGCTGGAGATATATAAAGGGGAATAAGCATTTGTAAGGATCAATATTAATATTTTAAAAGCATGCTGGTTATTCCATTCACTGCTGTGGGTTGTTATCTCCTCCCCAAAAAATCTGTTTATGCCTTCAGGGAAATATGAAGCCCTCAGCTGGTAGAAGTGCAGTCTCACAAGTTTTTCACAAGCAGGCTGTGGGTGGGTGTCTTTGCTTCCCAGTGACTTAACTTTCCTGTTGGAATTAGAGAGAAAGTGGGAGGGGTGTGTGTCAGAAGGTCCCATTGTCAGCAGGTAACAGAACCCAGGCTGAATGGCCTGCCTGGGCTATAATTAAAACCTCTGGTGTGCCCTGAGCTCCTGGGCCAGCCAGGCCAGAGATGAACGTGCTGTGTGCTGCTGCATTTCCTTCCCAGCCCTCTCCTTAGGATGTTCTATTCCCGTCAAACACCAACGTTTCCATTCTCACATCTACGTCAATGGCCAGGGATCCGTTTTCAGAACCTGCCCCGTTTCCTCCATGACTCAGCTGCTCAGAATTCCACTCTTTGTGTCAGGGGAGTAATCCCTGCAGTAAAGACACCCCCTACGTGTCGTGCCTACCCGATTTATGTCATTAAAGGTCATGCAAAACCACTTACTTCCTTATATACTCCTGTATGTTGGCCCCTCTGTGTCCTACATCCTTTTAAAAAGTATAGTTTGTGACACATGACAGTGGGAACAGGACAGCAGTGGAAACAGATGTACTTGAACATGGCTTTGAAAGGAGAATTCTACTGATACTCAGATGCACTTGGCACTACTCAGTTTAGAGAGGGAGAAAGAGAAAAAGAAATAATTCATTTATGTAATATTATTTTGATGTACATCCTCACTTTATGTTGTAAAAATACACTCCCTGCACTTCATTTTCTTTTATTTATTTGGTCTCCTTTAAATTTTTTTTCTCATCTTTACCTCACCTCTCCATATCTCAGCAATCTCCCTTTCTCAATACCAGATGCAAAACTATACATCAACTGATTTTCTGATTAATTGGTCAAGGGATATCCCCATTTCATCCAAAACCCTCCTTCACTGGAATTTCCCAACCAGTCCCACCAAAGGATGCCTGTGCATTGATTTGAGCCCCAACAATTTTGTTACTGAGTCACAAAACAACTTTTCAAACTTCTCCCATCTTTCCTTTCTGAAATTGCAGGGGTAATGAATGATAATTATGAGAAAAAAAAAGAGAATCATAAACAGAGATATAGTTTTATTTCCCCCTGAAATATTATGCTGGCAAGGAAAAAAAATCCTAGCCTTCAGATATCTCCTTGAAATAATTGTTGACAGCTTAATAAGAAACACAGAGGGAAAGAAAAGAACAAAGGTATGTGCTAAGTAAGTCCTCAAGCAAATGAGACCCAAGAGTCCTAATAAATCTCAGTGTTGCCAAAAGATAGTTCAGTCCCAAAAAATCTGAAACAGCAACACCAGTCCTTCTTTGGTCACATCAGTTGAATTTAGAGGATAAACAAGAGTCCTGAGTTTACAGAGAGCAATTCCAATGTGTGCTGTCATTTCTGTAAGGTATAAGGGGCTTTAAAATTTACACACTCAGAGGGTTTCCAGCAGCTCCTGGTCTATTTAAAGCTTTATTGTGTTTTCCTCACTTTGGTTATCAAAATATCTCCTGCTTTTTAGGACTTAGGAGGTACTTTTGTGCAGAGTGCAAAATGTTCTTATCCAATACCAGCTTAGCTGCTCAGAAGGAGGAGTCAAAACTGTCTGGGGCCTGGCATGGTTCAGAGACTGAGAGGCTGTGCAGTGGTTTTGGGAATAAATCAAAAATCCCAAAGGGATGGGGCCAGGCCACTGGAAATTGACTCCAGCTACACTGTGCAGAAACATGAAAAATATAACCCCCATTTCTCCCTGCTAATCTTTGGGATCTTAGCTAAACACTGACATCTTCCAACATCTTAAAAATCCAGCATTCAGTGAAAATGTGGCCATATACAGTGGCCTTTCTTCATTCCCATGTTCATAGACAAAGACAAACATAAATGTAGTCCCAGTCTTAGTTAATGCAGCCAATTTTTCTGACTCTGCATGATTTCAACCGAGCAAACCAAAAATCAAATAACTTAGGCTCTTTCTTCAGAGATAATTTGCTCATTTTATACTGTAGGCTATGACTGGTGATGTTCTTTGTCTTTTACCTTGGTTACAAACACTTCTTACACAGAGAGAAAATGTGGTTTTCAGGGTAAGAGGAGAGTTGGATCCATTTTTAAAAGCAGCTGCAAAATACATAATTTTTCTTTGTGGCAATAAATACTTTCACAAATATAACAACATTCATTGGCAATTAAAATTAATAGTTGGAAATAATTCTCAATAATTTCTATGCTGATAAGGGACCTTGCATGTCCTTCTGAAACACTTTAAGAAAAGTGGGGTTTTTTTGTTTTTGTTTTTTTTTTTTTTCCCTGAAAATCAAAGCTCACCAGTGTTTGTCAGACAGAGCATACAAAATCAAAATATTGCAACCAAATTTTCCAAGTGTTTACATATTCCAATCAAGTGGAATGTGTTCTGGTCCATATGTTCAAGTCAATAACCAACTAAAATGCTGAGCATCCTACAGAAAATGATAAATTATTGACATCCCTGCCCACATTTGGATGTTGGCATCTAAGAAATACTTCCCTCAAAAATGTTGACCCTTATGGCAGCCCTTAACCCAGACAAAGCTGATGGGTTTTTATAACACCCACATTGTAGAAAAGCATAGGCAAACATTAAAGTGTGGGAGGTGGTTCATAAAACAAGAAAGGAAAAAAAAATTGGTTTATCCAGGGCTGGAGTACAATGGTGAGGGGAAATTTCCCAGAAACCTGGGGTAAACTTCTTCCAGTACAAATAAGCTCTTCTTTTCCAATATCCCTTTGAATCTAAAAACCCATTAAAGTTTAATTTCACAAATTGCAACTGAAGCCAAAGTTGTTAAAAAATCTGTGGTAGATCAGCAAATATGGCTTCTACCATTCTTCATTCTTTTCAAAAGATGGGTTTAAATTAAGAGAGCACAAAGCCAAACTCCATGAGGAGGATATTTCATGTCCAATTCTAATATAATCCATCACTTTTTTTGTTTGTAAAATAGAAATATCTAAAATGCTTAAAGGAAAAAAAAATCTTAAAAATGTGATTTTACTTGAATTAAGAACAATACTTACCACATGCTGCTGATGTTACTTGTGATGACTGTGCTGAAACTTCAGCAGTGCTGAGGCCCAAAATCAAAATGGGATTATGAGAACAACAGACTATTTCAGAAAGATTTTAATATTTTATTCAAGGAACAGACTAGGAATGCAGAGAAGAATTTAAGGACGGGGAAAATAATCTGTTCAAAATGCATTTTTCTGTCTTATGTTCTTTGGACAACAAGAATCCTGGGATTCAAGACCAGAAGGTGTCTGTGCATGAACAGGTCACCTTCAGATCAATACAGAAACAGAGGGCCCTGGACAAATAATTAATTATACATTAAATTAAGGTGGTAAATTCAGGTGCCTCTCCTGAGGACAAAAAATATCTCCCAGAAGATATCACAAGAATATCTCAAATCATAAAAGTTTTTTTTGTTTTCTTCTGCAAACTAGTGATAAACTCTGTGACTTAAATACATTCATTAGACAAAATTTGTTCTGTGCTTAATCCTACTCCAGAAAAGTTATTTTTAATTAATTTATATAAGGTGAAAACTAGATATATTAAAAAAATGGCAGCAGTCATAAACCCCTTCGCTAGATTTAAAAAATTTGTTTGAAAAAGTCCCTTATCTTTATCTTCCAGTAATAATAATTCCAAAGGATCAATATCATGGACTCTGAGTTTTAAAAATATGTCTAGAATTGGGTTCCTGTACCCAACACAAAAGTAGGCCCCTGCTAATTTTGATAAGCTCTCCATAATGCCACTGGTGTCAATAGGAGCTGAAGGATTTAATATCTCTGGAAAATATATTTCCTTCAGCTGCACCAATATCTCCATAAAAATAAATAAAGGTCCATAAGGAAATGAGGGTTGCAGAATTTGCCCTTACTAAGTGAAACCTACAGAATAAACTTAATTAATAAACTTGTCCAACCTCAAATGTACTGATAGCAAACACAGCCAATTAACTTTACATTTCAAAAGCACATAAAGGACAGAATGAGCTTTTTGTTCAAGTGCATTTTTGTTCTATAGCACTAAAAATGGGAAATAAAAGGAAAAATGTGACAGCTGCAATAGATGTGATTAATCAGTGACGACCATCAAACAATGTGTGGAGGACACAGACAGGCTGCACTTCAAACTGAAATTCCACAAAACACCACAGTCTGCACTATATCTGCATCCCAACCTTTTCCAGAGCTAACACATGACATTAATCATCCTTGGCCATCCACTATAACCTGATGAATTTGCAGAGTTTGTATTCCAGTGCATTGAAGACTTAAATATAATAAAAATAAAAAATAGGCTGCAGCAGCAAAAATACCAGAGACCAAAAGAATAAATAAAGCCCAGTGACTCCACAGCCCAGAACAAAAACCTCTGATTGCTAAATGGGCCAAGTAGTGGCCTCTACTATATGTGCATGTATTTTTCATTAAAAACTCATTAAAAATGAGTTCACATAAGTTTTCTGTGCAAGACAGTGAGGTTGAAGTAGAACAGATGAAAATGTTCCATAAAAATATCTCAAAGCACTTCATGAACATGGCTTGTCACAAGCAGCTTACTTGCAAGGGACATAATTGATAATTAACTTTGCCATCCTGCAGATGATGAAAATGGGAAGCCTCATTAAGTTTTAAGCCTGAAATTTTGGTACTCTTGATTAAATCTGGTGTGAGCAGTCTCATTAGTGTACTGCTTAGTTATAGCCAAAATCAGAAAGGTATCATGTATATGAGAAGTATTGACCTTAAATTAGACAAGAAACAAGATGGTATTTAAATTAAAAAACTTCTTTATACATGAGATCATCTTAAATGTTCAAAAAGGCCATCATGATATTATCATACAGATCCTCAAAATTACTTTCAATGCATTTTTAATAATCTACATGGACTGGGATTGAAGCAGCTACATTATTTTCCTTTTCTCCCCCTCTCAATTCTCAGTACTTTACAGGAAAAATAGGCCAAAATACTGTGAATACTATAAAAATATGATTTGCATTTTTATGTACTTGGCTGTAGCAGACTGCAAATGGAACACAAGATTTCAGCCCATTATATACTTTGATCAAGACTCAGTCTCAGGCACCAAATATCAACTCGAGACAAAATGCACAGGGCAAACAAAAGTTCTATTGAAAATTTGGATTTAAGCAGAATTTAGGCAGCAGGACAGGCCTGAGGTAAGCCTCCTGCACAGAGCTGGAATTTGCCTACAATAGGAGGGAAAAATTGCATTTAAAGGCTGTGGAAATGTGAGGCAGAGGTGGAAATGGACCTGGAGCTGAAAAGAGGCTTCCATTGTCTTATCTTTGCAGGTTTGGCAGAGAGATTTAGTACATGCATAGAAATTTGGCTTTGCTTGCCTCACACAGACCCACTTTTTCATGCTGATTTCTGTTTCAAGGTGGAAAAGGTAATTTACTCCTTTTTTCAAAGCAAGGGAACTTCAGTTTTATTAAAAAAAAAAAAGTCACAAAGAATCTGGTTTATAGATTAGAAAGGAGATTGGATTTTCTTAAAACAGTTGAAATTATTACACATAGGGCTTTGCTTCAGATCCTTCTTTCTGGGAATTAAAATGGCTGCTGCCAAAACCAAATCTGTTTAACTGGTTAAGCTAAGAACCTAAATCAGTGCAAATGAGATCAGTTTATCAGGGTTTAATGGCTATAACACAGACAGAGAAATAAAGAAATAAAAACAACCCCCTTCTCTTGAAACACAATCTTCCTCCCACCTCCATTCAGATGCATATCCAAAATACTTTTCATTTTTTAGCTCAGGAAACATTGTGGGCCTCATGTTAAATGGGCAGTGCTTCTTCCAGATCTCTTTTTTTGAAGCCCATAAGGAGCTCTGGTCCAAACTGGGTAACTTCCCCACATTATTATGGCTCCTACTCAGAGTGTTGAGGAAAGGTCAGATCCTGGAAGATCTGCTTTGGAATTCAAATCCCATTTGTTTGGCACTGAAAAATGGCATTTTTAAGCAATACTGGGTGAAATTTAATTTCTCAAAATGCTGTAGGTGACCCTGCCTTGGCAAGGGGGCTGAATTAAAAGATCTCCAGAAGTCTTTTCCAGCCTACACAGTTCAGTGATTTTGTGATTCTGCCAAAGAGTGTGACCCAAAACCACCCCCTGACAACTTGAAAAGGGCTGGGGACAGCCAAAAATTGGATGCCATTGGAAAAAGGAGCAGATTTATCTGTTTTCTGTTCCTAGGGGTTTTTTGTGCCCTCGCCAGAAGGAAAAAGAACTTTTGAAGCCAGGTCTGGATGAGGGCATGGGCAGAAGCTGAGGGTGAGACACACTCCATGAATGGGTAAAAAAAAACAATGAGGAGGTCAAGAACAAAGGAATAAAAGGGAGTCAAGATATAAATAAAGGACTGAAAAGGAAGGCAAGACAAGAACAATCCTCTCTTTACCATGGAATGGCAGAACTTGGAAAAAGGGGTTAGAAGAAAAGGGATATAAAGGAGAAAGCACCTTGCTGTTAAAGAGGTTGGTTGGGGAAGATTGTTCTTTTATGCCCATTTCACTGTTTGGAAAGGCTTCAATTGCTGGGCATGTCTATCTCATACAAAGTGCTGCTTTTAGCACTCACTGCTTCATTTTCTTCTGACCTACCCAGAAAAACAAAACAAAACAAAACAAAACAAAACAAAGCAGGAGAAGGGAGTTTGTTTATTTCCAGTCAGAGCACAGAGTACAGTGCTGGCAATACCACATCTCACACCATCAGTACAGCCCAGTGAGAGGACAGCTACTGGCTGAGCCCACTTTGGGACTCATTTCCTCATGATTTCCTTGTCCAAGCCAGGTTGGCTGGATGAGAAAGTACTTGGGTACTGGCTGGGATCACACTCCAGTGCCTCATAACTCAAAGTATATGGTATATTTTCAATAAGAATGCCATACACAAGCCAGGGGCTGTGCAGCCTCCAGCAGGTCTGAACACCACCAAATTAGACAGTAACTGATGCCTCTGATTTTTTTCACCAAGTGCTGTTTTGTTTTTCTAATGGTGATGATTCACACTTGAAGATGAGGTAGAAATCCATGGAAAAGTGCAGCTTTCCACGGGCAGGGAATTTGGCCTTCCAGCTCCCAGTTTTGGAGACCACCCTGCACAAAGACAGAGCCCTTGCAGTGCACAGGCAACAAAGGTGCTTTCAAACAAAGGTCAGTGCTGCTCTTAGAAGCTCAAGCACTTTAGATTCTTAAGCAAGTCAGGCCTGTAAGTGATTTTTGTGCTTATAGCAAATTCTATATATTTTTTTTTTTGTTAAATTAAATTAAGATACCAATTAAATTATGATAAACCTTTAAGCCCAAACTGTTTTTCAAGTCCAGTGCTCAGTTTGGCAAGGGGGTTCATTCTGAACCTTATGACTGAACTGGAGCATCTTCCTTTTTCCTTTTCATCTTAACCCTTTCCTATTCCTGTGCTTTTCCCCCAAAAGCCTCCAGGCAGATAATTTTGGGGATGATTTTGGGTTTGGATTGATCGATTTTAGATTTTAGTTTGCTTTTTCCTCTCTGCCTTAATGACATTGTAAGTGGTTGAGTGAACCTTGCCAACAAACTTTGTCACACTTGCACTTTTATATTAAATCTGTTTTTTCTGGTACCTTTGCTGGTGATTCAACCCAAAAATAGAGCCAAGCAAAGTAACAAGCAGTGCTCAAAAGGCTTGCCAGGTTAAGAGAAATGACTTGTAAGAAATAGATGACTTTTGTAAAGAAAAGCCACGAGGTGAGGCTTAAGAATCTTCTTTTTTCTATCTTCCAAAGTAACAAGGTAGGCACTTCAGACAGTTAAGGAGTGGTTTGTATTTGTTGCCAGAATTTTAACACCCCCCCAAAAATGTTATTATTAATATAAAAAAATGATATCAGTGAAAGATGTGAAGATGTCCTGAGGCTAGAAATTGAGGGAAAATAGTTTCAGATAAAATCTTTTCTTTTGTAGGAAATATTTCCTTCTTGCTTCATTTCAAGTTTAAGCAAATAAAAATTTATGCATTTTGGCTTCACCAAAAATACATTGAGTATTTAATTCCCAAATAAAAGAAGTCAATAGGTCTGAGGTATAGGATTCAGGCAAAATTTTTTGCTTCAGGCAAAATTTGCATTGCTGCAGTAGGAAAAATGTGTTCTCCAAAAGATTATTAATTTTTCTCATTACACTGATTCAACTCCTCCAGCTTTGAAAACAGGAATCTGGAATGAAGTGAAAGTTGATGTAGTCAGTATTAATGCCTCAATATGTTTGTGATTTCAAACTCACAGAGTATCTCCCCTGGATGATTTTAAACATGAAGATATTTCATAATGTTATTCACATTAATGTTTTCATATTAAAAATTGAAGTGGAATATTTATCCAAATACTCTTTTCAGTTACACATCCACTGAGAAATTCAGCCATCCAATCTACCAAATAATTCCCAAGAAAAGCTTATATCCACCCAGCAGCTGTTTAACACTTCTTAATAACAATTCTTTAGTGTTTTAAGAAGGAGTTCAAAGCTGTTCTCCCCACAGCAGAACAATTAACAACATGTGAAACATTTACTTCAATCATTAATCCAGGAAAGATAGGAAATTTAAGCCTCATTAGTGTCTTTTTCCTGTCAGTGCTTCCACTGGATGACTCTGTAAGTAAATGCATTTTGGTCTCATCCTTTTGGCTTCTGTCACTTTGAACCTTTTTAAAAAAATATGTATTTTATGCAGAAAAAATACTATATTTGCTTTGAAAAGAACAGCTGTTTTAGTGCAATTGTGTGTAGATATTCCAAGTTAATATTTGACAAAGATATAAATAAATGTGCTTGTGTGAGCCAATCAAAATTTTGGCAGTTTATGCACTTCAGAACTGTAAATAAATCACATAAATGACACCTGGTTTGTGGCAAATCTGAAAAGATAAATAGGCAAATAGGTAAGAAGGAGAAATTTATGAATGAAGATATTTTGAATTACACATTCTAAAAAATCAGCTACTAAAAGCATCAAGGAAAAAAAACAGCCTATGGATTTTGAAGATGACTTTATTGCACAAGCTCAAATCCAAACTTGAATTATTCCATCTGCTATTAGGGAGGATGTTAATTGAGGTTTGTATCTATTAACACACACAATCAGCTCAGTTCAGCTCCCCTGACAGAGGCAGTGGGTGTCATTTGAGATGTCCAGAGCATCTCAGATGTTACCACGAGGGTGGCAGATGTGAGACAAGACCTCCAGGAGACACTTTTGACCTGGCAGCTGGAGCCAGGTGGGTCCCCAGAGCCTCTCAAGTGGCATCAGACATTTGGGAAAACTGATTGTGCCAACGAGCTCTGAAATTTCACTTTGATAAAGATTACAGGAAAGATAAAGTTCCCTCTTTGGATATTGCTACAATAGAGAAAAAAAAAAAACAACAACAAACCCCACGAGAATGTCAATTGAAAGAGCTCAAAATTTTGTTTGAAGTCTGTTCCTTTGAAGACTTTGGGGTTGGGATTGCCATGGATCCACTTTTAACCCTACAGTGTAATGGCTCTCCCTTAAGGCAGTGGCAGGGCTGTTCCCAGAAAAACAGAATTCAATGGATATTCAGGGGTCCATGGGAATGCTCAGGTATCTCCTGGGGGGCAGTTTTACCCTGGTGGAAGGACTCAGGAGAAGTTTTACCCTGGTGGAAAGTCTCAGGTGGAGCAGCGTTGGGGATCTTTGATAATTTATGTTGCTTCTTTCCAGTTTTCTATAATGTGACAAGTCCTTCAGTGATTTTAACAATGTTTGAGCCATAAACTGTTTCAGTATCTCACAGTGATTAAGGGAAATTGCCACATAACTGAGCCAGATTTGTCAGTTCCCAACACTCCTGCAGTGGCCATATCTCCTCAACATGCCCCATACCCTTGGCACGAGCAAACAGAATCCATGTGTGAAAATGATGACTTCACATCCAAGCAGGCTGTCATTTCTACAGGCATCAGGCCTGTGACTTCATCCTTCCTCTCTGACATTGGCAGGGCACCAGAAGCCCAAAATATGAAACACTCCTCTGAAATAAAATACCACTTAAATGGTCTCTTTATGGCTTAAAAGAAAAAACAGAGTATGCAAACCAGAAACAAATGGGACATTCATACTTCTATCCAATGGCAGAGCTCCTTTATCTACCAAGCTTATTAGGAATCTTGTCCAATTCTGCAAATATTATGAATATTGAATTCCAGATCAGCCAGGTAAGAGGTTTTTTTGTATTAAAATAAATGTGCACTTGTATGTAATTTGGACATCTCTGACAGATACAAATGAGGCATTAATAAAGTGCTTCTCACGCTCAGCTTTAGGCAATGACATTTACAGGTGTAAGAATTCAAAGTTTTGACATGAAAAAGCACATTGGTAACATGAAGGAAAAGTACATCCACACATGAATTTCAGCAAGATTTTCTGCACTAATGACCTAAACACACTAATATTAGCACAAGTGATGTAGTGTTAGGTTTCCACCAGGATAAACGTGACAGAATGGGCCAAACCTCAGTGAATGCCACGAGTACATTGCTCAAATCGTGTTTCTAATCTGTGAGGACATTACATCATGAGTCACTGAAAGGAAAGGGCAGAGTTTCCTACCAAATCCATTACAAGAAGAAAGTGACATTTAGAAGGCAGAATATGTGAATTGTGTCTCACAGGTAGAGTTCTACTTGTTCTCATGGGAATTCTTTCCTTTAAATAAAAGAGAAAAATCTGGAATTCTCTCCCACTAGCTGAAAATTATTAAGCTTGTTTCTTAAAGTTATAGGGAACCTAAATAGAAGGATCACTAACAAAATGTTATCACCTCATGGGTAATTCATGGAAGAGAGGTTTTCTGGGTTTGTTTTAGCTGTTGTTTAAATACAACTTGTACCCTCCCATGCATCTGAACAGCAAACCCCATTACAGTGTGAAAAATGCTATAAAGATGAGGCCAGGCCAGCACTGGAAAGATTCCCCACAGATCACCTTTTATTTACATGGACCAAACACTTCTGGCATCACTGAGAGACAAATGGAAGTTGGACCTTGTAAGGATAATAAAAAATGTGTGTCCTGTTCTAAGCATTTAAGCACTTACAAGATTTTATAAACACAGTGAGTTGGGGTTTTTAAAACACTATTCCACATCAGCAAATTACTTCCCATCTCCTCTCCAGATGTGAGATGCACATTTCCAAGTGCACACTCTCCTAGTGCAAATTGTTACACTCTGGCCAAGTTTGCCACTGTGGAGTTTTGAAAACACCAAACTAATTGCAGAGGATGGAGACAAACGTGATCATGTCAATTTTGTCGTGGCTTTAAATGCTGAAACCAAGCACTGTAGAGAAGATAATCAAAAGTTTATGGAAAGCCAGAACATCCTTTTCTGTGCATTCACTGTCCACATCCTGCTCCATGTTCTGGGAGATGAATAGAATGCCAAAAACAGGATGAGAACTTCAGTGCTGAGCACAGGGATCAAAAATTCGCCTGACTCCTGTCTGTTAAACAAGGATTTAAGAGATCAAGACAGCAGCAATCTGATATCTACAGAGCACCAGCTATTCCCTTCCCTAGGGAATATCCCTCTATTTGAAAAGTGGCTCCACAGAACAAGTTGTGGGCCTTAGATCTAAAGGATCAGCCAGACGTCCATAGTTTGGCTTTGGTTCACAGCAACTGGGAGATTTATCTGAGATTTGACACTGTGGTGCTCACCATAGCAAGTTTTCTACTGCAAATTGCATTTAAACACCTTGGAACGATGAAAAATAACAGCCCATCCACTCCTACCCCACTGCTCAGCCATGTCTTTGTGCCAAACCTTAGTTTAGTTTTGCCTCAATGCCTTCCCAAGCTGTCAGGACTCATTGGGGTCGGAATAAAGAACTTACAAATTGGGAAGGGTGGTTTCCCTGCATGCCAGCAACACCACAGAGCTGTATCAAGCTGTACAGGAAACAAGGATGGCACTGGGACTTTGTTCTCACTTAGAACTTCATCATTTCCTGGCTTTTGGCTTGTGATGCAGACAATTTAAGCATCCTTGGCTTCCCTGCACCCCAGGAGCAGGCGCCAGTGCTCTGCCTGCTCTGGGGCTGGGGGCAGGAGTGGCTGCAGAGGGAAGGGATGAGGGTGCTTAAATCCAGGGTGGATGATGCTCTGAGCAGCCTGGGATTGTGGAAGGTGGGACTGGATGATCTTTAAGATCCTTTCCAACCCAAACCATTCTGTGATTCTATGATTCAAGACAAGAGAAAGGAGAAAGGAAGTCCAGCAGTGTGTGGGCTTGCTTTGAGCAGACTCCCTCTGAAGCTGGCAGGAGGCATTTCTTCAATTCATAACCAGAATTTATGATAATAAAAGGCAAAACTGACTATTTGTGCTGAGTAGAGAATTCTTTGGGGCTGAGATCTGGAGGAGAATACAACCTGTGGAAAACAGATTCAGGGGGAGAACTACCACACTGCAGCACGTCTTCCTTCCATAAATGATTATTTAAACCCTTTTGACCTCCTGTTCATATCATCATGCTTGTAAGACAATTCCTTGCTCACACAGAGCCTACTGAGACAGTGTGTGCAATTACTTTTCAGTGCCTAAGTGCTTTGCAGAATTAAAATCCTAGAAAGAATCTGGCTGTTGAGTTTGTCAAACACACCAATACAAAAACACACAGCCTTGCTTTCTGTCCCACACATGGCCGTATATGGTTAGAAATGGGATTAGATTTTGCCAGATGACTCAGTTTAACAACTTCCAGGACAAAAGCATCAGATTATAATGCAGATTTCCTGAATCTAATCATGAGAAGGAACTGGTCCATGCAAATCATCTCCCTACTGGAAATTACAGAACAACTCTCCTGAGGAGCTGGGGGAGGTTAAAGCAAGGGTGGAACATGGAATCTGTACAATTTGTATGATGCTGGGAGGAAGGAAATGCAGCATTTCTGGAGTTTTGTTTAGGATTGGGAGGGATTAATTCTTCCTGTCAACTCCCTTGCCCCTTTTTAAAGCTCATTAATACCTTTGCCAGTAAAGCAGGGTTGTTAAATACTTTCAGAACTGACACAGTCATCCTGTCTCTGTCTCACGTGGGGCTTGAAAAACAAAAGGCTCCAGATCTACTTTTAAACACACCTTTGAGCACATGAGCACATTCCCTCTCCCCCTTCCCAAAGATAAGGAAGCACTTTAACATGGAAAAGGCAGAACAAAGGGAGAAATCCACAAGAATTATGTCACTACATTTTTTTTAAGCATCAAAAATCAGAATATCCAAGAAGACATCTGTATGAAAATATACAAGTCAAGCAGCAATAACTCAATAATGAATTAGAATTGCAAACTCTTGTAAGAAAAAGGCTCTTCAAATTTAGCTTAAACCATATGAAAATGAAAAGTGGATTCTTCTTAAAAACCCAAAACCTCTAGATTCCATACTGTTCATTTTTACACAGACAAAGCAAGAGAAATTCAATAAAAAAGGCCCACTGAGTAGAAAAGACCATGTCTAAGTCAGCATAAGTGTCCTTCCCTGGCCTTGTCTCTCTCCCAAAATCTGAATGAGTATTGAGGAGTTACAACCACACAAATACAGACTTGGGCTGCCAGCAGGAAGCACTTTTGCTTTAATGGCATTCACATTCCCATCAGTGAAATTATAGAGCTGTGTAATCTGCTCTCTCCATGGTTATTTTTTATTATTATTATTTTGGAATGGGTTCAAGGGGAAAGTAGGTCAAGACTTTTGAAGAGTGACTGGCCTGCATTTTGTGCATTTAGCAAATTTGGTTGCCTAAAAAAATCACTGTCAGCAAAACGTTCTGGTTGCAAGGTCATCCTTACAAAGCTGCAGCAACTCAGCTTTAATGCAAGTGCAGTGCATTTGCCATATAAAATAAAATATGGTTTGATTTGCAGCAACCCCTTTCCTATAGCACTGTCATGCAGGGAGTGAAAAAAATACTGTGAGGAAATGTATGAAGTGGAGAAGCCTTTGGAATTGGAGGGGATGCTATTTGTCCTGTGGACCTGGCTCAGCCATGAGCTCTGGGAGCCAGAACACCCCTGGGCTGCATCCCAAGCCCTGTGGGCAGCAGGAAAGGGGGAATTCTGCTCCTCTGCCCCACGCAGGTGAGACCTCACCTGCAGAGCTGCCCCAGCCCTGTCCCAGCACAGGAGGGACCTGGAGCTGCTGCAGAGAGCCCAGAGGAGGCTCCAGGATGAGCAGAGGGATGGAGCAGCTCTGCTGGGAGGAAAGGCTGAGATTGCTCAGCCTACACAGAGAAGGCTTCCAGTACCTAAAGAGAGATGGAGAGACAGCATTGACAAGAGCCTGGAGGGACAGGACAAGGGGCAGTGTCCAAACTGAAAGAGAGGACCATTACATGGGATACTGGGAGGAAATTCTTCCCTGTGAGGTGATGAGGCCCTGGCACAGGATGCCCAGAGAACCTTTGACTTTTCCATCCCTGGAAATGTTCCAGGCCGGGTTGGATGGGGCTTGGAGCACCCTGGGGCAGTGGAAGGTGTCCCTGCCATTGACAGATGTTGGAACTGGATGAATTTAAGGTCCCTTCCAATGTAAGCCATTCTATGGTGGATTTTAGGCTTGTGACCCCCTCATGATTTCTCCTGCTAGAAGACCAGAAGCTACAGGATATACCCAGCAATCTGAAATGGGAACACCATTTGTCTCAGCAATTCCAGTTCAGCTGACACAAAAGCAAAAAGCAAATACTCCAAACACACATCCACAAAACCACCACCATCAAACCAGCCTCACGTGTGCCAAACAATGTAAAGACCAAGTGGGAAGGGAATTACAAGAAAAATTTATTATTTAGGACAGGTACACCTCTGCTGGCCATTTGCCAAGGAAGTCCCTGAAAGGAAGAAAACAAAGACAATGAAAATGCTTGGAGAGCACACAACAGCACAGAGAACAAAAAAACACTGTGAAAATGATGATACTTGAACCTGTGCTTTCTGATTTCTTGTGACCTCAAACTATGCTGTATCACACAGTGTTGATGTTTTAATGTCTCTAAATCCACATTAGCAGCAGAGCATTTTAATAGACATTTGTCACAGCATTCCAGCATTTCAGGCAAAGCAGCAACTGAATAGTTTCATTCAGCTACACATGGGCCACATGTGTGACTTTATGAGCACATCACCCAAAATGGGCATGGAATGATGATGAACTTGTGCTGGATTGCCCTGCTGTGCTGTGTGAAATCTTGTCAAAACCTTGAATTATGTCCATTACTGTTTCCTGTAAAAGTATAGCTCTTGGCAAATACTGACATCACCAGTGCCACATCTCCAGCTAGACCAAACAAGGTTAAACTGCAGAAAAAACAACAAATCATCACCAGCTCCAAACTTAGGTGAAAGACTACAAACAAACTTACTCATGCCTTTGCTTTTCGTGTAATTTCAGCAGCACAGCTTGCTGGTGACAGGTTGTTTCATTAACTGCTGATTAAAAAAAGCTTTCAGAAAATGGATACATAGCCTGCGTTTAAATTTAGTTCTTGCTTTTACATGCAGGAAAAGTAATTACATGTATCAGGTAAACATTGTCTGATACTGAAATGGAACACCCTCAGGACAATTGGATAATATAAACTCTCTGTCAGGAGGAGAAATGTGAAGGCTGATTTGTTAACACTCAAAAAATTTGGTGTCTTTACCTTGGGGCTGGAACAAATATTCTCAAGTGTCACCAGGCTGGAGGAGAGATGGAGAACAGAGAAACACAGAGAAGTGCCAGCAGGAAATAATTTTTTGGGGAAGTCATGCTGTAGCTCAGATGTGCAGATGGAAGGGGATGACAAAACCTACTGGTTCTTTGCTGGGAATGAGGACGTTTGGCCAGTGATTTGCTCTGGCATGAGGTGAAACTGGAGGTAAAGATAATGCCATCAGCAGCATGATTCCCAGTGTACCAGATTCCATTGGGAGGAAGTTTTGAATGAGTTTAAACAAAGAATTGCAGAGTCAAGCAGCCATGCTACACCAGTGTGTAGGTCCATTAGAAAGGCAGAACTGTCCAAGATCCTGAGGTGGGGAAGTGAAGAGGGAGGTTCTGGGCTCTTCTCCCCGGGATCCTGTGGCAGGAATGTGGGAATGGTTGAAAGCTGTGCCCGTGCAGGTTCACACTGGACATTGGGAAGCATTCCTTTATTCCATTCCATGTTAATTAATACTGTAATACACTGTCACAGCACACAACTCCCAAGGAGTAGGTCAAATCATGTGCAAGGTCAGAGAACCTTGTTTTGCTGGGACACCACAACAGCCCCTCCTTCTCAAGCAACTATGGAGTCACTTCTGCTTTGCTGCTGCGTCCTCACCATGGCAAGACTGATTTCATGGGAGAGGTGCACAAAAAGAAGCCATTTGGATAAATACTTATAAGACTAGAGAAGTTTCTTTTGATTTTTATGCTTTCCTTTACTACTGTGCTTGATCCTACAGAGAGGTGGCAATTTGTGTCATTGGTTGATGCTTAGCTGCAATTTTCCTTTCCATGAGCTCTTTGTGTCTTTTGGATGATAAATTATGGAAACCTCTCTAAACATGACATGTATTCAGCATGAGCTGAATGGAAAAACACCATTCTAGACACAGTCACACGATGTTTATGTTTACCATGGTACAACATCCGAAAGCATTGTCTGTTGTGACTACAAAATCTGATTAACACACAATGGGGGCAACAGCCCACCTTGGCTCATGGCTGTTTATAGCCAACCTCTCATGATGTCCTTTGCCAGCAGCCCAAGACCTTGCAGCAAAAATTCCCATTCCTGAGCAAATTTTAGAGGAAAATACTCCTCAGCAGGTACAGCCACAGCCCCAAGCCACTCCCTGCAGATTTGCCAGCTTGTTCCTCACACCTTCCCACTGACTTCCTGCTTCTGTCATTCTCCAAATATTCTCCCTTCAAATCTGGAGGCAAAGAAAGTAGAAATCATGTTGTTGGAGGTGTTTCACTACTTTCTGGACACACTTGTCAAAGCTTTCTGTAAAGGGCCTCGTGCCCCACTGGGATATTCTGAAACCACCCACAGGCAGTGCCTGTGACAGTGCAGGAATTAAGATCTCACATGCAGAAATGTGGGTCTGTGTCTGATTTACCCACCAATAAATGTTCTTAATTACCTCAAAGATCCCAGACACTGCAGGGTTTCTTGCTTTGTTGTTGTTTTTTCTTTTTTTTTTTTGCAGCAGTTTGACACATTTATCAAACAGGTTATTTCACCCACATTAAGCTTGCTGGCTTTAACAGAAGACAAAGAGCAAAGCAAAGTAGAATAAAATTTATTTCTTTAGAAACCAAATCACACCAATTTCATCCACAGAAAATGCTTGTGCATCCTCCAGATTCTTCAAACACAAAGAACACACGTTGCACATGATGTGCTGCCCCTTCTGGAATCCACAGCCCTCCCAAATTACAAATTACAGTGGACTGGGGTTCTGGAGGGGCTCCAAGGAGTAATTCCTCACATTTCACCCACACTCAGAGCCTGCAGGATTGCTTCATTCCTGAGGCTGTGCTGCTACAAGTTCCTTGGAACAGGGCACCTCCAGCCTCCCTCCAAGAGCCACAGCATCCAAAATCTGCATCAGTTTGACTGACACTGCACAGGGCAGTGAAAATCTCAAAGGCAAGAGCCCAAATTATTTTAAGAAACATGAGACTGAGTGAAGAATGTGGCTTGCACAGCTGAAAATGAAGGTCATCTATTTTGAAATGTAGCTTGTGTAAATAAAATGTTTGGCTTCCTTACGTTTTTTTACTTAAATTCCTGCAGGAGTCAGTGAATTCAGATGATTGCTGGTGGAAGGTCCAAATTCTTCTAATTATCTTCCAAAACTGAGCCTCAGTTGGACAAATCCCCCTCCCAAAAAAAACCCCCCAAACCCCAAACCAACCAACCAACCAACCAACAAAACTAACATCAAAAAATGCCCAAAAGACAAGGAAAAGAAAATCAAATGTCTTGGTTATTTGCCAAAAAACTTGTTGCATACGATTAATTTTAAATAACCTTAACTGTTTTCCTAGGTAATGCTAATAGTAATTTAGCTTTAAGCTTCAGTAACCATGGAAAACAGAGTGAAAATTTAAATATATTCTTGAAATAGCTGTCCTAGACTTCCAAATGTGAAGCTGGCAAAACTGTGTCAATGACACTGAGATTTGATTTACACAGTATACTCACATTGTAGTTAAATATCTCACTTGATTCATTTATTTGTGTTTTTCTAATCTTTAGCTCTCAAAACAATGTAAAAAGGCTCTAAGCAGCATAAAAGATTTCCAGAGTTTCTGGTAGCATATATGTAAGCCATGGTGTGTGAATTATGACACTGGAAAAGAAAAATCATAAATGTCTTGGAGACACTTAAAATGTGTAAGATCTTTTCTCTGTACTGTCCTATTCTAACATTATATTACTATTTTCTCACCACAACTGAATGCAATGAAATCAAGTCTCTCTCTTGTTCACATCACAACCTGTCTGGATGATTTTCAGATAAAAATCCCTTTTTCTGCTGTGATTTCAGAATCAATATTCATTATCATGGACAGAAGCAACAAACAGGAAGATACCTCTTTAAAATATATTTTTGCTTCTTTCCACATTCATCAGGCACTAAAATGCACAGCAGATATTTTGAGACATAGCTCAGGAGGGAAGGGAGAAAAGTTATTGTCTTTTAAATCCTTTCACATTTAAAGAATCAGATCAAAAATTCTCATTCCACCTCAAGAGCTGCTCCAGCTTGCCAGGCAGAGAGACACACAGGAATAAATCCACAAATTATTAACCAAATCAAACAAACTAGAATTCCCCTGACAAATGTAGTAGGATATTTAAATAGACTTTTAAAACTGGTTTACACAGTACACTGTGAACCTCTGGGAATTACTGCCTCAGGAAGCTGAATTATTATCAGCAGCTTCAAAGAGTAGTTGGACAAATTCATGACCATTAGTTCCAGATACAGAAACTAAGGGGACTAAAATCAAGAAATCCTGTCCAGTACCTTGGCAGGGACCTGAAGAGCAGCACTGGAGAGGACAGGAATCCCAGTTCAAAGGGAATTCCAGTTAAAAGGGCATGCAAGTCCATGACATGGAAAAATATGTGTAATTGTGCCTCCAAATGAAACAAGCTGCTGATAGCAGTCCCAAAGCTGAACATATAAAGCAGGTGTTGTCAGCTCATGTTTTATCTCCAGAGGTGTGTAAAGTGGGGACAAAGACATCCATTCAGCACAGCAGGATGTCTTAATAAGTGAAAGATGCTGCACCTGGACTGGGGCAGTCCCCAGGCTGGGGATGAACAGATCCAGAGCAGCCCTGGGAGAAGGATTTGGGGGTGCTGGTGGGTGAGGGCAGGACAAGCCCCAGCCCAGAATCCCCCCTGTGCTGCACCCAAAGCCCCGTGGGCAGCAGGGAAGAGGGGATTCTGCCCCTCTGCCCCCTCAGGTGAGACCACACATATTTATCTGGGTCTGAATGCTGTATTGGACAGTGCAGCTACCACTCATATTTTATATAAAGTGGTGAAATAATAAAAACCAAAACCTGACAGTTATTACAATAAATCTATCTTCAGTCAAAAAATATCAACAGCAAAATGCTCTCTTTGTTAAGCTGACAAACTCATAGAAGGGGAATTTAATTCAGGGACTGGACTGGGATAATTAAATCCAGTTTTAACCTCGCAGTACATTTTGTAAATGCTTGAACAGGTCTTCCAGTGCTTCAGCTCCTCACCTGCAAAATGACACTGAAAATCCCCATGTCACAGCCAAGACAGAAATTCTTTTAAATTTCTGTAAAGTGGAGGTATCACAGCATTGGGAAATTGTTGAGTCAATGGGACTGGATTCAAGTCAGATTGAACAAACAAGATCTGCCACAGGCGAGTTCCCACTTCCAAACTGTGTGTCACACACAGAGTTTATCTTCACAGCCAGGAAACTCCTTAGGTTTTCAGCTGCAGAGGTTCTGCAGCCAGTGCCATAGAAATCAAGGTTAAAATATTGTGTTAAAAGGGCACTAAATGTCAGTGCAAGGCCATTGGGTTAGCTGCAACACAAGCAGACACTTTTCAGGTCGTTCCTTCAGATACAAGAAGCAGATTTTCAATCACAGAGCCCTGGTGAGAGCCAGGATCTCAAAGGACATCCCTTTGGATGACTCCTTTAGGGGAAGGGAGGGCAGGTAATGGCCCAGGGTTCAGCCATAACCTTGTGATGGATGTGCTTAAACCTCAGAGAAAACCAAAACACTTTAAAACTCAACATATCCCAGAAGTCTGGAATACTTATGTCTTTAAACAGAGGAAATTCAAAGTGTTATGGGAAATGGAATAGAAATTAGAAGGATTTATACACAGCTTTTCCATTCCATGGCAGGTATTTTGCTTCCAGGTAGTAGATCAGCAGATTTCTGATTTGCATCACTCCCTACCCTCTGTTCCCAGGAAAGTTTGCATGTTCTCTTTTGAGGCCACCTGGCAGCCTGCAAGGTGCCTCAGAAACCTGCCCACCATTGCCCACCAGCACCATCTCTTAAAAGAACTTGACATGTTTATGAATAAAAAGGCAGGTAAAAATAAAACAAACAGAAAACCTCCATATATATATACATATATACATCAAGAAAGAGCACAGTGCTATTTTATTTACCTGTGAGATCCTGTTATTAAATTTAATGCTATCATACATTTACCCTTTTCCCAACACGTTTTGTTTTTTTTTGTTTTCACTCAAGGATGGTGAGCTGACACTTGGGACTGGTGCATATTAAATCGAACCCATCCTGAAAGTTTTGGGAGAAAATAAAAATAAAAACCTCCCATACTTAAGAGGTGCATTTTTTATAGAGATTTTCTATAGACAAAATCACCCCTCACTGCTTGTTTTGGATTGCCCATCCCTCAGGAAATAATCCAGTAAAGCTGCATCTAAGAGAGCTATGGGTAATGCAAGACCTTAAATATTAGAACAACTACCGAAGGTGAGTCGAGTCAGAAATTCCATGAGGTGAACCAGACAACAAATTTCTTATTAATTTCTCTTTTTCATCTGGAATTATTATTTCTCACATTGCTAATTCCTGACACCTTTGGGCAAAAAACTCTGAAGAACCCTATATATCAAAAATTTGTACTAATATCCTCATTATCTAAGCAAATCAATTAATCACCTCTCAGCAATCCCATATGGTGTTGTCACAGTACTTCTCTGTGTCATGTACATGTTTTTTCTAGGCTTGTATTTCAGTATAATGGATATACATTGAATAGATCAATCTCCTTGTCAACAGCACTCTTGCTAATTATTGCATGGATTAGAAATAGGCATTCAGTAATTAAGTGCACATCCCATTAATCAGCAGCCTGTTAGCAAATTTTTCAAGAGCTGAAGGAAAAGTGGCATTGACAGATACAGTTCGCATTTGCTAAGTACTGCTACTTCCCCTTGGTGGTTATAAATTTATAAATTTATCAAATTTGTCCCCCCAACAAAATTCCCAGTTGAATGGACCAGTAAAGACCTTGTTGAAGGAAATTCATGCTAGCATGAAGGGTTCTAATATCTATATCTATATCTGTATCTATATATCTTTATCTGTATCTATATCTATATATCTACATCTATATCTATATCTATATCTATATCTATATCTATATCTATATCTATATCTATATCTATCTATATCTATATCTATA
>JAOTQP010000001.1:112749415-112767118 GCA_026413545.1 Cichladusa arquata | reverse complement strand
TCCTTCCTTCCTTCCTTCCTTCCTTCCTTCCTTCCTTCCTTCCTTCCTTCCTTCCTTCCTTCCTTCCTTCCTGGAATTTCTCACAGGCTGCAGAGCAGAAGGGCTCAGACACTAATGCTGAATTTCCCTGCAGGCACAAGTCTGAAGAGATATTTGTATATTTAAAGCAAATCCATAGGCCTCATGGAATCCTCACCAATTCCAAGGAAAACACTGGAGTTTATGCAATCCTGACATTATACTCCATTACACAGTGCAAACAAACAGGGGCCAAAATATTTAAAATAGTGCAAATGTGAGCTGTGAGATCCAGGGGGCACCTTGCAGACTTTGTTCAGATGTTTGTAGTGTACCTCTAATGACTTCTAGATCCAGAAAAGTTTCTCAGCACAGACTTGGCACAGCTCAGCCCTTTCCTGATACCATCCTGCAAAAAATTGCTGAATGTAAAAGAAAAATATTATTTTGTCCTTTCATATTCATCTTACAACTGGTAAAATTATCCTTGGCCTTCAAAGGAGTGTCTTTTCTTTGTACATGAGAGTAAATACATTTTTATCTATCTGTCTGTCTATCTATCTATCTAATCTATCTATCTAGTCTTTTCTATCCTCTTCCAGAGGCTCAGCTGTCTGACAATCCTGACATTGAATAACTAAACCACTGTGTTCCAAAACTCACCCATTTAGGGTTTTTTCAGTAACTGCTTTTGTGAAGAAACAAATGTTGTCCTAATTTTTTCTTGGGATGCATTAAGATCCAGCTCTGATTTTCATGTGATCTCTGTGTTTGTCCACATGTGAATATAAACATTAATTTCTGCTCCTATTATTGCATTTCACTTCACAAACAGTATTTTCAGAGATGCCTTCAAATGATGAATAAGAAATATTAAATATATTAAACTGGACTCCCTGCATGTATCAAACACAGGGTCCTGCTTTTGTTTTTTCATTTATTCTCTAGAATAGTGTCTAATTACATCTATTAATTATGCAAACCTCCCAAAAACTTGCTCATAAATATCTCCCATTTGTGTGAACAGAAGTTACTCTTATCCTGCAGTAGAAAAAGTCTCCCACTCACATTTTGCTGCAGATTTTTCCTCAAAACTCAAGATTGTTTACTCTTCTTTAAGATAAAACCAAGATAATCACCATTTAGCTTTTGGGGCAAACTTTCTGCTCTGGCCTTTGACTTGGAGTGCAGTAGTGTATAGGTGGTGTGATAAAACAGGAATGTGTAAAAAATAATGTTTAACAACAAAAAGCCAGCTTCTTATTGGTTTCTCTGCTCATTTGGGGAAGCATCTCATTGCACAATTACATCTACTAATGGTAATAAGTGATGATTTTAAACCTGTTCTCAATAAAAAATAGACTTCAGCTGAGAGACTAAAATAAATATTACGTATGCAAATATATTTGTACATAATTAAAGGCATATGTATTATTTGCCTGTTCAGTTTGCTGAAGTCACCCATCACTTTGCTCTATCTGTGTTCTGGAATTCTATGATTTCCTGAAGAGTTGGCAATCACAGGTTTTGAATTTTATTGAGTGGGCAATTTCTTCTTAGTTTTAATTCTCTCTTGATGAAATCTTTCTGGTGGTTAGATTTGCATGCAGGGGGATGGAAACCAATTTCAAAGACAGATGTCCCTTTTCTTTCATCCTCCATGAAACCCTTCCATATGGAGAATGTCAGTCAGAAGCTGGGCCACCATTTAAAAGCCACTGGATTTTATGAAGCAGGGGCAGAGTGATATTTAAGTAGTGCCCAGAGTCACCTCTGCCTCATTCCAAGGGAATATTTTCACTTATCAATCCTTATTCCTCTTGTTCCACTGATAAATTAGTAGTGAGTAAGAATTCTTTTAATACAAAGAACAGGTAATACTGCTGAGTGAGGAGTTTTCAGCATCTTTGGACTGGAAATACAGTGGTTTTCCCCAAGTGGATGTAAAATACATAGCAAGTTTAAGAGGCTTCTTACATTATCTCTCAAATTCTCCCTGTCTTAATCTAAAAAGCTATTTGAGTGATTTCAAATAGCTTAAAAGTGAGTTCCAGCTTCCCACTTTTTATCTTTGCTAACATCATCATCCACCATATTTAGGAACTGATTATTTTGCAAGGGGATACTTTCTTCTAATGGATTAAAAATTATGTTTTCTGGCTGGGATAATAAACTTTAATAAGGAAGAAGAAGGTAATATTTTTTTATCAGGACTTCTTTTGATTCTTATTTTATATTCAAACTGCAAGATACCCTTTAATTCAATGGTGCTGGATCAAACCTGTGAGAAGCCTTTACATAAAACACTGTTGACTCCCTAAACAAAACACTCTCTCAGTCATGTGTTCACACATTTTTGGGAGATCAATTATGGAGATTGATTTTTCTTGCCAGATCTTCTCACTGCCTGACTTGGAGTTCTGCAAGTGATGGTAAAGTGTGAAAGTAATTTAAGGTTGCTCAAAGGCTGCCTTTATAATTTGGTGCTGGCTCTTTGCTGAGAGCCAGTTATGGATAAGCTTTGCTTGTTTATTTCCTGCTGGCATCAAAGCTTATTCAATTATGAAATGCTTACTCAATTATTATAAATGACAGCTTTCTATACCTCATCTTGGTAGGGACTGAACTCAGAGCAAAGAGAAATGACCAAGTTGAGAAATGCACTGCTGCTTTTGTCCCACAGAGTGCAGGTCACTGCTGTGCCATGAGTGATGCTACCATGCTCCAGTGTCGGGAAGTGACTGAAATTCTGAACAAAAAAAAAATCTATCAAACCACAGCTTTCACGTCTTAGGTGTCCAGTCCTTGGATCTGCTGAGATCCAGATCAGACAAAGTGTGTTCTTGACCAAAAAAAAAAACCCCACACCCACATAAATTATTGTTAAAAATCAGCAGTTTGTGGTAAGGACCTGAGAGCAAGGTTTCACCCTTGGAAGCTGTAAGCAGCTAATAATTAGATTTCCAGGCCTTGCTGTGGCTCCTTGCTGGTTTTTCATTCTCTAGGAGTGTAACTAACCCATAAATGATCTGCTGCAAACTGAACCGAGGTGTAGGGGATTTAGACCATTTCCATAAATACATTTAAAAACAAACTTTGATGGGTGTTTTCAAACAGGCCTGGAGTGCAAAAAACCAAAAGAAATGCTGAGGGCCTGTGCAATCTCTGCAGCTGATATCTTCCCCATATGTGCCTGAAGTCCCTGAGCCAAGGAGCTCTCGGAGAGCTCGAGCTGCTCTGACGGAATCTCGACCGGGATGGAGAGAGCACAGCTGAAATTCCTGGCTAGGAAATACATCACTCATAAACAAACCTGCTCCAGGAAAAAAGTCATGGAAAGCACTGAAAGCAGTCACATGGCAGTGCAAGATGTCAGCAAATGTCTCTCTTTTTACCCAAAAAAAAAGCTGAAAGTCAGCATGATTGAATGTCTCTTGCCTCCTTCCTTATCAGGAGTATTTTTGCTGGCCATTTATCTGAAAAAGTACCATATAAAATTAGAAAAAAAAAAGGAAAAGAGAAAACAAGCCCACTCTCACTGTGCTAAATCACTAAATCAACTGCAAACTCAGCATTGACTGCAGTCCCAAGCCAAGACCAGGTGGAATCTGATTATTAAAAGATGCTTCTGCCCAAATTAAGGTGCAAATGGGACCATAGGCCAAAGTAAATAATATGGATTTTATTTACCAGCAAATGTGAGGTAGAGAGAGGCAGGGGGGAAGAGAGATTAAGTAGAAAGAGAGACATCACCATGTGGGTTCCTGCAGCATCCCTGCAGTGACCCTGGGCTTTCTTTATCATTTTTACATGATTTCTCTTTATTAAGTTCTCAGACATGTTTAGAATTTACAGCTCCGAATGGAATATGTTCTTGAAGATTCATTTTTTTACTGTGAACTGAAAAATCTCTTTAAAACCCTGTACAAAATTTAATAAGAAAGTGGTAAATGTCTGGAGCAAGAGTGAGCTTAGTTAACATTGGATAATTTTAATCCACTGTTCCTGTGTCATTATGAAATTAGATTTCTTGTTCTCCCAGCTGAAAAACACCCTCTGAACAAAAACAAAAGGTATTTCACAGGATATTTCAGATGCAGAGTATCTCAGAACAGCTAAGAAATTCAAAGCTAAAGCACTTAGCATTAAATACTCCACTGTTCACCTTTAACATTTACCTTTCCAAAAAGCAGCCTGTGCCTCTCTGAGGATGCTCACACTTTTAGGCACCACAAACATCCAAAGTAGCAGCTGGAAAAGGGCAAAAAGAATGCAGAGCTAAGTCTGTAAGACCTGAGCCAAAGAGGACAGCAGCTGTTATTTGGTTATTTGTGTTAGTTAAGTTGTATAAGTAGCAGATCATTTTCCACCCTAACACAATTATGTTCTTGCAGAAGTTATTGTTGCTGCTTTTAATTGCCTGAGGATAGTTTAATGCTATTAGCAGGATATGTCCAGTCTTTAAAAAGGAAATTAAGATTGTGAAATGCTGCATGATTGTGGGATTGAATATATTGTTGTTCCACTACTGGAATTCACAGAAAATAGTTCAACAGTGAATTTTGCTATATTATAATTAAATTCTCAGTGGAAAAATACAAGCATGCCAGTGGAGGTGTCTTGATTTGCATCAGACAGTCAGGTGACTCTAAAAGCTTCTTAGAGCCATAAAACACTCTGATATTTAGGACCTTTTCAAATCTTCATGACAGAGCTTGGATTGAGGATTATAACTTTTTGAATTGCTACAGATCATATTTTAATCATCATAAATATTTCAGAGTACTCCAAAAGCAAATCATCATCTCTTGTTTTCATTTAAAAGTGATTTAGGATGTAAGTTCAATAAAGTTATCTCCACTGGAAAGCTACTGCATTATTTTTAATTCAGTATAGAGGGTAAAAACAGCATTGGGGGTGGAGACATCAAGATCTGAGCTGTCTGTTCTCAATGCAACAGGTTCCTTGTTTGAATTACAGTTCTGAAGGTCATGACTGAGCAGAACAATTTTTACACAGGTTCCCAGCAAACTCTGCCTGTTTCCTCCTCTTGGCTGCCAGACTCCACATGTAGCTCATATCCACCAGCCTCAGGTCAAGCAGGTCAGGTATTTTATAGGTCTTTCCTAAAATTTGTTAAATCAGACCAGCTTCTTCCACAAATCAGCTGAAAGGGGTCCTGTCTTTAAAGCTGCTGCAGTGTCATAATGAGATGGAAGAAGGTCAGTTGTTCATGGCCATCAAAGTATCAAAACAAGTTCACAGGGACAATTTGGACTAAAAATTAAACAAGTTTTTTACACAAGAAATTAAAAGTCTTTTTGGAAAAGTGAACAGGACATTTTCAAACACAAAATGTGCCCTTACAGAGATTACATGAGGTGTTTTAATGGAGTTTTGAATACTCCAAATTTTCCAAGACATGGGTGGAACTTGAAAACTGGTCAGTTCAAACCTTTTCAGGCAGAAAAGTTTCAGTCAGAGGGGAGAGAAGAACACTTTTTACTAAGTAATAACTTCTTTCTAGTTCCAGTTGATAATTATAGTGAGTTTGTAGAGTTCAAGAAAATCAAAGGTCTCTGCAGTCAGTCCAGACAAATATTTTTCTTGGTGTGCTCTATCACTTGGACCATCTGCTTGTTGTAATAGTGTAGTTCACCTATTACTTTCACATACTACATAATTTATACAAAGATTAATTTCCAAATTCCATCTGTATATTTTAACTGCAAACTCCTTCCTACATGAAGACCACCAATATCTTGCCAACCACAATTTCATTAGCTGTTTTCTTAACAAAGAACAAACCAAAACAAAATACCCATTTCATTCAATCACAGAATGATTTGGGTTGGAAGGGATTTTAAAGCCCACCCAGTTCCAGTCCCCTGCCATGGGCAGGGACACTTTGCACAATCCCAGGCTGCTCCAAGCCCCATCCAAGCTGGCCTTGGACACTTCCAGGGATCCAGTAGCTGTTTAGAAATCTGTGTGAATGAATTAATGGCCACATGCCAGGCCCTGGTCAGGTGTTGCTCACCAGTGGTCCCAAAGGACCAAGTGATGGCACATGGCTGAGGAGATGCTAGGATCTTGTTAAACTGCAGGACCTGCTCTGTGCATAAACAGAGGACTTGGCCCTCACAACCTTGAAGTTTGGATCATTTCACACCCAGGCATTTGTTCAGATGTGGTAGCCTGTGTCAATATTTGAATTTTCACCGTGTCTACCCAGCCATTTCAGCTCTCCCCATTATCTCACACAGGGGTCAGGGTGAGTTTAAAAGCACACCCATGACCTAATACAGCCTCCAGAGCTATCCCAGTGCTGAGTGTAGCTCTAACTTAGTGTCTGATCTAGATTAAAATAACCAAACAGGCACACAGTTTAACCTATTCCCATCCTAAGGATATGGAGAACTTGTCTCTCTTGGGAATTCAACTGAGCAGAGGTTGACCAAGAAACGCCTTTGAGGTCTGGGGGTGAAGCCACCCCTGTCACATCTGCACTGAAACTGGCCTGATGACAACTTTTATCTTCTCCCTCTGCTCTCCTCCCAGGATCTGGTTCTTGGATCTTCACCTGGGCTCCAGTCCCATGCCCTGGGGTCACAGAGGTGAAAGTGGAAGAGCAAGGGACATAATCCTGACTGTCCCAAACCCCAGGCTGCTGTCCCTCCTCCTCGTGGCTGTCAGAGGCAGTTGAGAAATCTCCTGATCTGCTGCTAATCTCCAAGGAGCCTCTTCCAAACCACACGATCCTGGCTCTGACTTCACAGAAGTCTCCCAGTCCAACAAAAGTGAGGCTTCTCCAAGCACCGGTTCCAGGCACAAACCGTGGTTTCCCGTAGGTGGAGGCACCGCCAAAGGCTGGGCTGGGGCTGGAGCCCTCCTGGCCTTCCCAACACCCACGGGAAGCACTTGGGAAAGGACCAGTGATGTCACTGCACTGGCTGAGGGGACACACACAGAGCACAAAACCTTCCACAGGCTCTGTGGGGTTCTCCCTGCAGCTTTTTTATACTTCGGGGTCAAACGTGGCAGCTGCGAGGTCTCGCCCTCCTTGCAAAATATCTGAGGTCACACACAGATCCTTGGGCAGAAAGGGAATGTATCTCCCTTTGCCAGCCAAAAACAAAAGATCAGTATTCCAAATGATCCATATTCCAAATGATCAGTATTCCAAATAATCAGTATTCCAAATGATCAGTATTCCAAATGATCAGTATTCCAAATAATCAGTATTCCAAATGATCAGTATTCCAAGTGATCAGTATTCCAAATAATCAGTATTCCAAGTGATCAGTATTCCAGGCTGCAGGGACTCTCTCCAAGAGCCCTGCTTTCTGTTACACCTCACTGCCCTGCTCAAAGGTCACAGGAAGAAGTCTGTGAAAGGACTTGAATACAAATCCAGGTCTCTTAAACATCAAATTTACTACAGCTCTCTAATTAGTTTATCCTATGCAACAAAAATGTTTTTCACCTTATTTTATTTTTTGGAAGCAGGGCCTTCTGGATTTTGTGTTCCATCATGGGCATCAGTTCCATAAATACTTTCTGCATGTGACTGATCCTATGCAGGGTCTGAAGTCAGACTGCTAAAACACTTGGCTGCAAGATCGAGGCCTAGATTTGTTTTCAGTCATTCTTATAAGAAGTTATTTAGCTTCTGAACCCCTAAGCCACATATCAGAAAATTTTTAGGAGGAAGCCTAAAAGTGTGCCAAAACCTGCCTAGTCTTCTTTCCAGTCTCCCAACATGCTGTGTTAAACAACAGATTGCTACCCTCTCAGAAAGTAAGTGAAAATAGTCAGAAATAGGACTGTAGAGATCAGTGGTATCCCAAATGAAAAATACATAAATTCCTTTTTACATCCTTTACTAAAGTGTACCACTCTCTTCAGCTGTTATCATTTGTTACACTTGGAAGGAAAACTGTCCCAATGAGGGAAAATCACCTCCAATCCCCTCAGCAGAGTGAGCAACACCAGCAGCAAGCCTGGATTACAGCAGGGTTTCATCAGAGTAACGGAGAGGGAGTAAGTTTGGCTACAAAACTGGACCAGACCCAACTCTCTCCATCCACAGTCCTGCACTGCCATCTGCAGCTGCCTGACAGCATTTGGATTTCTCCACCAGCAGGCTCACATCGACATTGGCAGCAGCATCCTCCCTGTAAACATCAGGAGTGTTCAGTGGCAAGCAGACTTTTTTTTCCACTAATACTATCATGCTAAAATAATCAAAATATTCCTCTTTTTCAGGATTGTGTTTGTTCCTTCTCCAGCTTTTTTTTTAACTTTCTGCTTTATCTCACTACTCCACTGTCTTTGCCAATTGAAATTGAATGTCAGATACAAAGTGAAACATATTTATTAACCCAGAAGATTTTTAATACACTGAGAAATAAGACTCTTTTAGAAGCTGTGCAGGATGTCTTAACTACACATGGAAATTGTTCTAAATTTATTTAACTACAGTTACACTGTTAAAACTGGGGTTTAATTGAATATATCCCCTAACATCATATATCCACAGAAATGAAAATAGGTTTGGTAGGATTTGAGCTGAAATAAAGAATGAGCCTGAAAAGATCCACAATCCCAGGAAATTTATTCAGGGTGATAGTTATGTTCTGAAAGATTTCTGTCTCATTAGCAGCCAGGTCCTGCCTTCAGCCATCCTCTTACAGCCCTGTGATGCAGAGGGGGAATGGCTTCACCTCAGGGGACAAAGGCTTTTCCCAGTGCATGGTAAAGTCACAGTGCTTAGGAGCAGACCCAGGAGACTCTTAGGAGACAGGGGATGAGCCAGAGGCAAATCTTACACAGGCACATGGCCAGGAAAAATGTCACATGGAGCAAATCAGCAAGAAGGATTTCAAAACTGGGATCTAGCCCCACAGCTGATGAAGTTGGGCACCCTGAACTGATCACTCACAGTTCCTCAGAACCAAAAATGTTTGGGTTGGATGGAGAGATCATTTAGTTACAACTCTCTGTCATCCATGGGACACCTTCCCCTATCCAAGGTTTCTCCAAGCCCTGTCCAGCCTGGCCTTGGACACTTCCAGGGATCCAGGGCAGCCACATCTTCTCTGGGAATCCTGTGCCATCCTCACAGGGAATAATTTTTTCCTAATATTCAACTTAAACCTACTCTCTTTCATTTTAGAGCCATTCCCGCTTGTCCTGTTCCTCCAGGCCCTCTCCAGTTCTCCTGGAGCCTCTTTAGGCACTGAAGGTGCTCCAATATCTCCCTGGAGCTTTCTACTCTACAGGCTGAACAATCCCAACTCTGAAGATCTCAGCTGATCTTCATTGGAGAGATGCTCCAGCCCCCAGATCATCTTTATGGCCTCCCCTGGACTTGTTCCATTTAATTGCCAGAGCAATGGTCTGAGGGAATGCATGTGGAAATTTAAACTGTAGCACAGGGATCAGTCAAGTAGGGAAACATGGAGAGAAAGTGACCCAGGACTTGTTTAATACCTAAAGTGCTTTCTGCACAAAGCGCTTCAAGGAAATGGTTTGTAAGAGTACAACTAATCCCACCTGCCAGTGTGTGTCCTTGCAAGTGTTAGCACAGCAAAACCAGAGCCAGAGCATAAAGATCAAGGACACTTCAGTATTAAAAACTATTTTTAACAAGAAGTAAATTACATTCCCTGACATTGTTTTTTATCTTAAATATTTTGCCCTATGTGAAAGAGTCATAGCAAAGAAAAGGAAGATTTATGGCTATATGGCAGGACAAATTGTAGTGGTGTATGAAGAGATTGTGTTACCAGAGATATTAGAGTTTAAAATACTGCATGAACCTGGGCAGGACCGTGCTTGACTTTTCATGTAGCCAGACTGACATCTTGTGGTTAGTGCAGGACAACTGAGCGTGTATCTGAGGGGAATTAACTTGTACTCTGTTAGGGCACTGTGAAGTTACACACTTTTCTTTCAGCAGAACAGTGTGTGTCTCCTCACTGTATCACTGGCCACAGCCAGGAAATTTGGAACTGTAGAATCACAGAATACCCTGAGTTGGAAGGGACCCACAAGGATTACTGAGTCCAACTCCTGGCCCTGCACAGACACCCCAAGAGTCACACCCTGTGCCTGAGGGCACTGAATGCCTCCTGCACCTGCAGTGTGAGTTCTTACAGAAATGCAGAAAAACTGGGACTTCTCTTATGAGCAGGTCACAGCTGCTAATGCCACAAATGCTGTACATGCTTCCAAAGAACAATCCAAAGCAAGAGCACACCTAAAGCTGGGAAGTATCCAGAGTCATCATCTCTCCCTCTCTCTGTGGAGGATGAATAAGGAGTGAGACCTATCTCCTGACCCAGGACACTTGGGCTGACCCAAAATAAGGGGCAAATGTCCTAACAATCCTTGCAAGACCTTGCAATGCTGATGCCTGGGCAAATGTTCCTGCTCAGGCTTCCCACCCCCAGCGCTGGGAGCTCAGCGTGGGTGTAGTCAAGTGGCACAAGCAGAACACTCTGCCAATAAAAGCTGGGTTTCTTTCCTCCTTATTTTTAACAGGAGAGAATAGAAAGGGAGGAATTAAGGTCACCATGCTAAGTGAGGTGTTTCTGAGGGCAGACTGGAGCCACATGCCCAAGCACATCAAATGGCTCCGGCTGAAGTTACAGGGAAGCAGCAGCTCGAGCTGGCCTGGAGCAATAAACTCAGCCAAGAGTCTCCCACACAGCCCCACTCCTGCACCTCAACACAGCCTGGATGAAATGTCCTGGCTGTCCCAGCTGGGATCTGCTCTTCATCAACACCTGGCATTCACACCAAATTGTACTTTAATGTCTGTCCCTAAACACATAAAGCTTGCTGACAGAAGTGGACTGGGAGCTATTTGTTTACAGTTCCTAAGGCACCCATAGGCAGGACTTGGTGTTCACATCTCTGATCCCCAGGGTGTTCCCATCCTTTCCAACCCTGCTCCCAAGGCATTTTGCAGCTTCTTTGCATTTTGAACAAACTCTGCCTATAAAACATCCAAGTCCTCTTACTAGAAGGGCGAAGTGGAGGAAACGTCCCTCAACATATTCCCTTCTTTTTACCACACGACAATTAAAAATTCTGTCCCCCAAATGGGGTAAATATTTAAAAGCAGAGTATTTGAGGCAGAGCTGGAAGGTGTGGGTGAGGGGATACCATGCCTGCATGAGCTGTCCCAGCTCTGCCCTCTGTTCCAAAATAATTCTGTCCCCACAGCCATGAAAAAGAGAGAACAGTAGCTCATTCCATTTCTTGTTTCCAATTTGTTTTTATAACAAGCCCTTAAAACAAAGCACTTTCTAGAGATTGAGAGGTTCAGCTATCACTATTGTGAGGTAGTGAGCAGTGTTTGGAGATCTCTGAACTTTCTTAATACCCAGAGCAGCCACCCCAGCCACAGCTGGCAGCACTGGCACTGCTAAAGCCAAGGTCATGCTCACAGCACTTCATACCAGGGCTTGGAGCTGCACAGGCCAGTTTTAAACAGGATAAATACTCCTGGAAGCATTAGTGAAGCTGCTGGGAACCACAGATGCAAGCACAGCAAGGTTTTCAGGGTGAGACCACACCTTACATTAGACTCACTGACAAAACATTACATTAGACTCACTGGAATAAACAGAAATAAATAAATAAACAGGCACAAAGCTGAAGGGGCTTGTATGTCCTAAATCTTGTCTGATTTCTCCCACTAGCCCAACAGAGGTTCATATTCCTCCCTAGAAACCTTCCCCCAGCCAGGAGAGCCCATCACAACCAAAGGATATCTGCTGGTGGCACCAACAGAGCTCAAAGCCTGCCCCAGGTCTGAAGAACCAGCCATGTAGCTCTGTTTCAGAAGGATGACTACAAATAAGGCCTCTGTTCTTTTTCCTCTTGCAGTGTTTTCAGTTGCTGTGTCAGGGAGCAGAACCTCTCTCCACAGGCACCATCCTGCCTCATTAGGGGAGTCTGTGGTAAAGCTTTGTCTTCTTCATCTCCTTTGTTAAACCTTACAGCACCATATGGCAGAGATCATCATTCTTAGCTGGCCAAACCCATTCTATAATTATCTGCAGAAAGACAATGCTACTGAGAACTCATCAGCTAAATCAGGGCCTGCACCTTCTCCAGGAGGAAAGGTTCCAAGGAGGAGGACAAAGGCTGGTAGATGTGGCCTTTGCTGGCTCTCAGGGCTTCAGGAAAGGGTTTAGACAAGGCTTTGCTGGCTCTGAGATGTAAGCTCAGAGCTGCTGTGCCCCATATTGGTGTGCTCAAGTGAATTTTATGTTTCTTTTGAGCTACCATGAGCTGTATCACACAGCCAAGTGAGAGCACACTGGATTTTTGCTCAATGGCTCATCCAAACAGGCGAGACTCTCCTCTTTCTTGTCCTAGAAATGTGCATGGATTTTTCCTCAGGTGGACTCGCAGAATTTAACATCACTTTGGGGCAAAAAGAGGATCTTCAGCTTCCTCCAGCACCAAAGTACTTTGTGTTCTTGGAGACATCCACCAGCAGTCAGCAGCTCTGTGCAGCTGAAGGAAATCCTTTCAGGGCTGAATTCTTTACAGGCAAAGCCTCAGGGGTCAGACCCAGCCTCCTCCACACTTCCCAGGTAAGTGCTGCTGGTATTTATTTTAGTTGGTTTCCAGCAGCATTTACCTGGAGTTAATTATGCAGCCCACACTGCTGTTAATTACAGTCAAACCTAATCCTCCACATGCAGCACAACCAAAACATTACCCCATCAAACTGCAGTTTTGCAGTTACTGCACTTCATTTTATGCAGTTTCCCTTATGCTACCCTGAATGCATTTTCATTCTCTGCCCAGGAGCATTCCAATCCCTCCAGTAGCAAACAATAAATGAATCTTAGGAGGCTCTAGTGTACTTAGGAGGCTCTGGTGAACCTATGAAAAGAGGCAATTTATTTCTGAACCTGGCACTAGGCACAGCATGCTTTGTAAATGTCAGTTTGTGTATGTGTGAGCATCTGACACTGCTCAGCAGCACATGGCTGGGGCCAAGAATTTGGCTGACTCTAGCTGATCTGCAAGCCTAAAAATGTTCTCTTTTATCAATATCCACCTTTTTGTGCTGATCTGTATGCTAGCAAAACCCTAAGCATGTGGTGGTTCCATGGGAGTGTGGGATAGCCTGCCATAAACAGCGTGATGACACAGTTTGCACCAGTGCATACTTTGATTTTTCACTCTTTGTCTGTTCTAAATCTGCTGGAATCAGAGACATTTGAATCACTTTTATGGTTTGGTCTTCATTTGCATGCAGTGCCCAAAGGGCCACTGGCAAGCAGAGATACAGCTGAGGAGGTGTAATGCATTGTTTTTACTACTGTAGCTCCTACCCTGGCCCATTTCTCCTCCCATTGACGTCAACAGTAAATCTTCCAATGGATTCAGTGAGAGCCAAAAATCTCTGGTCACACCCTGTTATGTTTTATACCAGCAGCACTGTGGGCTCCAGCTTCAAATTCTAGCCCTTATTACAATATGGGAAACACAGGGGACTTTAAAAGAGGGTTTGATGATAAATGTGTGTATTTACTGGCAAGATGCTTCGTTTGTCATTGGAGACTGACAAAGGTTGAGTGGCAAAAGAAAATCTTCAGAAACACCAAGAAAAAAATCCAAGTTTCTAACTCGTCTTAGAACAATATGATAATAGTGTACTATGATAACCAGTAGAATACCTAAATGACAGCCTAAGTGTGCAGCTTGGATATACCAAATTTTTTATCTCATCAGTCCTTTTCAGCTGGTGACTCAGTGCTGCCTTATCACTTTCAATTTCACCCACTGAGCCTCTTAATTTCTCTCTTTAGTGTTCATGTTGCTCCCCTTTCCTAGTTCTCTCCCTGTTTTTACTTCATTTTTTATACTCTTGTCTGCTCACTGCTTTCCTTCTGTGTTTGCCGCCACTCAAAGACCTCTCTGCTATGAACTCAGCCATTTAGAGCCACCCAGCTTTCCACATCTGCAAAGCTTTTTCCCTCTGTTGTCAACTTCCCTACTTTTGCTAGGCCAAAATCACACACTGCTTCCAGGACTGCTCCTTCTCCCTCCACTTTCTTGATCCAGCTTTATTTCCCCTCCCTTAGCACTTTGATATGCCCCCCATCAATTAATTGACTTTCACAGACCTGCCCTGACCAGATTCTTCCCTGTCTCCATTATTAAGTCAGGAAACCAGGGAGAAGAGATTACATGAATTCTGCACAGTGATACCTCAGTACATGTCACCTCCAAGGGATGACTCCTAAAAGTAAACCAAGCCTACAAAAATGTTGGCCATATCAAGATGATGTCACATTTTTTGTGGGGCTGCAAACTGTAGGGGAAAGTCATCAAGGTGACACTCAGCACATCCCACACTCCATTTTCCTCACAGACTCCTCTGTGACGCTGAGGAAAAATGACAAAAAGATGCAGAATCCACTTTCACATGTCTTAAATATTCCTGCAAATGCTGGCCCAAGGTTTTAGGGCATCATTAGTGGAAGTCAGCAGTCAGGAAAGGCAGAGTCCTTCAGCAGGGCTAGATGCCTTTCAAAAGTCTTTTCGCACCAACCCATCCTGTGATCCTGGGATTTGCAAGAGCCAGAGGATGCAGGAAACACACACTTAAAACACTGTGCAATGTCCCTTGCCTTCAATGAGCCAGCAAGTGAAACTTTCTGTGCACAGACCAGAATAATCTCTGGCTTTTGAGGAGCAACATCTTGCAGAACAAGAAAAATCCCAATATCACACAGACCAACCTGCTGCCTGGAAGGAAACACTTCCAGGAAAACCACCTTTGAAACATGAATTTTGCAGTTTCTGCATGATCACCATCATGCTTTTAACAGGTCCTCTGGAAAACTCAACAGAATAAAGGTTATTTGGCATTATAGAAGAGTAAAATGAGATGAGCAAACTTAGTTATTGTGATTCCATTCCATGGACCACCCCACCTTAGCCTCTAAATTACAAGTGATTGCAAGTCTAACATGTAACAAGAGCTGCACTTGTGCTCTGGCAAGCAGATCTGTAAAAATCATATATTCCTGCTGATATTAAGAGTCATAATACTTTTTTTCTTCCTGAAGTAGGTATTTATTCTTATTTTTGCCCCTTGTGAGTACTGCAAAGGCACATCCATTAAGGAACAATGAGTTCTGCTCTGCATCATGTTTCCATATGTTCTGCTGCTCTGCATTGTGAGTTAATGGATTTCTGTTCTGCATCACGTATCAATATGTCCCAAATCCAAGGCCATAATCCTGTCTCTCCAGACAGCCTCTGCAAGACAAGGAATGAAAAAGATTAACCAGAAACAGAATCTGAAGAATGTGTGCTTGCATAAATGCAATACAAGGCAGGGTTTGGCTGCTGGGAAGTTATCGTGACAAGAAGAAGTCGAGGGGAATGCAGCTTGAATTTCAAGAAGATCAGAAGCCTGCAGAGCTGGAAGATGGACAAATGTGTCTTGTGGACTCAACAAAATGCCACAAAAGCTGCTGTTACATAGGCATGAAACTATATCATGCCATATTTTCTGTGCTATTGTTCAGAGTATGAGTCAGTACTGTAGAAGGCCTTTCAGCACTTATTTTGTATTTACTTTGTTTTCCATTCTGGTAAAAAAAAAAAACAAAAACAAACTCCAGAGAACAGAGGAAGAAAAATTCTGATAGTGCATCTAAATTTTTTAATCACTCTTTCAATGTAAGGGAATAAATTCACACTTTCACAGTTGCAGGTTATGGGACAGAGATTTTTTTCTATGTGGCTGAGCTTTTAGGACAGCAGCACATCTGAAAACCCACTGCAGATGGATACCAGCAGTGGGCAGAGCTGGAAAACTGCATTTGAATGGGTCATGTATAGCCTCACTACTGGCACAACATCAGTCCCACGAGAAAGTCAGAAAAATAAACCAGAGTGTTAATAAAAGATGCAAAAAGTAATAGAAGAGAGGTCAGGCATTATCCCAAATTGACCCTGGGGCCAGCTCCTCCATTAGGGACACTTCAGTTTTATCTCAGTGAGGGCAGGGGAGGGGTGGAAGAAATAAATATTTATTTGTATTATTTACATCCCTTTCTTTCTTTATGAAAACAGAAGGAAACCAGAATAGACACCCTTCAGCTTATGGCAACTGCAAGCAGACTATAAATGGCAATAAACATGGAGTTAGGGGCTTAGTCAGGAGATTTTATGGCAGATGCTCAGAGCAAGAGACATTTCCAATCCTTCACAGTCCTGGAGATGTGGAGCTCCCAGCTCCCACCCTGAGAGTAAGGATTTGCTGTTTTATACAAGCTAATCAAACCATGGTAATTTTTTATAAAGATAGTACAGCAATAGGGTAAATTATGTGGAGGTTTTCTTCTGCAAGTAACCACAAATTGCTACACACTATGAGTAACCACAATTTGTAAGTGCCATTTGCAAGTACTTACAGTACCAGGAGTTCCTTAGACTAAAGAGCACTGAAATATTGAGTCATACATGCTCAAAAATCATCTTTTGCAAAAAAGGAAAAGTAGTTTTTGGACTCAGCCTACCGACACTTAATGTTTTATTATACTTTAATCAAAGCCCAATTAGTCATAAGATAAATTTAAACAGACTTCAGCAATAAAATGTCTGTCTCAGGCTTGCCTTACGCAACTTGAGAGTAAAAGAATAAGTTTTTTTTAATGGAAAACAGTTTTGTTTGAGTTAAAGAACATTTATAAAATCAGCTGCCAAATCACAGTCTTTGCAAAGGAAAAATATTTTAATTGGCTCTCAAATTTTTCCTGATGAGGCAAATTTGTTATCTTTTCCATCTGTGCACCTAAAAGCATCCTCTGGCTAGAAGGTCTTCAGGTACTATGTTAGTGCTGTCATTATTATTCTTAGCATAATATCTGGATTATTGTGGTGGGTCTATAAAATGTTTTCCTGATGGCACACAAATCTTGTCAGCAAATGCACTCCAGTCTGCTCTCAGCTGGTGCGTAGTAAAGATAAATAACTAAAGAATTCTCCATGTGACTTCACGCAATATCCTTGGTAAACTATTTATTATGTCTGGGCTATACAATGCCCTGTCTCCCACTCTCCACTTTGCACAATTTAGTGATTAATGGTTAAAAAAGGCAAAGCCCCTGCCAGTTTGAACAAAAAGTCCTGGGGACTTGATACAGCTGGGCACGGTTCCAAATTGGAGGAGGCGCCAGTAAAGCAGTGCAGAATGTTACTGATCTGCTCCAGCCATGAGAGATCAGGATTTCAGCTTGGACAAACTACACAGAGCCAAACACAGCCAGCAGCCAGCCCAGGAGTCCTCAGGATGTCCCTGGGGGTTGATGATGCAGGTCTGGTCCAGTGCCACTGCTCGCCCTGAGGAAGTCCTGTGAGGGTGGGGGGATGTTGTACTCACAGGGGACCCCAGCCCTGGGTGTCCCTGTGTGTCCCTGGGTGTCCCTGGGCGTCCCTGGGTGTCCCTGGGTGTCCCTGGGGTCCCTGTCTGTCCCTGTCTGTCCCTGTGTGTCCCTGTCTGTCCCTGTGTGTCCCTGAGTGCAGGGAGGGCAGAGCAGTCCCAGGCTCTGCTCCTGGGCCCAGCAATGGCACCAGAGCCACGGGCAGGGGCTGAGCCCAGCAATTCCCCCTGCACAGGAGGCAGAGCTGCTG
>JAOTQP010000001.1:112735891-112748684 GCA_026413545.1 Cichladusa arquata | reverse complement strand
CAATGGCACCAGAGCCACGGGCAGGGGCTGAGCCCAGCAATTCCCCCTGCACAGGAGGCAGAGCTGCTGCCCAGCCCCGAACCAGAGAGAGACCAGAGAGGTGTGGGGTCTCCCTCACCAGAGATTCTCCAGAGCCATCTGAACACTCTCTTGTGTCCTGGGATGAGGCCACCAGTGCCCTTTCCAGCCTGAGCCATCCTGCGGCTTTGTAGGCAACATTTGCCAGGGCCACAATTCAGCAAAAAGGTTTTTGCACATGGTTAGAACCCTACATCTGCAGAGTTTTCTTCAACCAGTATGAGATGAACACTTTATTTGCAAAAAGAAACGTTCTTCTTGCACACATATAAGTGGAATATGGCTTTTGCATGTGGTAAATGAGTTTGCTGAAGGTTCCTCTGTGCAACCCAAGGCAAAGCCTCTCAGCTGGGATGAGGAATAAACTCTCTCTTCAGCAGGAGACATTTAATAAACTGCAGGCAGGGTCTAGGCCCCTACATCTGCAGAGTTTTCCTCAGCCAGTGTGAGATGAACTCTTAATTTGCAAAAACAAACGGTCTTATTTCGCACATATAAGTGAAATATGGAACTTCTTAGCAGGGCTTCACATGCAAATGAGACGTGGGTCAGAATTCTTGCAGAACATAATCATAGTTCAGAGGTATTGAGGTTGGCCAGAAAATCTTATGACTGGCACTTCCTAAACCAGGTGCTTAATTTTGCAACTTGATGTCTTAGGATTTTTATAAATATTCAGGAATTGCTTTAGGGAGCTTGTTTAGTTGATTTGGACTTTGGATATTTTTTTTCCATTTTCATAAGAAATGTGAAATATAAACTTGCAGAAATTCCTGTCTGTTCAGCTGCTGCTGAATTCTAGACCCACCTAGATACATCCTGGTTTCAAATTTGTTTCTCTCACCAATCCTGAAACCAAGCCTGGCCAAGAAAAGCCAACACAACTTTGTCTTTTGTTATGAAGTGTCCCACTCCACCTCATCAGAGTGCAGAGATATCACAGCACTCTGAGAAAGCAGTGCAATGTACAGGGAGAAACAGGGAGAAAAGCAGTGTTAGAATGATGAGAAGAGCAGGCAGCTCTCCAAAGACAGGAAAAGGAATAACTGAAAAAACACAAATGCAAGTACAGTCTTTCCCACAAGACAGAACTCAAAACCAGAACAAGTAAAGGCACTTTATGTTGGAAAGTGCTATTCTGCAAATTCTGTTCTGATTTTATGATTTGTTGTTCAGGGGTTGTCAATCTCTTGTCTTGGTAGGGTGACAAAGGACAAGGAATGAAGTAGAGAGAGAAGTGCAGGGGTAAAAATTTAGAAGAAAGGTCACTCCAAGGAACTAGGTGTGCATGTGGGACTGCAGAAATCAGCAAGCAGAGCAGCACAAATCACAGCCACTGATGCTGATCCCATTAGTGCCTGGATGAAAGGGAGGTGGCACCAGCACTGCCAACAAGTCCAGCTCCACAAGCTCTACAAGCTGACTCCTTTGTGTCCTTGGTTCCTGCTAGAGGTGATCCAGGTAGGAACACTGTGCTGCAATTCTGCTGGAATTTCCACAGAACACCTTCTGGGGCTTTTTCAGGTTGGAAAACAAACCGCAGAACTTCATGTTCAACGCAACTCAAGCCATGCTGGCTTCTGAGTTTTCACTCATTTACTGAACTGGACACTCCAGTACAATCCCTTTAACCATGGAATGAACCTCTTAGGAAAAAGCCAGCTCTCCTCTTTGTGCAGCCACACAGGAGACAAGTTCACAGCTCCCCTGAAACCAGCAGCATCAGGGTTCCCTACTTGCTTCAGGAGACTGTCATTTGCCTCCTGTACACAGTCTGCACACAAACACGAGTGGTTTGGCCCTGCTCAAGGTCTGGAGAGAACCTTTTCCCTCAGCAAAAACCCAGATCAGCTCTACTTAGAAATATGTGCATGAAGCACTCTAAAGGCTGAATAACCAAAAACATGCTTGCAGATTTGAGGCAGGACGACTTGGCAACATATTTTTGGAGGAATTTAAATTTTCAGTTACTCCTGGAATTCCTGCAGCACTATCAATTAAATCTTCAAGTCAATAAATAGCAAACTGTCTATTAATTAAAGACTACAGGTCACTCTGTTGGTATCCTCAATCTAAAGGGTTGCACAAAACCATTTTGCTTTGGATATGTTTTTGAAGCTTGTTTTCCAGGATAAGCAATCAACTGCTGACAAATCCAAATAGCATGATAAAATAAAACTGAGGGAAAGCAAAGATACTATTTTGTTAAAAAGTAAAAGAATGCCTAGTCATGAAGGAGACAATCCTTACTTTAAATAAATGCAGTAATTAAAATGGAATCATAGAATGGGGTTCTGGGCTCTCAGAGCACACAGCCAGGGCACATCCAGCCTCTCATCCACCTGCAGATATTTTTAAGTTACCCATTTTAAAACAGAGTGAACCCTCCATTTATTTTAAATTAACAGTGTTACTTTAGCTTCTCTTAAATTCTTGGGTGTTTTCTTCTGTGTTTAATGAGCTTAGCAGTGCTTTTACAGAGTAAGTGTTTAACATGTGCTGGCCATACAAACAGAAGGATAATTTCCACTGGAGAAAATGATTTCAAGCTCCATAAATCAGAAGCGAATTTACAATGTTCTCCTCTAATTGCTGGAGTTTGAACGCAAGAGGAGAATAAAAATATATTAAAATAAAAAGCATCTTTTAACATATTGCAAGCAAAAGAATCTACTGTATTATTGTAGTGACATCAATTCACTCTCTACTGAGTACCAGGGGAGTCCTAAATTCAGATGTCACATGTGGTAATTACTGCAAGCTCACTGAGCCAATTGGGTAAAAAGGAATAGGAAAATAAGGAAAAGCCTCTTACAGCACACTTGCACAACCCAAATGTCCAGAGCAGAAATAAAATTATCAGACTTCTTACAGCCTGTCAGGAATTCTTTCCTATTAGAATGCATGTAAAAGCCTTACAAAGGTGAAGGTTGCTGGGATTTGAAGAGATTCATGAAGAATGTTTCTTGTAAGGCCAAGGCAAACTACAAAATAAATGTATACATGAGAATTAAAAATCTGCTGAAGCAGCACAGCATCACTAGAATAGGTACAACTACCAATCTTAAAACAATAATTGCATGTGGAAGTTTAACCAGAAGTTAAACCCCAGATAAGCCTAATCATAATATGAGGAAAATAAATCTTCAGGCCAGGAGTGTGGTGGAGAAATAAATCTCAATTTCTTACAGGTGTTAAAAATCAAAATATCATTCAGCATCCAAGGCTTTTGTTTGGAAATCCATCATGGGCCAAAGCTCCAAATTTTTTATGGATTAATTTATAACTCATTTTGCAATCACTTGGTGCACGCCACATGCAGGGTTCTGTGAAATGAGCTAACTAATTACCAAGTGCTGAACTGGCCATACCCAGACCCAGCACTAAATAAAATTCCTACTGCTCTGCTCATCTGAAAGTCAAATTTGGAAAACAGAGAGAGGAGACAGCAAACCTGCATTTCTGGGAGACATCAGGGGACTTTCAAGCACAAATCTGGAGCCTGCCTGTTTTTTGAGAAATCTTGATGATGGCATCCATGCCTCAGTCTGCCTGGTGGAGCAGGGCTGGCAGGTTGTGGGTATAAGGAAGAGGAATATGAGGTTGAAGAGGGTGCTGGACACCAGGATCCAGGACATAAATGTGTGTGGGGTTTGCACAGTGCTTGTGTTCTCCTGGCTCCTGTCTGCCTCTGATCGATGTAGTCACATCTGCTCATAAAAAACATCGTGTGTGGCTCAAAAAGGCCAATGAATCTTCCTGAAATTCCTCTGTCTGCTGCTAGAAAAGGATGCACTACAACCACACTGGTTTCCCCAGGCACCTGGATGATGAAAAGCAATTTTCCAGAATTAGGAGGAGGATGCTGGAAGCACAGGACCCAATGTCAGCTGGCAAAGGTGACAGCGAGCAATGCGTCTCTAGGGAATGCAGCATCACAAAGCAGCTGCACCCAAATCTCTGTATCAGAGCTGAGAGGAGCAAGAAGATCAGGAAAATGCCTTGTGACTTGGCAACTGCAATTCGTAACATTTGTGCTCAAAACTGTCCTCCTGTTTGCCAAAAATCCATCTAAGAAAAAAGCCCAGCCTGGCTCTTTGGCCTCGGTGACGATCGTGGGGAGGGAGGTGCTGGGGGAACGTCAGAGCCATTTAAGGAGTGAATTGTGTGAGGAATACACATGGGAAAAAGCCAATGGAAACTGCTGACAGTGTGGGGACACACTGGTCCCTGCTGGTCCTGTCTCTGAGGCAGCAGAGGCAGTGCCATGTCAGGGCAGTGCATCAATTCCATACATTTGTGATACTTTGAGCATCAACATAATCTAGTGGAAGGCATCCCCCCCACGGCAGGGGGGTTGGAACCAGATTATATTTAAGGACTTTTCCAGCCCAAACCATCCTGTGATTTTATCATTGTATGAAAACTTCAACTTCTAGAAGATATAATTGCAGTGACTGGGCTTGTAACAAGTGTGGTTGTCTTCTAGGAGACAGGGATAATTCTCTGGGTGAATTCATCATTTTTACCTGTCCTGTATTCTCTGTTCAAATGTTCTGCCAAACAAAGCATCAGGGTGTCTGGTGGTACAGTTTGAGGGTGTGTGGGTTACTGTGCCACCTTAAAGGCCAAAACTATTCAAGGGATAATCTCTATATATTGTGCAGAAGAACTGGACAGTTCATTTAGGGAAATACCTGTTGAATCTGGAGCTCTGTGCCTTGAAATGCACCAAGTTTTGCTTCAGAAACAACCAGCTAGGTATGTGACCATGTAATTCTACATCGCTTCTTTTCTTCTTTCTATTTAGATTTTTTTTATGGAAACTTGTTGGCACAACTTTTCAGTCATTGCTAATGAGCACAACTGTACTGGGCTGTGAATGAAGAATCACATTTAAGACATAAAAGGAAACAAACTTGTTCTTGTGACTTCAAAACATCAGTTTCCATTTTTCTTGTAAACATTAACAAGTTCTTACATATTAATCATTATTGTGTGATCAATTAATCAATTAATGTGTGATGCTTGAGGCTACTTAAAACATGTGCCCTTTTGGTTTGTCTAGCTATTAATATTGTCTTGAACCAGGAAACACTACTGTAAAAGATACCCACGATAATTTCTTCCTTTAAATTTCAGGAAAAATCTCACTAGCATTTACTCTTCTTCAGACAGGGAATCACTATGAACTATAAAAATCCATAGAAGGGACTTATTTAAATAATAATTCTAGTAATGTTGGTTTACTGATACTAAGATGTGAGTGAAAACACACAGTCATTTCCAGGGCATAGTAAGAATCAAAATATGCCTTCCTCTGGCAGGTAACAGCTGTAAGTTGCTCTAAGTCTTGAAGGGACACAATGAAATTCATCCATTAATGTCTAAACTAAAATGTTAACATTTTTTTTCAAATGTTCCAGCTAAGTTAACATGTGTTACTTATCTGTTTCCCTTCCACAGACCTCATTCTCTGAGTGCTGAGATTCATGTCCCAACAATGGGAACCAGAACCATCAACAACTGTCCAGTCACAAAATCCTTTTCACAATTTCATGCTCTGTTTTACCTGGCCATTTGAAAGGGCTTGGAAAGTGCTAGCTCTCTTGTAGGTGCAATGCTCAGATAAAAACAGGCAGGATGTTAAAACAGCTGAAAAATTGTTGAGTTTCTCCCATTCACCATTAACAGCCACTCAGGAAAAAGCTCAGCTCCCTTTCCTGAAGAATGCAGGAATAAGATTCCCAATATCTGACACTGTGAAGCAGTAGAAGTTGTTTCACACTCACCTATCCTAATTGTTATGTAGGTAAACCATATTTAGTAGAAATTACCTTTTCTAATCTATTTAAATAGAGAAATATTCTGCACCATCAGAGCTGTCAGAACTTCCAAGGGTGTGGGATAAGCCAGGTGCTGTAGAGAGAGGGAACAAAAGCAACGGGGTAAATCCCTACACCCTGAAGGAATTCTCTCTCCATCCACCTCAGTGTGGCTAAAGCTGGCCTTGCTTGATTAAAAACAATCAGATTGTGCAATCCTTTGGCTCCGTGGCTTTTGGAACACAGGATGCATGAGGGGCAGAGGATTCTGAGCTCTCTCTGGTCAGATCAAGCACCACTGTTTGCTGTTACAAGAGCACCTTCTACTGCCTGTGCTGTGCCACTGTGTTAGGAATGCTGCAGCTGAACACAGCTCCCTCTGAACTCCTCAGTGCCCTCCTAAAACATGTTAAAGGATGATCTCATGCATAGCCTGGCAAAGGAAATTATGCAGATTTCAGACTACTTTTAAAAGTATTCTTTGAGCTTCAATTCAAAATCTAATTTATTTCCGTGCTTATACTCTGTCACCCATGCAGATGCTTTCCCAGCTTTTTTCCCTGCACTTATGTTGAATTTCTAGGTTTTATTTCAGTTCAGGCATAACTGTTGGGACTATTTCCAGTTTTGCTGGAGTGGAGGATCACACAGCTCACAAACTGCTCATTAATAAAGCAGCAATTCTAATTGCAGTATGTACCCAATGTTGAAGAATTTGAATTCCATGTTCTCAAGGAACAACTGCCAAATTATACACTACAGAAACTATAAACATTGTTTAGCAAAATGCTACTACAACCATCAGACTATTAGTCATTACAAATCTATCTGCCAGGGAATACTAGAACTTTTCCCTCCTTTTTTTCCCCTTCTCCCTTCTCTTTTTTTTTTTTTTTTTTTTTTTTTTTCCCTTGGTTCTGTATTCTTGCTAAATCTGCCCAAATTAATATTGAGTGTCCTCACTTAAATATCTCTTTCAGGGGAAAAACAGCCACTCCCGAGTTTTTTGTTAACTATTACATTAATAAATTCAGTTGCAACACGACACCAGAAAGCAGCTCTGACCTTACCAAACCTTATGGTCACTAAAAGGGATGACTCAGCAATTGAATGGAGACAAATAGAAATCATCCATTAAATCATTTAGTGGTGACAATCTTTTTTGTCTTAGTAACCTGGTTCTCCACTAATGGAACTAATGGAAACATTGCCACCAAAAAAAACCCCAGTGTATTATGGGTTCAGATCTCCTTCTCTGCCAGTTTATTTTTAAATAGGTTACTCTTTTCCTTTTAAGGCTAAACCTAAATAATCTTGAAAAATCTAACCCAGTACTCTGTTCCAGACAGCTCCTATTTCGGACATGCTATGCAAAAAAACCTGCCTCCACAAAAACTCAGCTTAAAAACTAATATGAGTGGCCACATGCAAACAAATAGGAATTTTTGTTCTCTCACAAGACCCCCTTGGGACTGGCACTGCAATACACCTGAATTGTGGGTTTATTCTGTCATCTCACAAAATACAGCTTCCATGAGCTGATCCATGAATTTGCACTCCAACCACGTGCACAAGTGCTTGGAATTTATCCCATTGTTCAAGTAGGATGCAAAATGTGAACATGCTGCTGTCATCCCCTTGCCTCCAGTGTCCCACTATACATGAGAAGGCTAAAAAAAAAGAATAATTTTCAGAGAAGAATACTCAGCAGAAATCTTGGCACCTCGTTTTTGCATATTTTCCCTAGCAGAAATTCAGCCCAGTTTAGTTTTCTCCTTTTTCTAAGAGTGTCTGGATAACATCAAGTGCTTGCAGTTAGGCTAATTCTGTTCTTGTGTGAGCAGATTCATTTTGACATCATGCTAGACTTGGCCTCAGTTTTGGGTACATACCAGTGGGGACAGGTGGAATTTCAATAATAACTCTTGTCTCCTTGGTTGTGTTATAAAGCTAAGCTGTGGAATTCGAGCAGATGAAGCAAAAGTATGCTGATGTAAATAGTATTTTATTTTGTACAATTTATATTGAACATTTTAATTATTGAGTATATATCTTAAATCTTATAGACAACACTAGTTTTACCACCTTTCATGAATAGATGACAAAATAGTGATCTGCTTTTAGAACACTTACTTCTTGTATCACTTTCTAAAATTAAATTGTGGGAGCTCAGTCTGTTTTTGCCCCTGTATGTTTGGGCATTGTGAGTTGATAACTGTAGCATGTTTGTACTACAAACTGTGCTCTGAACAAGGGCTTAAATCTGTTCAAGTTTCCTCATGTGAAAGGAATGTTGGCAGGGCTAGAGAGAAAAAAGAAACCCTTTGAAAAAAAAAAATGGTCCTGCATGAAGAAAGGAACTTTTTCTTCACAGTAAATGTGATGTGAATAGAGAGAAGGGCTGATTATTTTCCTCTTGTTCTGGCACATACAGAGACAATCAGGTGTGATTTGGTTTAATCTTGATCTATTCAAACAGGTTGTTGCTGCTACTGTGCATTTCCTCACCCCATTGCTGTTTGCTTTCAGTAAATTATCTCAACCCTCAGTCCCTGCCTTTGTCCCTCTCTAACTGAAGGGAGCAGGGAGGAAGGGCAGGAGCTGATTTGGAGCTGAATTTCCAGCTGGTGTTAAACACCACAGTGCCCAAAGTGGCAGCCATGACAACAATCTTCCACTGCAGGACACACTGCAAGGAGTTATCTTATTTCTTTGGTGGAAACAAGGAGTCCTAGGCTTGAACTGAAGACAGAGCTGTTTGGGATAGGCATTTTGAAAAGTCCTTCCTAATTTTAAGAAAAGTATTGATGTGTAATATAGACTGCCTAGAAAACTCTGGAGCCTGTGTCATGGATATCTTTAAGGGCATGTCAGGAATGACCACAGTGGCTTTTTGGTCCTTCCTTGGGAGAAAGGCCAGTCTAAACCCCTCAGGTGGATGGAAGTGGGTGTAATGGTAGATCTGAGCATTTTCTCTATTTCCTCACAAGAGAACAGGGCAGAGAAAACCCCTCTGGTGGCCTGTCCAAGACTCAGCTGTGCCAGGTGCTCGATGTAGCTTTGAATCAGGCCAGCAATGTGTGCAGCCTGTCCTCATTGCTGCTCCCACCCTCTATGTCCCCCAAATCTGTGGGTTATGAACCAGAGGGAGCCCAAAGCTGTCCTTCCCTGTGCCACAGCAGTGACAGACCTGCTGTCCCAGCACAGGAGGGGGAGGCTGGAGTATCTGCCCTGGATGGATGCTGCTTGGTAATTTTGGTACATCAGAAAATAAAACACTTCCTTCCAAGCCTTATACATACTGTGAGACAAAGCACAGTGGGAATATCCTCCCACTCCTGCCCTGTTCTGTGCTCATGTCCAGACATCTGCTCTTGTCCTCATTGCCAACTGCTCTCCATTCCTCAAAACTTTTTCAAGCTGGCTGTTGTTAGTCAATGACTAAATATTTGAGGTTCTTGCCTCAGGTATGGGGCATTGAGAGAGAGCTGGAATAATGTAGAGTGATGAGCCACCCATAATTTTTTATTCTTAGTTAAATCATTAATGATTTAACATTAATGATTATTACCTTCAGTGCCATTTCTAAAAAATACCACTCATACTCCAATGTCCGTGTGATATTAGAACAAATATTTGAAAATCAGATAAACCTCATGTTAGTGAAATGCCATAAGGTCAAAAGAGATTTGGAGAATAAAACATTTCAGCTTATGTCATGGGTAGACCAAAACAATAAAGTTCTGTTATTTTCATATAAAGTTCTTTCAATGTCCCAGAAAACCTTCTTTCTTCCTCCCCTGCACTGCAAGATACTAAATTTACACTATAACTAGAGTTTTGAACAACTGTTGAACTTCTCATTTTATCTCAGTAAAATCCTCTTTGAACTAGAAAAAGGCAAAATTGTTTGTATTTTTGTGTTATGAAAATGTAGTAGGGGAAACTATAAAATGTTTGCTTTGTAGAGACTTTACTGGATTTTTGGATGCAAAAATGTTTTATGCTACATGGAAATAGTTCTGATGGAAGGTTCACAAAGTTATATATAGTGTGGGAATAAAGATGACCCAACTTATTGCCATTAAAAAATGCCCAACATTCTTCATGAGGTCCTTAAAAAGTATTTTGGTTCTTTTAATTCTCTTGGGAAAACCACTCTTTCACTTGCTCCATCCACATCTGCACAGAGTCAGAAATTGCCCTGGAAATAAAACATTTAGAAGGTGTTTTATTCCTGCTCCTTAGGTATTTTCCCTCTCACACTGGCAGACTTGGGAATGCTGGGAAGACATTGTGATGAATTGTTGTGGGGGAAATAAATTCCTGACATTTTCACAGGTTATCTGCACAGTTGGTTAAAATACAGCACTTCCAAGGTTTTCATACAATTTCCCTTAGCCAGAAGGCTGCTGGGAGGCAATGCAGAGCCTAGGCTGGTAAAGAATTGGGACAAGAAAGTCACAAAAAATGGAAGAAGATGGATCTGCCATGGCCTTTAAAAACATTAATTTTCAAGGAAAAGTGTCTTTGCTTAAACAAATTCTACAGGCATTAACTGACGTGGCTAAAGTATTCTAGAATGTCTTCCTACTCAAACTTCTTGTTTGCTCATTTTCAGAAGGAAGAAGAAGTTTATTTAGATTCAAATTTAACAGTAAGACCTCTGATACAGTGAAGTATTTATGTCTGATTTCAGCCATGGGGTTTGCCTAATTTCTATTTTTTTTCTCCCAGAATTGCCAGTTCAAACAACTGTAGAAAGGAGGATCATATAACTTATTTTTCTTCCTATTTGTTGCTGTGTCTGGAGCTCTGATAAAATTCTTGGTGTTAGAAAAGGTAACTCTGGTTTGTACACCATCATCAGGTATATAAACATCACATCCTTAGCACAGAGAAGAAAAAGTCTTCGGGAACGAACACCAACATCAGTATTAACGAGAAACATCTCATTTTGGAATTATGACTCTACATATGGCTTTTTGTAAGGTCTTGTGCAAACCCTCTGCCTCATCATGTCCCTCTGCAAGCTGTAGCTAAGTGCAAGAATTAATTATGTGACCCGTGGGTAGTGAAAAAGGCTTGATGAGCCAAAACCTTCCCATTCATTTCATACCTTCATAAAAGCATTGTTCTGATTTGCACCATTTCCAGCCAAAGGAGGATGGATGGTACTTGGAAGAACTGCATCGAGTCAAAATATTGCTTTTGGCATTTAAATTCAAAGTTCATAGCAGTTTCAGAAATGCCTGACCCTGACAGTCAAAGCCAAGGGCTACATTTCTTGTATTCTGTAATACTCCTCAATAATTGCTCCAAGACTCATACAGAGAGAACAGTGCACAGCAAGGACTGTTACTAATTCTTTGATCAAAATCAGATGATTTGCCTTTCTGATTTTGTAAAGTTTGAAAGCTGTTCTTGCTTTGGTTTTTGCTGTAAGAGTTCTTGATGCAATGTACAACTTACAGGTTTGCCTCAGTGCCTGAGGCCTGTACATGTGTGAGCAATAACAATCAAGGTACAGTAAATTTCCTGAAGATTAATGCTGGCTGGGAGGGGATGAAGGTCAGCAGCACAGGCAAGGATCATCAACCCAAACTGGTCATTAATCTCAAGAAATTATTTCATGCCAAAGTCAGTATTGTTATTTTAAGCTGGCAATGAAAAAAAACATGGCTGTAGGAATTTTTATTTGATAGGTTTTATGGTAACATCTAGCATATTTTAAAAAAATTAATTTGACTTGGGAGAATTACATGAAGTAATCAGACCACCAGCCCATCTCCCAGTGACTGATTAGTTTTTCTTTCTTTAACATATGTACCCTCAGAAAGGATTTATACCATTTTTCTTCCATGTGCAATTGCTGTGGACCTATTAAAGAGTGACCTTATTTGTATATGTATTTGCAGGTTTCTATTCCCTTCTCAAATTCTAGCTCCTAGAGCTTACTTACATCTCTCTCTGAATATTTGTTTGACTGAACATCTGCTCAGGGTATTACATTTCAAAGTGATGTTTCAAAAGGCTGTTGTTTGCACAGTGAGGATACCACAGATTTACTCCCTTTAGAAGGAGTACTCCACCTTAGTACTCCCTTTCCTGAAGTTAGTCCCAAAAACCTAGATGCTGGCAGCCCTTGTGTTTAGGCACCAAAGGTGCCAAGGAGCTCAAATATCCCCCAAATCTTCTGGCATATTCCAAAGTACCACTAATACAGGTGACAACTGATGAAAACCTTTACAGACTCAGCAAAAGGGGCAAAAAAATTCAATTCATCTTATAGAATACGAGAAATGTTTAAATCTTTCTAAGCAAGGAGCATTTTTCTTGTTTTCCTTGTTTGTTCTGTGTTTCTTCTTGCTAGGAAATTTCTCCCTGTGAGCTGCTCCTCAACTTCTCAGCCTTTGTAATTTAAATACCTCTTGGTGGGGATTTGCTGCTGGGACAAAAATCTTTGAGTTCAGCCCTCTCAGTTTACATGCAGCAGATGCAGATCCAGGGCTTTGTCTCAACTCACCACCACATCACAAAATGTTTTCCAACTTTTCTTACAAACTTGACCCCCACACTAAGAGACCAAAATGAGGGAGAAGGAGTGACAAGGATCCATCACAGCAATTTTCCTGGATCCAGCTGAGTGGATCAACCTGCAGTGCTTTGGAGCATGGCTCCTGAACCAGGCACCTTGAAAGTTTTAATTCAAATCACCTCATTCCTTCTTCCTGACATATGTTATGTCTCTACTTGTAACATATTTTTAGTATTTGTTTTATAGTATATTAACAGGTGTGAGTGTGAAAAACAGACAACTTAAGGAGGTTGTTATTACTGGACAAAGACTCAGTTTGGGTGTAGTCCAATGAAAATGTTACAAGCCAAAA
>JAOTQP010000001.1:112714864-112729209 GCA_026413545.1 Cichladusa arquata | reverse complement strand
CGGCAGAGGGGCTGCGGGATGGGCCTGAGGGGGTTGGTGGTGTTAGAGCAATGGGAGAGCGGCAGAGGGGCTGCGGGATGGGCCTGAGGGGGTTGGTGGTGTTAGAGCCATGGGAGAGCGGCAGAGGGGCTGCGGGATGGGCCTGAGGGGGTTGGTGGTGTTAGAGCCATGAGGGAGCACCCAGAGGATGGGGAAGGGCCTGCAGGTTTAGCTGGAGGGGCTGAGGGCGCTTGGCTTCTTCAGGAGAAGGGAGAGCCTCATTGCTGTCTGCAGCTTTCTCTGAGGGGCAGCAGAGGGGCCAGCGCTGATCCTGCTCTCTGGGACCTGAGGGAAGGGCCTGAAGCTGTGTTGGGAAGGGTTTGGGTGTATATCAGGGAAAAAGGTTCACTGGGACAGGCTCCCCAGGGAATGGGCACAGCACCAGGCTGACAGAGCTCAGAAAGTCTTTGGAAAACACACCCAGGGATGCACAGGGTGGAATTGTTGGTGTGTCTGTGCAGGTTGGACTGGATGGTCCTTGTAAGTCCCATACTGCTCTGGATATTCTGGGACTCTGTACTTTAACATTTTTGGGAGGACAGCATGTTGTAGAACTCTGTCTTGACCAATTCTGTGTCTGTTACAAACAAAAGCCATACAGAGTGTTCTCTCTTTAGGGTGGAGATCTGTCTTGAAATAGGATCTGGATCTGGTGTGGTTTCAACATTTCTGGCTTCTTCCATCCTCGGCCCCAGTGCACTGTACATGTAAGTATAACAGCACCTAAACTGTTGCATGCAGTAATAAAGGATGCTTAGCTCTCTCTAATACATAATTCTCATTTTCACATTTAAAAAACTATTATTTTCTTGATTCCATAGATAGGTACGTCAGAGCAAAGAGAGCCTGTTGAGCATTTCTGAGCTTATGGTGCAGCCTGAATTGTTTACTTCAGGTTCTGTAACAAAGGAGTAGTGATGTGACTGGAAATCCATTTTCCCATTTCTCAGACAAATTGCTAAGCCTGCACTTGTGTATGCTGGGTTTAATTCTTGTGGGTCCCATTTGACTCAGAATGTTCTGTGATTCTATAAACTAGCTTGTGGTTCATAGGATTAAACTTCCAGGTACAGTAGCCTATAACTTATACTTTGTAATATTTCCCTTTCAGATGCACAGATATCAACCCCATGGCAGCTTACTGTACCCAGGAGACAGCTCTGCTTAACAATGTTCACCTGCAGCCTGTCATTACTGACTTGGTAAGAGACAGGTTTCAGTAGTATCTCCTTCATAGGTTGTGTAATTTTTTAATGCTGGAGATTGTGGAGTCACACAATAGTTAGGGTTGGAAGGGACCTCTGGACATCAACCCCTGCCAGAAAACCCCCAGCCAACTACTCAAGCTCTAAAAATCAAAATTAAGCTCTAAAAATTCATTGTATAAATTAAAAAAAAAAAAAAAAAATCTATGGATACAGTTTGGAAAGTGCTGGACAAGGAATTCTATAGTGCCCTGACATTATCATTTCCCTTTGTCTAAAGTTATGCAGTTCTTGGTTCTCAACTTTTTCTGATTTAACTAGAATTTGTGTCTGTTACGTTTAGTGTATTACAAAATTTGATATGGAGAAAATGTAATTTTTCTCACCTCTTTAACACTTTTATATGTTTATAAAAGGTTATGTAGCTAGGCCACAATAAATGGGATTTAAAATGGCTGAACAACTGCACTATGTAACTGTATTTCTAGAAAACATTTGCATTCTTCATGTTCCCAAAAAGAAACCCCACACAATCATCAACTTTACCTACAGGTCAAAGGATTATCCCCAAGATTAAATGGGAAGGTTGATCTACTGCTGTTTAACCCACCATATGTGGTAACACCTTCTGAAGAGGTAGGAGAATGTTGAAAAAACAGTATTGCTGCTGTCTGTTGCTGTGACAATTCTGTTATTCTGTATTATGACAATATTTGCCTTCTTTCTTCCCAGGTGAAAAGCCATGGAATAGAGGCATCCTGGGCTGGAGGCAAACAGGGCAGAGAAGTAATGGATAGAGTTTTCCCATTAGTACCAGACCTGCTTTCACCAGGAGGATTATTCTACTTGGTCACAATTAAGGAAAATAATCCAGGTGGTCACATTCAAATATGCCAAACCAGGTTTAACATGGCATAAATAAAAATGTTGATTACAGCTAGACCAAAAATGCAAGCAAATTTATCAAAACTAAGAACTCCCCAAGCTAGTTTGGAAAGTGAAAGTGTGTGGGACCCCAGCAGCTCTGCAGGAGTTCAGTCCCAAGTCTGAAGGGTGGATTAATTGAGTCGGAATTAATTAATGATGCCAAGCCAGTTCTTTCTTATGGCAGAGAATGGTGGTGTTAACCTAAAAGGCTTGGTGAGAAATGTGATGTTTTTTTTTTACAGGTGTAGAGAAAAGATTTGGACTTGTTCCTTCTGATCAAATGCTTAATGGCCACAAATGAACATGTAATGTCAAGATTTTTCTTCACACCTGATTTATTAAGGCAGCTTTTATGAGAAGGTGCTACAAATTTCTCTTTCTCCTACAGTTTAGCTTCATACAGAATTCTAGCAAAATACTGAACTTCAGTTTGTAAATAGTGACCTTTATCTGTGCTTAGTGGGAGATTATTTTGCATTAAAATTCCTGTCTGAAAGAGTTGGAAGACAGAGTTTATAAACTTTGCTTTACACTTTGACAGATGCCTTAGAACTATTTTCTAGAACCAATTTCAACTCATTTGTAAACACTTTACTTTCCATTACAGATGAAATTCTGGAAACAATGAAGAAAAGTGGCTTAAAAGGCACACAAGTACTTTCCAGGCAAGCAGGACAAGAGATGCTGACAATCCTCAGATTTAAGAAGTCTTGATAACTTCTCTTCACCTGCCAGGTAGTAGGCATGAAGAAAATTGAACAGTTGTCAGTTGGTAAACACTGAAGGGAATGTAACCTGCCCTCTGTTAATGTCAGGAACTTACTCATACAAGCAAAACATCAAGAGAGAAATGAACCCAACAACTGAAGTAGGGAACAAAATATCAATGGGTTCATAATGATCTCATATCTTTAACATAACCAATGCCACACAGCAGAGAATCTCACTTCTAGAAGCCATGCACGTGTTTCACTTCTAATTTGTAGTCTTCTGTTGTCATTGGTCAGAACTAGGGTAATTTTGCACCATCAACATTCACAACAAACTGCAAGTTTACAAGCAGCACAGTTAAATTATCCCTCTGTTGGCTTAAAAAGTTCTTTCCTCTCCCAGGATCAGCGTTCTCAGCACGGATCACTTTGGCCATGATTAAGGACCAGAGTCTTCCACGTCCCTCTGACCTTCAGAGAAGAAGAAAGAGCCTGGTTAAAGTATACAGATGCTCAGAGTTCACCAGAAAAGCATTTGGAGGAAGTTTGGATCTGTGCACAGATGGAAATATAGTGGCACTTTATACAATGCAAAATGTGAAGGCAGAGTTGTTTCACTTGTTCTCACATACCTGTCAAATATTTTGCTGCTGTACTACCCAGGGTACTGAACTTCTCATCTCTTCAAACATATGAAGATGTTTCAGCAGCAGACAAGGAGGATTCTCCAATTCTTCAATCCCTACACAACGGTTCTGCAACTCATTGAACACCTTCCCTGAGCTTCAGAGAAGGCTTCTCAAGGAACGGTGGAAAAATTTGTTTTAGTGATTGAACGTATTTATATTGCCATTGGGATTTTTTTGGGAGTGCAATTTTGCAAATAGAAATTGAATTTTAGTCCTTTTCACTTCCCACCCCCCCAGTTTAAGGAAACACTAATGTAGTTTTTCTGTATACTGGAGGATTTTCTGGGGCTCTTGTTGTTTTGTCTGTGGATGGCTTTGCAACATACAAAGCTTAAATTAGTTGGCTTCAACTCCCAGCTTACTTTACAAAAAAAAACTCCAAACAAGTTTAGAAGGGGTAAGATGGAAGCACATTAAAAAAATATTTCCATCATGGTTCTGTAGAGACTTGACTTGCAAGGCTTTTGTTTGTGTAATGCTCCTATAAACGTTATTTTGATATTTATAGTAATTTGTGTCATTTTAGCAGTGCTTTATCACAAGAGAATGCTGGGCACAGTCCAGTCCTCACATCAGCCCAGATTAGCAGAGCCTCATACTCAAAAACCATGGCCATTCAAAGTTGAAAGTGGGATAATTAGATGTGGTTAAACTAAATAATTGCAGATACACTGTCAAATTAAGGATAATTTGCAGACTGGACCTAGAGCTTGTAGGATTTTCAGATTTCAAGCTCAGGGTTGAATGCTACTGAAACCTTTGGCCATGGTTCAAAAGTACTTTGTCCTCAGGTGCTGGAGTTTTTAATCTAGCCAATTACTGAATATTTCTCAGTTATTATCATTACCATCCTCTTCAATTAAATTAGGAGGCTCTGCTATAGTAATAAAATGAGACCCATTATCTCCAGGGTGCACTGAGCACTGCTTTGGTTTCTGTTCTCCACCTGTAATGTGTAATAGCTACAGACAGGTTTAATTATGAGGCCACATCTTATTGTAAACTTGATAATTGCTCTGAGCCAGCATTACCTGAAGAATGTACAGGAATATCCTTTTTATCAACATGACTGCAGAAACCTTTATTGTCTGGGCATTGGAAAGAGAAGATGATCCTGAGGGTTTAAAAATGAGCAAAGCTGCAGGTTTTGTTTGTTTTTTGAAAGATGCTCCTGCAAGCAAGGTTTTGATTTTACAAGAAGCAAGATAGCAGAGAGGAGGGATGCAAATCAGGATTTTAAACTTTGTCAGTGCTTCTGCATGACTCTAATTCAGCATCAATCAGTTAAGAAGTTGAAAAAATTCACTATTCACATAACAGTCTGCACTGTAAGGGATGATTGTTTCAGCTGCTTGTTCTCGGCATCTTCATAAGGACAAGTAATTTGGATTTTGTGTGTTCCTTTCTCAGCATGTCTTTAAGATATTTTTCCCCTAAATATTTTTAAGACATTGAAGCACTTAGCTGAACCTTCCCAAAACTGCCCGAGCAAAGTTTCTTCATAAAGTTAGAACCAAATTGAAGGCAAACAGGAATTTTGTGTATAGCAATTGTCACCTCTGCTTCTGATGGAAATGCTTACCAAAGTCTAAATTATCAGAAATTTTTTCCCAGAGTAATATTTTGGAGAAAATAATGGAACAACTTCATTTTTCTGTCAAAAATTTTGTGTTTGGATGGAGTGTGTGATGATCAGGAGAATCCTACTGATGTTTGTGAGGAACTGAAAAAGCCTGACAAAAATTCCAGTCCAGCCTAAATGGAAAATATTTATGGAAGAAAACTCCTTGAGTATAACTGCACACACAGCAGGGCTCCACTTGAGCCAAAACAGTCGTACCACAAATTGTATTTTTGTGCACTGAAGACACCTGGTGGCTGCATCCACAGCCAGCTCAGAGAGAAAAATTGGTTTTTCAGGGAAGTTTTTCTCTTGTTGAGACTTAATTACCATCTTGAACCATTCTATTTTTATTATATCATTAAGATACAAATTAGATCTCTTTGATTTCCAAATGGTAATTTAGATTTTTTGTTTTTTGTTTTTTTTTTTTTTGACTCAGTCCATGGATTTGAGACACTGCAAGAGTCTAGTTTTGCTTTAAAAGCATGTTTCAAGGGATAGTAAATGCTAAATAAATATAAAATAAGTATTTGTCAAAGTAAGGAATGAGAGTCCTAATCCTAAACTGTATAATTAGGCAAGGGAGATGCAGAAAAAGATGCCACCAGATGGACACTGATGTGCACTGTAGTAACTCAGTGATGCCTTTGCTGAATCCTAACAGACATCAGGTATTTAAAAACATTCAGTGCAATTGAATTCAAAGAACTAAATCAATTTAAACACAACTAGCACAGTTCTCTGTGTTGGATATGATTATTTTGGAGGAAAAGGCTCCAAAATATGGGGTGAAATTCAGATCTGAGGATTGCTCTAAATAGAAATTTTCTTTACCTGATTCAGTCCCCTCTGCCATGGCTGTTGCTATTTTACTGAATGCAAGTGAAAAGAAAAACCCAGCCATAATCTATGCAATGTTCTTTCTCTCCCACCTCAGTTTTTCTTCTGACAGGACCACCGTTCTATTTCAGGGCTGCATTTTCTTGTTTGCAGGAAACCACAGAGTGAGACACAGCGTTCTGAGAATGGGCTCCAGGAAGTCTGCTGAAAATTACCTTTTAACACTGCATGAAGGAAGCTTTAGTGTCTTAAAGGTACAGCAATGTTCCAGTGTCCCAGCAGCTCCTTGCCTGTCACTGGTGATCACAGAGCTCAGGATTTGCTGCTGCACCAGCCAAGGTGGCTCCTGCAGCTTGACTCCTGTAATTCCCTGTTAAAGGAGGGATCAGCTCCTTCATTTTGATGCAAGTCCTTCACAACATGAGATTCTTTGCATCTCCCCACTTTTCCTTCTGCAATTTCAGTTTCAGGAGATGAGCTGAGCCTTGTTAAACCAAAGCACACATCTTGAGCCAGGTTCTGAATTGTAGGCTGAGCTTGGGTGCTCTCACAAGGGGGCTCAGTTAATTCAGTCCAGAGCTGGTTAAAGCTCCACTCAGGGTTTATTGTCTGTAAAACACTTCCCTAAGTGCAACCATGGGTATTGTAGGTGTTGGATTTGTCTTGAGGTAATGACAGGCTTCAGAAACAAGGGAAAGGAGGAAGCAATTTAAAGCTAATTATAGAAGAATTAAGGTGAGAAGGTGTCAATTACTGCAGTGAAATCCAGTGCTGAATTTGAGCTATTTTGTACACTGGAGGACAGATTAAAAAACCACTTGAGGCAAACCAATATACAAACCCCTCCTAAGAACCTCTTAAGTCCCTAAATACTTTTCTTCAGCTCTGAACAGAACTACTGAACAATATCTTCAATTGAGCTGCAGTAGCTCTCTGTATTCCAACTCTCATCCTGCACTTTCTGCTTCCACCTGAGATGTGCTTTTGGATATGAAAGAGGTGGCCTCTACCACCACATGACCCACAAATTCCAAACCCCTTGAAAAAAAGGTGGTGGGAAAAAACCAAACAAACAGAACTGCCACAGATTATCTCTCCTCCAGCCTGTGCAAATAACAAATGTCAAACCTAATTATCAATATCACTGTGGCCTGACAGCTGTGTGTACTTGATCCTACTGCATTCTGGATATGGATTGAACTGCTTTGATTCAGTTAAAAAGGTAAAATGGCACCATCAGAATTTAGCATGGCCCAATTACTAAACTTTAAATATTTGCTTCACCTGGTTCTTCATCACACAAATCCTGACTGATACATTGATTTTGCAAGTGTGCTTCTGCTGTTTCATACATGAATTGTCCACACAAGGAAATTTTACAAAGGGCATATTTATTTCTATTCTGCTTTTCCATTTCACAACATAAAGCACTTGATCTTAATGTGCTCTGACCTGCAAATGACTGAAAATGAGAAAATAATGGTTCATAAATTCATCAGTAAAGAGGTTGTCTGAATTTATCATTGATCCATCCTGAGATGTCAAGACAGGTCAGAATTCAGGAAAAGAAATGTGTAAAACAATCAAACCCACACTTGATGATAATTTTTGATGGGTTGATGTTATTTGTTCAATTTTCATCAAGTCCCCAAGAGAGAGGGATCAAATTGTGACCTTTTTGGATTTTTCCACATTGCAGAAGCCCTTCCTGAAAAGATCTGAGGCCTTGGATATCTGCAGGATCCTGTACCATTTACTGTAGTGTCAAAGTGCACAACAGTCATTCCACCTGCTATTCACTTGGAGCAGAAGGCGTCATTAGGGAATTTCTGTCACCATGAAGAAACTCAGGAATTGACAGGAAGCAGAGGTTTTGTATAACCAGTCCTGAAACAGACTTCTGTGTCCTTGCACAGATAAATCAACCAACTGCTTCAATATCTGATGTTACCTTAAGCTACAGCAGCAGCTTCTAAATTTTTCCTGTCCCAGTCCACTTATTCTGTCTTATTTTACATCACTCTGTGAACTACCACATGCTCTTAATCCACTTGATTGGTAAAATAAGAGATCATGCATAAATTCTATAAAAAAGGAATACCTTTATTTTTCTTTTTTTAGAGACTGTTTTTTCATTACCAAGTGAAAACTTTACAATGTAAAGTATTTCTCTTCAGTATTGTTTTAATATAAAAACTTAAATGACTTACTCTGGTCTTACTGTTCCTACAGGAAGTCTTGTGGCACTGCAGGACCCAGGTATTTTCAGCCTCACTCTAGTATCTAATCATAAGTTCATGACTGTTATTTTAAATAAAATCATTTCTGTGGCCACTCACCATCAACAAAACATTCCTACCACCAAAACAAAAATAAAGCATCTTCATTAGACCAAAAGAGACCAAACTCTAACAGCACTATTACAGTGAGAAGCTTTGTTAAAATAAAAATATTTTGAAAGTTAGACACGACTTTAAAATTGTACAAAGACAACAAGCACTCAAATTACACAGAGTAAGTAGCAGTGAGTACAATGTGAATGCAACAACAGTAAGCCTTGCCTCTCTTTATATGTAAATATAAATAGAGATTATCCTTGCCAAAATTCCAGCTGTTTTTTTCCTTTTCCTGAAAACCAGCTCATTATGCTGCAAAACCTAACGGAGCATCTCACTTTCCAGTTCAACAGAATTGCCAAAAGGGGCTCTGGCTAAAACCAGCCTTTCTGTCATGAGAATATCCCATACTGTGCAGAACAAGTTTCTCTGTTGAAAAACAGATTTCCCTTTCATTATGCTGAATGCTTCACCTTCCCTTGGGACTTGCCAAATTACAGGCTTCAAAATAGTTAAAAATTTTGAAGCTTACTCATGTTTTGTCAAGAACATGCAATCTGCAACTATCACGGTGTTTCCATGTAAGGTGTCACAGAATAGAGAATGCTCCTCTTTGTATTTCATTTTTGCAGGTGTTGTTTCAAGAAAAACACTGGGGAGCAATTTTAGCTGATTTTGCTAAATTAGTTTCAGTATTGGTCAGAAAAGAAAATTTTTCTTCTTTGAATTTTTTAAAATTACATTTAGAGTTCAAATATATTCCTAAAACCACCTGGCAGAATTTTGTTGCCATCCTCCCTTCTGAGAGTTTTCTTCTTTACAGGAAATACATTCTTGCACAAGAAATTAAACCCCCATGGTGCCTGTTCAAATAACTCCATCACAGCCTCAAAACTAGGATTTGGTTATTCTTTAGGTTTAAATAGATGAGAAAACTTCTGAGATCAACAGCAATGAAAAGAAAGTTATGTTTTATCCAACTGCAGCCATACTGGCAAAATTATGTTCTGAATTTGAGTGTTTGCAGGACTCTGTTTCATGACAGAATGCAGCCACTTACTCATATTTTCTCTAAAAATGTCGTGATGATTTGGGTTATGTTCATGATTCTAAACTTACTCATTCTTTCTAGATTACCTGGAAGTGCTTTGATTTTCATAGCTTTACTCCGTTATTAATGTTTGTTGCAATGGATCAATGTCTTGATTTTCAAAAAACTTCAAAAGTATTGTGGCATTATTTTTAAAGGAAAATACCCTATTATTAAGACAGGAGTGCCCAACAAATTGAGTTTATTACACTTGCAATTTTTTTTATTTTTATGTAAAATTGTAAATTTGCAAGCAACTTGATTTATTTTTTTTTAGTTATGCAAGAGCCTATTTAATGTTCCCATGAAGCATTTCAAAATGTCTGTCAATCTGTCAGTCAAGGGAAGAACATACAGCATCTAATCCTATATAAAACTGTTATGGGATGCAGCCTGAAAAATCCCATGTTAGCAAAAACTGAGTGAACTAGCCCAAATTCCTGCCTTTTGACCATCCCTTTTCTCTAGCTGCTTTTATTTTCTCAATATCCCATTATCCTCCATTTGCCTCAATTCTAAGATAGTGCTGCTGAGGTTTCAAAAGAGATGAAAAATGAAAGCAAGGATGTTGTTTCACTGTAAGGAAACAGCAGCTGTGAGAATATACTTTCAGTTCTTGTCAGGACAGAAAAGGCTATTGGCAGTTTACCTTTCACTTGGCTTCAGAAGATTTATTAAACAGTTCTAGCCCAAGGCAGTTAAGGATTTTAAGCTAAACCCAAGCTTGTGCACTAAAAACTGATATTTAGGAAGGCATATCTTGATCTCTAGGATTAGATTAAAAAGTTGGTACTGCTATTTCTGTCTGAAGTCCTAGACCAGCAGTAGGCTGAGCACCCCTGGACTGATGCACTTGGGTAAGAAACCTTCTGCTTTTTAGCTTTGTCCATTTATTGCAGCAGGTTTCATAGCAGGATGTGGAACACAAGTGCATTTCTGCAGACTAATTGCACAAAAAAGTACTTCTTACTATGTAAGTCTCTCTCAGCCCAGCAAAGGAGACTGCTCTAGATAGAGCTGGGGAAATAGCTCCAAACCCAAAATAATATTATTATTTTGTCTCTTTTCAGGAATTCCTTTGGATTGCTGTAAATAAACTGCTGTGAAACTCTGCTGGGGAAAGGAAGCTGGACAACTGCCTCCACCCTTGGGAGTCAAAGCATCCTTAAGCCATTGTACCCATGGAGAGAGGATTCCTGTGCTCCTAAGAGATGCTTGGCACCTCTCTGAACCCAGAGCATCTCCAGGAGGTCTAGAGCAGGCAGAGGTCAGTTGTATTCCAGCACTTTGCATAGTACTCTCTCATTTAATTCAAAACCTTTATAGAACACTTGTGTCAGGTGAACTATTTGGCATCATCATTTGGAATAGCTTAGTAACAGTTTACTAGATTTTGGAGAGAGTAACATTATTGAAATTCTTTGATTTCCCATTTTGCTTTTTGCTAATCCAATAGATGTGGCCATGGCACCATGTAAGAAATATTGCCCAGGTCTGTAATTCCTGTAAAGGACCTTCAGGGAAAGATGGAGCAGCCTCTTCTCCTGTGCTCAATGAAAAAACCTTCCCAATTCCTGAATTTAGTGCCTCTGCCATCCCCAATATAGATTTAGCTTAGTCCTGCTAGTAGGAAAAAGGCATTAATCTTCTCTGCTAAGAACTTGGTCCAGCATAAGTTTCACTTGACAGCAGCTGCACTGCAAACCACACTCAGTTACTGGTTTGTCTACTCAGCTTTCAAATATTGGCACTGAAATGGAAGGGGGCATGTGAAACCAAGACAAAGGGACAGTGATTTTAGAAAAGCAGACATGGCAAACCTGCAGAACTCCCAGCCTTATGAGAATAGTGGAGTTCAGAGGTAGGTACAACAGACTGGCTAGTTAAGCTGGATAATGAATACATCCACAGTTGCACCAAACAGCATAAGAGAGAGTTCTAGAAGAAAACTGTTTTCTGTTTCAAAACGTAAACCAAGCTTGAATAGAAAGTTGCAGTAGTCCTCCCTCAACAGAGCAGTGATATTTTAACTAACCATCCTAGAGCTTCTTGCATTTTGAAGGTGCAGCACCTCTTCTTGGTCACTCAGGGACAGGATACTGGACAAAGCAATCCACTGCCACGAGCAGCAATCCCTATATCACACCGTCTTCTTAGATGCACTCTGAAGTGGGGTCCTCCATTCAAGTGCCTTTGTCTCAGCCTCAGTTACAGCTGGACTGAGCAGAGATCAGGTGTATGCCAGGGATGCTCCCTACATTCCTCAGGAGCTCTACATCGATGTAGCTCTGAAGTCCACAGCAGGATTAGCAACAATATGCAGCACGCTGCTAAGTTCAGGAGTAGATTGTCATTTCTACAAGAATACAAAATAGCTTGTAAAATCAATATGTAACACTGTATATATGCATGAATATAAAAATAAACCACACCATCAATATGTAAAACTTCACAACAAGGATGAAAACAGTTCTCTTCTCAACGGTCTTCAGTGTTGATGAGCTGGTTCTCATTGTCATAGCCATCAGGCAGATACGCTTTTCTTAGCTGCTCCGACTTGGGTATGGAGCTGCCGTTCTTGACGTAGCGGGACAGGAAGGCTCGCACAGAGGGGTGATCAGCCTTCTCCAGGGGGATATTGGCTTCCAGGCACATCTTCACAAAGTCCTGGATCACACTGCTTTTCTCTGTCTGGGCAGTGCTGTTGCACTGCAGGGAGGCAGTCAGAGTCCTTTGCTTCTTCCTGACGTTCTGCTCCTCGAACTCCGCCTTCCTCTTGGTGTGCGTTTTGGACTTGAGGTGGTCGTTGATGGCGGACTTGCGGACGTGGTTCAGCACCACGTTGCAGGAGGTGCAGAAGAGCTTCCCCCCGTCCTCGTGCAGCTCGCTGCCGAACTCGGTCACGCGGTCCTGGGGCGTCACGTACAGCGCGGTCTTGGAGCGGTTCCGCGACGGCGCCGACTTCACCCCGAAGCGCTCCATGGCTGCTGCGCCGGCAGAGCTGGGAGACAAAACAGGGGGTACGTTCAGTGTCCAGCCCGGCACCTGCTGACACCTAAAATATCATCAGTTACACGTTTGTGACTCCAGTACTGAAAGGCTCCTCATTTGGAGGTCCAGAGAAACTGGGAGAATGAAACTCGTTGTGGGTCAGAGTAAAACACTGTCTAGTTTCTCAACAGAACCCTCAAAATTCAATCTGTTAATCACCTAAAGTCTAACAAAAACACTTCTGCTTTTCTTGAAGAAGCTTTTTTATCCTTTACACTTTAGGACAAAGGGTACTTTCTTCTTAGCATTTTCAACGTATTTGACAGTTTCTTAATTATGTCGAGCCATTATTTTTCTGTGTATTTTGTCCATAGCAAGGAAGAAAACCATTACTGTCACTTATATAAGCCAGTAACCCCCAGCAATAAAAAACCCCAAACCAAAACCAAACCAAAGCTTTGCCAGCACTTGTTTGGAAACAGCCCTGGCTTTTAAACCACAGCTGTTAGATTGAACCTGAACTTGGAGCTTAGAGCAAATAATTTTGTCACTGCAATTGCTGCTGGAACAGCCTCATGGGAACACAGAAGTACATATATTGCCATGCAAAATAAGAAACTCTATTTTCAAAGAGGTTTAGCATCACTCTAAGCTAGACCATGTCACCAAAACAGACACTAACCCAGTTAAGTGCTCTGAAATCAACCAGGACCTGTGTCCTTTTTTTGTTGAGGTATGGAGTAGGTACTGCAAATCTCAACTAAAGATAATTTAACTCTTTTAAAGTAAAGTTGAAGTTAAATAATAGCTCTGTTCAGATTTGAGGTTTTCTGAGCAAAGTGGATGGTCATCACATTAACTACCCATGTCCTTAAAAAAACCCCAAACAAAAAAGCCCCAAAGGCAACAATGTTCTAAGTATCCAGATACCTGGGGGAGGGGGGGTGGATGTACTTCTCTGCACTTGTTTTCTTTTGTTACCCAGGTTGCTGTTACAACATTTAAAAAAAAAAAAAAGGTTGAATACAGTTTCTTCTGTCCATAATGGTTTTTGCCCACCCTGAAACTAAAGGAATAGAGAGTTCTGTCTTCAACATTGTCTTTTTTTTCCTTAAGCCATCACTGCCTGAATAGATTACAAGCTTCTGCAAAAAAAAAGGAAACAAAGATCTTGATATAAACTGATTTCATAGTGAATTTTGCTCTCACTGTGGCTTTGCAGAACCCAAAGATAAACAATCTTTATCCAGCATCAATGTAACCTTCTTTCTTTTTGTTGCTTTATACAAAGCTTTATACTTTCTTTTATGTTGCTTTCCTGAGCAACCATTTCCTGAAATCGAGAAGAAAACAAGTCCTAACCCAACACAAACTTGTTGCTTTGGCTTCTGAAAGGCCAAACAAAGATTCCCCCACCAAACCAGGTGTTGCAGCAGAATCCCTCGGGATTCTGAGAGCAGCTGAACACAGGATTTTTGGGAGGCCTGTTTTTGGGGGGGATGTCAATTTTGGCGTGGTTTCCTTGCAGAGGGCTGCTCGGTCCCAGCTCGGGGTGCCCGGCGCACACAGATCCGCTCTCCGGGACACTCCTCGCTGTCACCGCTGTCACCGCGCCCGGAGCCGCCGGGTGAGCAGCGGGTAACGGGTCGGGATCCCCAGGCACCGGGCGGGTTCCGCCCGGGACCGACACCAGAACTCGATGCGTTCCATGCCCGGGTTTGTTCCGCGGGTTAAACGCGCAGAGCCCGGCGCGGCACACCCCAGGCCCCGCGGCCGCGGCCCTTCCCCGCAGCGCGGGTGTTTCCCCGAGGCCCCGCAGCCTCCTCCCCCCGCGCGGATCCGCGCAGGCCCCGTGCCGGGCGCCATTACCCGCAGCGGCCGCGCCGAACCGCCC
>JAOTQP010000001.1:112689072-112714196 GCA_026413545.1 Cichladusa arquata | reverse complement strand
GGGCGGGGGCGCTCGGTACGCGCGGGGCGGCGGGGCCGCCATGGCGGAAGACGAGAGCGACCAGGAGTCGGAGCGGCTCAGCGAGGAGCTGGAGGCGCTGGCGGCGCCGGGGCTCCCGGCCGGGCTGCCCGCTCTGCTCCGCAGCCAGTACTACTGCCGCCGCTTCTGCCAGGTGAGCGGGAGGGCAGCGCCGGGGGGAGCCGGGCCGGGCCCTCAGCGCTGCCGGGCCGTGAGGAGCGGGGTGCGGGGCGCGGCCCGGCCCGGGGGAACGGGGGCCGGGCCGGGCTGGGCGGGCAGGGAGGCTCCCGGGGGAAGGGAAGGGAAGGGAAGGCGGCTCTGGAGAGGGCAGGGACAGCCGGGGGCGGCTGCGGGGACACGCGTGCTGCTGCCGGTGCTGCGGGCAGAGCGGTTCCGGCTGGCCTCGCCTGCGTGGCGGCGGGAGGCGGAGAGGCAAGAAGGGCCTCGGGAACAGTTCTCGTCTCGCTGGCCGGGTAGGACCAGGGTGTTTTATGGTTTTTAGGGTTTTGTGCTTGGAAAAGCAGCGTTTTCTTGATGCGGGCCCGGAATTCTCGTGCTCCCCGCAAGCCCTTTAGGTGTGCCTTGCAAAGTAACAAGCACCAACAGGTTGCTTTGCCTGGCTGTTTTCACCAGCAGGTGTGGATGGAACATTAGTTACCTCTGGTGTATTCCAGCCACGCCACTTGCTGCTTCCCAAAACACAGCCCAGAGGTCATTTTATATAGAATTGCTTCATTTTATCAACTTTCTGACTTACCTTTTCACTACAGTTGTCTTCTGCCACCTGTAGAAACGTGCTGCCATATTGTCACTTTGTTCCTGTTTCATCGTTCAGTGAAACATCCTGTTGGAACTTTTGTTTGCTGTTATACGTGCTTACAATACTTTTGGGGGACATTCTGCTCACTAAGCCCGTAGGTTGCTTTTGGGGGCTGTTGATCCTTTCATATTTTTTTCTGTTTCATGATCTATCAAAAATTGCAGAGCCAGTAGAAGGAGAAGAGAATGTTTTTGGAAGTCTGGCATTTTCTACAACTGTAAGGAATGACAACCATGTTTAATTATGTTGGTTGGTTGGAAAGACATTTACTTTTGTTTAACTCTGAGGGTTTTATCTTGAATTTTCCTTCTGTTCTTACTGTATATTGAATATATTATGTTGAGGAAGTGCAGACAAGGTGATAGCTTCATGTACTAATGCCAATCCCAGGGAAAGGTATGAATTAGTAGGAAACAGGGGGAAAAGAGCAGGGGAAGAATTTTCCTGTGAAATAGTTGTATCACAAGTATTTTATGTGTTATGTATCTAGCATTGACTTCTCCTGCAGTTGTTTGTTTGGTTTTTTTTTTTTGTGTGGGGAGATTGCCAAACCCTCTCCCCTACTTTGAGTTGATGAGCTCTCCAGAAAAGCAGCCAATGTTCTGAGTATGGAAAGGGCTCTGCTCCTTTTCTCTTAAACAATGCCTACTTTAATTACTCCTGATGATAGTAAGTTAATATATTAGTAGTTTGTCCCCAGAGTTTCTTTTTTTTTGCTTGTTTTGTGTAAATTTGGCCTGGTGTGAACAGCAGTCATGTGCTTGCTCAAGGTAATCAGTGTTTTGTTTAAGCATGTTTTGTAGTAATGGGGTTTTCTACTGATTTAACTCTGCAAACACAAGCTCCTAAGGGGTATGCTGGTGTGAAAAGCCAGTAGCTGTGTGACATTTATGGATTGACAACAAATGAAGTTGTTTGTGCTCCATGTGAGCCCATTTCCCCTCGTGGGGTTGACGCTGTGTAATTATACATGTAATATATATTTGTACTTTTCTATCCAGATCTTCTGAAGGATGTATTTGGCTGCTGTGCAGACTGAGCCTTTCCTCCTCACTCCACTTTGCACTGATAACACAGTTTTGCTTGTCTTCCTACTCATTTGGCCCTTCTGAATGTCCTAGTTTGCTTCCTGTGCTCCTGGTTTTGTGTCAGATGTGGAACAGCAGTTGTCGAAATAGTTGCTTAGTGATGGTGCAGTGAGTTTGCACTCCCCGAAAGAAACATTGTTATTTTCAGAATAACAACCTATCAGAATACGTGGCTGTGCTTCAGACATGGTGTTGAAGCTTGCTGTCACCTGAAAATAATATTGTTTAAATTGCTTGTAGTTAAGCTGATGAAGTCTGTGAGCATCTCTCAGTGAGAACTACAGGAGAAATGATGCACCTTGTAAATAAAGCCTTTTTCACTGTCTGCAGATCTGTTTTCTGAACACAGAAAATCCTACTGATCTTTAAGAGAGTGGCTTACAACTTAAAATACTTTGTTGTGCACATCTTTCACCCTTGAATGATGTTAGAAAGGTAAAAATCCTGCTGTAAACAGCCAGATTCAGTTCTCTTAAGGCCTGGAGTGTTGTAGATCAACTTCACTTTTGGATTGATTAAGTACCAGTTAAAAATATGAGATGTCAGGATTATGAGAGCATTTTCCATAAATTTATGGATAATCACAATTTAGTGATACAAGGTACAGTTGGAATGTGGCATCTTGAAGCCCATTTGTAGTTTTGGGATCTGTGTCTTGTAGGTGTTCATGGTCATAGAGGGTTGTTACAGCCTGAATCTTTCAAGGCAAAATGGAATAAAATGTTTTCTTGGAATGTTATTTGAGATTGATGACATGGCCAAAGCAAAAATCAAGCTTTCTGTGGCAGGAAGGGAAAAAAGACAGTTGGAAGATGAGTCAAGTGCCCAGCTTATGCATCTTGCCAGCTGTTTCTGTGTTACTTTCTATAATTTGCTGATGTGGCTTTTATTCTCATTTGTGGAGTTCCAAGCTTTGGCAGGCAAAGGAACAACGCATCTTTAACTACTTTGTAAGTCAAAGACATTTGAAAGGTGGTACCTAGAAGAAACTCCCTCAGCCTAAACTTTTGGAAGAGTTTCAGTTTGTGTTTGTATGCAGCATTTGAAATTCTTTCATGAGGTTTCTCAGGAACCATAACCATTGAGAGGTTCCTGTGAGACTGAAATACAAATGGTGAAGAGCTGTGAAAACAGCATAGATGGTGACTGTTTTGGTTTGGAGGTTAAGGGGAATACTTTTGTAATTAGAAGGATGAATTTTCAATTTTACTTGGCCTAAAAACAAACTTTAATGGCGAGTTGGAAAATGGATGTAGCTTCCTTCATTGCACTGGAATTGGGTATAGTTTTATTAACAAGAAAAAGAAATCAATTTTTTTTCAGGATATTTTCTTCAGAACATTAAATACTATCAAAATATTACAAATTGCTTCCAGCATTTCTGTAGTTGTCCTCAGGGCTGCATAACTGTACTAGATGTTATTTTGTTGTTGGTACTGGCTGGAATAAACACCAGGTGAGTTCATCTCAAGTAACAAGGTGATGCTGTGAGGGGTAAACACTCCTCGATCTGTTCTTCCTGTGGCATCAGCTTACAGCCTTCCAGGATGATCCCACTCCTGAAAGAAAGATTACCTCCTTTGCCTACATTAATTGGTGAAAAAACAATTCCTGGGCTTATAAAAAAGTTAAGTAGTAAAATATAGTAACACACCAGAGAAGATAGTGTTTCCTGGATTTATTTTAGCAGGCAAAAAAAGGCAGGGAGGGGTGTGTGACTCAACTGTTGTTTGTCTTGCTTTGTGGTGATGGAAGTAAAAAAAGATGTAACTTCAGATGTTTGTTCTTCTGACTTTGGGGTTAATATAGTTTCACACTTCTTGTGCCTATGTTTGAAAGTATTTGCTTTTGTCTCTTACTCTGGACTTCAATCAATATTGGTTAAGTTGTGTTTATATTAAAAAACAAACCAACAAAATCAAAACAACTACAAAGAAAACCTCCCCAAACCTTTAGGTTATGCTAGACTTTTATTCTATCAAATTTTGGACCATTTTGGATCCATATTTGATCTACATACACCATTTTAAGCCTCAACTACACAAGACTTGATGTTGCAGTTGCTGTGAAAAGTGGTTTCTTCAGCATCCTTGAAGCTTACTTTTCTGAAGAGGCAGAATCTGTAATTTTTCACCATCTATTTGCTCATTTAATAGTTTGTGGTGTTGATGTTTTGGGGATTTTGTACCTTCCTGAACAAATATGCTTTATCCTTGTTAATGGCTGAAATTTTAAGGATACTGTTGTAAGTCATATTTTTATTTTTCATATTTTTGAATGTTGATACTGCTTATTGCATGAAAACTTGCAAAAGGTTCATCATACATTCCAGTAACTAAAATTTTAAAGACTAGCACAACTACTTGACACTATTTAAATTCAAAAATTAACCTATCATGGAGGTTTATTTTACATGTGGGACTGGTGGAAACCAGTGTGTTTACTTATTGGTAGTTTAGTATTGTGCTGCTTGAGATTCAAGCAAATTCACATTTAAAAGGAAATGCTTATGAAATAGGTGTGGCAAACCACGTGGTGTTTACTGCCAAGTTGGATGCCAAGGTGAGCTTCCAGTTGTGGTGAGGATTTGCCTGTGTGTGCAGCAGGGTGTTCTTGTGTTAGGTGGTGTCACTCCTTCCTCTGACACTTGATGGGAAAACTGCAAAACTTTTATAATGCAAAAATCATTTAATATAAATAAATATAAAGTTTTTCATGCAAAACTGGGCTGTGGTGAGTGAAGTGCCCTTGGCTCCTCAGTCAGGTCATGAGCATTCACAATAGCAGTTGATTTCCAACCTCTTTATCTGCAGATTGACTCCTCCAGGCTTCCAATCTTCAGTGCTCTTGTCCTTAGCATCATAAAATCTTTTCTTAGTCACATACTCAGGGTGGTTCTCATCAGCTTTTTGTGCCTGCTGTCCTTTTAGCTTTACCCCAGGAAATGATCTCCCTGTTTTACAAGTGGGATTAAGGAGCTACTGTTTTCCAAAAGAATCCCTTGTACATTTGTGCAATACATTGTAGACTTTTCTTGGTCCTTGTAACATCTTTTTATTTCACTGAAATGTCACTCTTTGACACTTTCAAACCTCTTGACACTGCTACTTTTCCAGGTTTTAATGCCTTGTCCTTAAGGATAGCTTTTGTTTGAAAATTAGCTCATGATTTTTCCTTGGAAAAATGTATTAGGATTCTAACTTAGAAAGGAGTTGTAGGTTTTTATACCTAAAGGAAGGATCTCCATTGAGTGATGCTTCTGTTTGCTAGCTTTGCTACATGGGCTTGTTCAAGTTAGAGAAGGCACACTTTAGTGCAGGAGGGGATGCAAAAAATCCAAAACTTAAGTCCTTTTGTTTAGATGAGGAAAGCAAGTAATTGTGCTTCTTCTCTGATACACCTAATAAATTGTATTTTACTGGTTACCAGTGATGTGAATGTGAGCTTTCATATGTGAGCAAAACAATTCCTTTCATTAGCTGACTTTCACTGGGGGGGGAGGTGCTAATCAATTGATGAGGAGGAATATTTCTACTTTTCAGTATATGTATTTGTCTCTCAGCCATAAATCATACATAGGAGCACTTACTACAGTGCTCCAATCAGCTCAAACTGCTTTTCTAGAACTAATGTATAGTTTTCACTGTTGTGCAAGTGACAGACTATAAACTGTATAAACTACATGACTTTTGGCTTGCTAAATGTAATGAGCATATGGTAACCAATTTTGGGAATTGTTCTTGCCTCAAGCAGGCTGAGGAGATGGATGAGATTTTGGTGATTAAGAGTAGGGGGGAAGCATTTAGCTTTAAGGGTAGAAACTTGTCTCATAGGATGTGTCATGCTGTTGCTGGGTGATGTGTTTTCTTTTGCCAGAAGTGTGATTATGTTTGCTTACTCCTTATGTAATATTCACATATGAATTGCAGTAAACCCATTGCTTAACGTATTTTAGTATAAAGCCATTTTCAACTTTCACATGTTAAGTAATATTTCACATTACTCTAAAATCCTACTCTCTATTTGGATAGAAAAATCCTTATTTGTAAGGATATGGTTGGCTTGTTTGTATTTGGAAACAAAATAAAAAGTTCTTCATCCACTGAACACATTCAAAAGACAGTTAAAAAGCTGTGCTTATTTCTTGTGATGTTTCTAGGAAGAGTAAATGTGGTATTACTCAAGTTTTAGAGCTGAACTTTGGTATCTGAGCTGCTCTGGTATTTCTGCTGATCGGGCAACTGTGGTGGGTGTTGCTTTTAATTATGGATTTTAATTTTCAGGAAATTTTGGTTTTTCTAAGCTTGCCCTTTTTGGGTTTGTCCTCTCATGTGACAACCCTTACTGATGTTTATTCTAATGAATGACAACCATTATATTTGCCAAGAAGCTTTCCGTGTCTGAAAACTAGAAAAACTCAGAAAATTATTGTGGTTTTAATCCTGTGATGACTTTACTGTTAAATCTCACAAGAAACTATAGAAATAACTTTGTTTGAAATCCTAGTAAAAATAAACTTTTAAAATTGGTGGGATTTGTAGTTTGGTTTGGGTTTTTTTTGTTTTGTTTTTGTTTTTTTGGTTTTTTTGTTGTTGTTGTATGGAGAAATAGGAAAAGCTGTAGCAGCTTCCAGGCTAACACTGCATAAAACATTCGGGGTTTGTGTCCTGTGTATTTGCAAATCTAATTATTTGCAATGCTGTTTCTCTTAAGTCTTTGAAATATAGCCAAATAACTTTATATGTGCGTATTTAATTGCTTAAAATATGTGTATAATTAATCAGTTAAAACATAATATTCCAAGAAAAGCTATTGTTTCACTAGTTCAGATTTTGAATTGCTACCTTGTTATTTTTAGGGTTAGCTGCCTTAGCTACATGCTCAAAAATTTTTGATAAGTCTGGTCTTGATTTTGTTTTAATGATATATATCCGAGTTTTGGATTTTCTTCTGAGTTACTAAAACCTATTAAAGGAGGGAATGTAGTGTATTGGTGTGGGAGAAAGGTGGAGCTGAATGGGGAGTTGGTGTCAGGAAGGTGCTTCAGCCTCCTTTCAGTGCCTTTATCTGCTATGAGAGAGGGGAAAATAAAAAGGCCCAGTCCCTTCATGGTTATGGCAGTGGCAGGCACAGACAGACTGGGGGATGATGCTTTAAGGGTATTAAAAATTGCACCCTAACAGAGACTTGGAAAGCAACTGTTGCAGAAAGTCACATAAAAAAGGTTCCTTCCCTTCTGCTTTTCTCTCCTGTATTGGACAAGGAACAGGCCACTGTGCTTTGACAATGTTATGTTCTTTGGTGTTTTTGTTTTTTTTCATTATCTTGAAATTAGTGTGCCTGTTCAAAATGTGCTGATAAACTTTTCCTTATGTTCTGCTTTGCAGTTTTGTTTCAAAGCATGGAATCTTGAGTGTTTTGTACAAAAAAAGTGCTTGGTTTTTATAACAGAAAAAGTTATTCCATGAGATTACTTAAAAACAGACATTGAAGTATTCACTATTCCCTGCTCCTCCTATATAGAATGTGTGTGAAGTGCGGTTTGGAATTTATTTTAAACTTAGTTTAGCTTCTTGTCCACACACTCCCACACTCCCATCTTTTCCTGATTGTTGCAAGTCTTATGAGAATTGGCCAGTTAGACTTTTCTTTTCCTGTGACTGATGAATTAATGGTTTCAGGTTATCTACATTCAAGAAAAAGTGCTATTCCTGTTTTTCCTGAGCAGTTTGGGATGGGGGCACCATTGCTGTGAATCTGTTTTGGTACATTTGAGTTACAGACCAACTGCCAGGCCAAGGTGGTGTTGCTGTTGTGTTCCTTTCTCTGCTGGCTCTGGTATTTGTGTGGCAGAGGAGCTGGTGCAGACTGGGACTGATGGCTTTTTTTAGGGAGAGGAGGTTCCCTCCCATTAATTCCTAACTGAGCTTACATTGGGTTCAGATGAGTGCTGGAGGTGCAGTGAGGGCTGTACAGCAGGACACAAAATGTTGTTTTATTGCTTGAAATAATAAAAACATATCTATACTGTGTCCTTCAGGTGCAAGCTTTATGAAACATCCTGGTGGGAAGTGATGCTTTATTTCCACTTTGTTTGACCTTTTGGAGGCTCACACCTCTAAAGGATGTTTTTTCTTTCTGTCTACTTTGTTTTTCTAAGGCTTTTGTGGTTTTCTATAAAAGGGGCTTGGCTGAAACTATTTCAGGGAACTCTTAATAGATCTGTGAGGCAGGACTATCTTATAAAATGTTTAGTCTCCTTAAGAGGACGAGTATTTATCTACAAGTCTGCTAATTCTTCTTCAGTTGACCTAGATATTTGCTGCATTAAGCTAACAGTTTTTTAAACAAATTATTAAAATAAGTTTGGCAAACTTAGAATCTGCATACAAAGTATTAATCCATCTCAGCTGCTGTTGTCTTAGATCTATCCTGTGTCTAAATAAAGCCAAATTTACTCATTTGATCAGATAAGGAAGAGTGACTGGAATGTTTGACTCTCTGCTGACATAAAGGCTGGAAGAGTGCAGGTTACTCTTTCTCCTCTTGGAAAGTTTTTGGATGAGAATGTCTGGATGTTGTTACAGACTCTCTAATTTGCATCCCCGTTGCAAAATAAAAACTTGTGTTTAATGCAGAGTGCAATACCTACTGTGGTACAGCATAAAAAGAAAGTATTTTCTGTCTTATCCTCTGAAAAGAATATTTGAAGGTCCCTTGTGATATTCCTTTCATGATATATGTCATAAAGCAGAAAACGGTCAAAATGTTTAGGTTACAAACACTGCTCCTGAGGGAGGAGGGGAGCTGCAGCAGGTGTAGTGTTAACTGCTTCCCCTTTCTGAGCAAGGAGAGTGCTGGGTACTAACCTGTGTTTGCTTTGCCCAGGTTGTTGAGGACTATGCTGGGAGGTGGCAGGTGCCTTTGCCTCAGCTGCAGGTGCTGCAGACGGCGCTGTGCTGCTTCACGTCTGCCTGCGTGTCCTTCCCAGCCGAATGTGAGCACGTCCAGTACGTCCTGAGTAGCCTTGCTTTGTGAGTACCTCTTCATTTGCATCACTCCTTCCTCTCCAGGAGCACAGCAAAAGGGCTCCATGTCCTCAGAGCTCCCAAGAGGGGTTTTACAGGTGGTGTAGCTACACACAACAAAGAATTGCTAACTAGAATTTAGTTTTGTCTTTTTTATATCCTTGTTAAATAGTCAAGTTGGCTATGGCAGTGTTTTGTCATAAGGGATGTCTGGCAAAATGAATAATAATCTAAGAAATAAGTGATCATCATAACCTTATTTTGGAGTATTTGAAGGCCGACCTTTGCCAGTAGATCATTTGAAATCATTTATCTCAAATTTTTACTTCTGTACTTCTAGTGGTGTAATAAGCTAAGTACTTCTTAAGATAAATTTCTTAAGAAAGAAGTCAATTACTTTAAAATTGAATGGATTTTTATGTTTGAGTCATGAAAATGCTTCTGGGAATTACTTGTCATGCAGTTAACTGACCCGAAGTCACATTCAGTGTTCAAGAGTTGCAGGATATATGTCATAAATTTTGCTCTAATTTCAATTTTTTTGATGCATTGGTCATTTTCGTACATGAAGACTGGAAGTATCAGGGTAATAAGGACATAAGGAAAAATAAATGCTGTCTTTAAACATTGGTGAAGCTTCACTGTGGACATTTCCTGTTTTGTGTGTGTGAAACTGTTTGACAGAGGGCTATTTATGGCATCATAAGACCACAGTTTTCAAAGTTACATCAAAATATAGTGACATCTGTTGCTGTGGGTTTTTTCACTAGTTTTAAGGAAAAAAGCCTTACAGTTCAAACCATGTTGATACGTACTTTTAAATAGCAAAGCTTAGGAGATAAAAAGGTGGAAATTCACATGTTTTTTGGATGGATACATTCTAATAATTGAGAAGCAAATTGGTCACTGAGTTCCTGTCACCCTTGTCTGTTTTGATTTTTGAGACTGGGTTTACTCCATGAGATTTGCTTCCATTCTAGGATATTAGATTATTTATTCTTCTGCCTGGCTGGCACAGTTTTGCATGTGATGTGATATAAAGGGATCTCAGGGCTTAGTAGCTGCAGTTACCTGGGCAACCTTGCTCAAATCTCTTTTGAAAATTCAGTATATATTAGGTTTGAGTTCTTGGAGAGCAAAACTCTGCCTGACTGTATTGTCATCCTTGAGTAAGATTTCCTTGGTAACCAGACAATAAATAGGAGTGACTGGTTTATTTCCTATACTTAATAACCTTGCTATTTGTATCAAATGAAGCAGCATCTGCATTAATGTCAGGGGCTTTTATAATGGTGCTACACTGGTGTTTTAAGGCAGTGTTTTGATGCCACAGCAGTGTTGTGATCAATCTAGATGGACATAAATGTCAATATGCAGTGCTGCAGACAGTTTTGAGATAAAGTTGGAACTGACTGTAGTCATTTTAACTGGAGACTGCTGATGAGGAAATTAAAATATTTTGATGGCTTCCTTTATTAGACTGTGAGCAGGTGCATTGATAAAGCAGAAAACCATATTTTACACTTGTTCACTATTGATTTCCAGATTTTTTTTTCAAGATCTTCCTCTTTTTAAATCAGTCAAAGCAAATTTAAATGCAAGCGTGTATCACTTGCTCTAACTAGTTTTGTCTTACTATTTAAGTTCCAGTTTGGTTGCTTGCCAGATCATGACATGACTCATGGCTGACCTTTCCTGAGAGTCAAGTATGCTGCAGAATTTTGTTTAACATGAAATGAGATAATGTTTTTTCAGAACCAAGTACTTATTTGGGTAGGGATTGTTTTTTCATTGCATATTTGAATTGAGATTCAAAGACCTCGCTTTGAGAGAAATTCTGTCACTGAACATAGTAAGTTTGCATCTATTTCTCTAAGCCTGTTTTTGGCATAGTTAATCATTGGTTAGGAAAAAAAATACTTTGGCATAATCTATTGGAAATCTAATTTTATTGTACTTTTCCATTATTCCTACAGAAAACTTAATTTTGTCTGTAAGTATTAAGACTTTTTTCATGCACAGTATTTTTTGAAGTCCTGCCTGTCCCTCTGAGAGTTTCTCAGTTCTTGTCTGCTGCTCTTGACTTTCTCAATCAGCAATTGCAGCTCATTAGTGCAGTGCCTGCCTGGTACTTTTGCCAAGTAGAAATGAAATTTCTCAGAATCTTCAGGCAGAGCAGTAACAGTTGCACTGCAGATCCAGGAGCTCCAGCTGCCAAGTTTTTGATTGAATTGAGTCAACTGCATTATCTGGAAGGAGGCTTTCATAAACGAAGACCTGTATTGGAAGGAGATCTGGAAAGCTGCTTTTTACCAACCTCTGATTCTGTAACAGGATTTAAAAGAAATACAATGCTAGACCAGTATTTTAAGATAAAAGCTATGGAGCCACAAATCAGTTTGAATCTAAGCAGCTGTTGAATGTATTGGTCCTTTCTTCAGCCATTTCTGCCACCTCTTCGTGGGGTTGTTGTTCTTCAAGTTGTATGAATTTGAATGCCACACAGAAGGTGAATGTAGTTTTGTTTGCATATTTGCACAAAAGCTGCCCCTTTCTAAATAATCTTCGAAAGCTTCTTTTGAAAAGAGAAATTAATTAGTACCTTTAAATCAACATCTTCATAGAGAGACTTCAGTTATGGCAAGACAGGCTGAAATGAAATAAAGTATGTTTTTAGAAAGTGCCTGAAAATATGAATTGTTTGTCACCAAAAACCTTTGAGTGACTCCACATGGGCACAAGTGTAGATTTCACAGAATTCCTAATTTTGGTTTGAGTGCTGCGAAAAGTAAGAGCCTTACAGTAATTTCATTTTTCGAATCAGTGTTTTTAATTTGACTTGTCACTACTTCTGTTTTTTAGGAGTTTTTTTGAATTGCTGCTGTTCTTTGGAAAGGATGAGTTCTATGAAGATCCTTTGAAAGATATTTTAGGTTCAATCCAGGTAGTGTTGCCTACTTTCATATAAACTTTTAATATTATTTTAGTAGATGTAAAGACAGTTTTGTGAATATATGACCTGGAGGAAACATGCCACTCTAGTGAAAGAAACTCTGCTTGTTTATGTCTATTTGGAGCTTAATGTCATTCAGTTCATGGCATGAGATCTCATGTTTCCTCTCTGGTTTTAAACAGTAAATTTGAAATTGAAGCTTTATCTCAATGAAGTCTTCAAGTCAGCATAAACGTGGATGGTTTAAATTGTTCTATTCTTGGGTAGATTGGTACAGAGTTTTCTATGTCTATGTACAACTTCATAAGATAAATGACCCTTGATTAAAAATTTGTTTTGTCAGGTAAACATGGGGTTTGGTTTGTTTGGGGTTTTTTAATACCTGAAAGGATTTTTAGAGTTGTGCCACCATGACTGGAAACTTTGCAGGGAAACAAAGGATGAAAAAGATGAAAACCAGGCTTTTCTCTATTCATACTGCTCATGCATTTTGAGAAAAAGCTCTTCCTTTGCTATTTTTATGTTGATACCTGTCTGTTACTGCTTCTACAAATGAGTGTGCCAGCACTGTTTCTGCATCAGTTGTGTAATCAAACTGGCAGTGAAAAACAGGTAAATGTATGTGGCTGGAAGCCATTCTTCTGCTGCATTTTTTCTTTCAATATTAGACAACTTTTTCGTTATTAAAATTTTCTGTTGATTAATGGTGTTGTTGACATTTTTACAGCAAATAAGGTGTGGGGATGAGAGGGAACTTGACATGTGAAAATCATGGCTGGCTAAAGCATTCCATGATATTACAGGCAAACATAATTTCTGCCATGTAGAAATCTCAAGAAAAATGGTTGCTTGAGGGCTGGTGACTCATGGCTGAATTCAGTTTTTTTCCTCAAAAATCACAAATCCAGCTCAACATGTCTAAATCTGTGCAAGTTGCCATGAAGTGAAGACTTGTCTCAATGTGTGCCAGTAATATCTCCAATCCAAGTTGGTTTTGCATTATTATACAAATGGGAGGCTCTTTCTGAGAAGCCATTAATTTGACCTTCAACAGTTCTGTATTGCTGTTTTTAGAAAATATGAGTTGTTGCTTTAGGGCTTTCTGTATGGTCAATGAAAGACTTTGTAGCTCAAATTACTGACTGAGGAAATACTCAGCCATGCATGGGTTTCTTGGTTTGTATCTTTGGGATAGCCTGACTATTTTTAGACAGCATCTTTTAATTCTTTCTAATTGTTTCTCTTTTTGCACTTAGGAATGTCAGAACCTTCTGAATAAATACAGGAATCTGAACCTGGAACTTGTGACTCGAATCATTCGAGATGGTGGACCATGGGAGGATCCAGTATTACAAGCAATTCTTAAAGCAAAGCCTGTGTCACAGGAACTAGGTACTTCATTTATCACAGTAATTTTCTAGAGTACTGAAAAATGTGTTCAAGTATGCTTTTTAAAAATATATGGGGTCAGGTGTTATCAGCTGGCATTGCACAGTGTTTTAACTATTTTTCTGTAGTAAAATGTGCTGGTCCCTTTTTTGTTTGAAAGAAAGCTGAATTTCTGTGGTAATTTAAGTCTGCTTTTATAATGTAGAGATCAGATTGGTCAGACACAGGCAGCTATGTAGTAGTTCATAAAATTTGTACAGTGGATTTCCCAAATCTAAGTGTACACTTAAAGCACAGAGACCAACTTGACTTCCATTAGACTCCTGAAATAACATGATTGGAGAGGATCTGATGTGTATTTGTCTCCTGGCACTCTGACTCATTTAATTTTTCTCTTCAGTTGTAAATATTTGGTCTTGTGGCTTTTCTTGGTTCTGTTTCCAATGATGCCCTTGGCTACATGTGACAGCTGCTTTCTGTTTATGGATATGTAATTCCTGGAGCTGGGAAAGGTGCAGTGCATGGGAACAAAATCACTGGAATGTTAATGAAAGTTCCTAAGAAAAATACCCCAGCTACAGTGAAGTCTTTACTAGCATGTTAAGCAACAGTGTTCGCAGGGGAGCTCTTAAAAATTGTTTTTATTTGATAGTGATGGGAAATGCCAGTTCTTCTCTAGTTGTTATGGTGTAGTGTCTGATACAAACTCACACTGTGTTTGTGGCAGTGTGTTCATTGAGAGACAGGAAGAGCACTAAAGTCAGGACAGCTCAGCGAGCTGCCTCCTTAACCAGAACAAGGGTTTTGATAGCAAATTCACATCATTATGCCTTTGTTGTTCTGTCTCTTTGTGAAGCAACTGCTTGAGCAACAGATTTACCCATGGTTTTTATTAGATATCTCAAAGTCCAAATACCTACAGAAACAAAATGAAAACCAAGATGAATCTTGTTTTGTTTTGTTCTGCATCGTGTGATTTTGGTGATTATGATGTGGAATTAGGTCTCCATCTCTCCAGTAAAGAATTAGTTTAGTCCTTTGCTATAATGATTCTCTTGGTCATCATGAATCCTCTCTATGATGGGCAACAGTTTGAGGATGTTTGTTTTTAACCTGGCAGAGCAGGAATGAGACCTGTTATCTCTAGGTGAGCACTTTGTTCCCTTTGGTTTCAGGCTGTACCTCCTTCCCCTCTGCTGAGAGATTTTATCTCCTTTTATTTTCTGATATCCCCACACACACCCTTGACAAATCTCATCTATGCTGACAAGCGTTTTATATTAGACAATTATATTTTGAAAGCTTGTTCTTTCTTCCTCTCACTTCCTCTGAAGTTTGATTCTTGTGAAGTCTTGCACAAAGCAAACATCCTGTGCTGCTTTATAGGCTAGGAGTGTTTAGCCTGTTTTTTGAAACTTGGCCATGTAGTTCCCTCAGGAGTTATTTTAAATAGGAAAAACTGCCTATTATTGCTGAATCACCAACCATTCCTTGCAAAAAACAGTTTGTGTAAACTACATAATCCTGTCCTGGATTCATTAACTCCATGGAGAAGCTTAGGCCAAGACAAACCTCTCTGGTCTGTCTTTACATGAATTGTAGTAAACTTTGAGATGTCACAATCTGTTTGGAGATGGCTGGAAACAAAGCAGTCATAGAGTTGAAAGAAAAATAGTAGGGTTGGAACATAGGAACAATCAACTTGTAATGGACTAGGGAGAATAAGGTGAGCATCCAGAAGGGAACAACACAGAGGTGCAGTCAGATGGAGTTTCTGAGGTGCTGGCTGATGGCTCTTGCTCTAAAGCAAAGCATCACTGCCTGGGTAAGAATAAATGTTGTTTCTTAGTCTATCACTTAGGCTTGGCCAAAGGCTGCTGGAGCTGGCAGTTGTCTTTGGCTTGAGGGGGTTAGAAGAGCTCTGTGTGCTGCCCTGGGACAAGAGGACATGCAGGACAGGGAGGGAGCACTGCCCTGCCAGCAGCATCAGTGAAACTGAAAACAGGAGGCTGTAGGAACCCCCATCCTTGGGAGCTCCTGCTGGCAGTGGTGTAGGTTATGGAGGTGCCCTTGCCTGGGAGAGGAGGCTGTCAGACTCATTTCTGGAGCAGAAGGGACCTGAGAGTTCCCCACACCGATGGGAATGGTAGAACAGAGTGAGCTGTGCTGTGGAGTGCAGTTCTCCCTCCTCTAAGGGAAAAGGATGTTACAGGGCAGCATTTCTTTACCATTAGCACTTACCAAAGCTGAGTATTTCCAGCCTTATTTTTCAGTAATCTGTTGGGTAATGCTTGCATGCAAACAGAGGATGTGGTTTATTATCCTAAGGGTGGTAATTCAGAGAAGGAGAGGCCTTTACTTGGCTCTAAGGACTTTTCCATATAATGACTTTTCTTGCACTTCATCACCACCATTAGACACTGACTTTCTTTTTAGTCTTCTTGTTTTCTGAGCTTGTTCTCAAAAGTGCTAATGGGATGATTTTTTTCTTGCAGTGCATCTGTTAACAAATCAAGTTGAAACCTGACACCTTGAATAATACTGCTTAAATGTTCATTAGCATGGAACACTGTTAGCTTGCATAAAAATGAAGTTGCTAGAGAAATCTTGGGTTTGAGTGTAAGGAATTATTTCAATCCTTCAAAAAAAATCTTTAACTGAAAGCTTATTGTACAAGTAATCTCTTCATTTTGGGGGAAAAATTAGTTGTTCAGATTGTGGTTTTTAGTAACCATTTCTTAAGTATCACTTTAACTTGCTTGTAATTAATACAGATTGCTTCTAAGGGATGAACTTTCAGCCTTCACTGACTTTAAATTGACAATCTCATTCTTTCTTTCTTTCTTTCTTTAAAACATGAAACACTGAAGTACTACAGTTGTAGCCTTGAGTGATATTTTAACTTTTAATCCAAAGAGATACTACAACCTGTATAATCTTTTACAGTAAAGATGCAAAGCATGTCTTCCAGGTATTTCTGAATCTCCAGTATTTTCAGTATCTCACTTGAAATAATTTCATTCAAATATTAGCGTTAAGATTCTTTCAGAGCCGGAAAACAGATTTCCAGAAATTAGGAGCCAGAATTTAAAAGTATTTAGATAGTGCTACTGGGCACAATTCCTTTCAGAGGAAGATATGTTTTCTAAGCAAGCAAAATCAAGGCATTCAAAGCTTCTCAAGGCAACAGCATTTGAATTGTAGTGAACTTTTTTCACCACTTTGAGGTCTTACATTTTAATGGATAATGAGTATCTTGAGGTTTTTATTTTTAATTTTAAAATATTTATAATTACAGCTTTGGAAGTGATGTCTGTCAGTCCTGTACTTCTGACAGTGACATGGATTCTGCTGATGAGAAGGGAGGGAATTTTCTTTCTTTCAAATGCTCACATCTGCTTCTATATAATATAAGTTTTACCAATCCTTTGCAGCACCTTGTGTTAACCTATTAGAAACAAAATACTGAATTAGATTACTGGTTTAAGGAAAATAACAATTTCTATTTCTAAACAGAAGGACAGACTTCTTATGGTATTTAATTTAATATTTGGTAGACTTTTTTAGCAAAGCCTTTATTTTTTCTTGATATTATTTGTTATTAAGAACAACATTACATTTAGATATATTTGTTGTTTGGACTTCATATTCTAATTGCCTTTAAATCTTTCTTTTCTGTGCAGTTAACAAATATTTAAGCTCTGAAAATCCACTGTTCTTTGAACTCCGTGCCAGATACCTTATTGCCTGTGAACGCATCCCTGAGGCAATGGCTCTTATCAAATCTTGCATAAATCATCCAGATATCAGTAAAGATCTGTATTTCCATCAAGCTCTTTTCACCTGTCTTTATATGTCACCATTAGAAGATCAGCTATTCCAGGAGGTTTGTCAGTATACATTTCTTTTTTTTAAAAATGAAGTGGTGCTTTATACGTGCTGTGTACAAGTTGTCAAGAGGAGCATGTGGAATTCTGATTTTGTGGAACCAAATGTCATAAAATCAGGCAGCCACGCTCATGTTGCTAAACCTAGTGCTGGCTTAAGCTTGGAAAAGTTGAATGCAAAGTGCCTACAAATCTTGTTGACCTAAATGCAATTTTTTGGTCAAGTATTCTTGTAGATATATTCCCTAAATATTTGTAACTTCAGTGTATGACTATTAACTATTTTAGTAAAAGCACTTGAGCCTAATTGATGTTAATCATACATTATATAGTTTTGTTAAAGTTTTTTAATAAGCCCCAATATGTAAAATGGCACTTGAGCTGAATGTGGCCCTATTTTATCACTGATAGCATGTAGTAGATAAGTGCTTTTCTTAACCTTTGTTTTAAGAAGAGGCCACCAAACAGTGGCAAGAACAAGCAAGAAAGTGTTTTTGTGTAGTATTTTAATTTCTCAGACAATTATTCTGATGGACATTACTCTAAGAAATATGAAAGAGCTCGAAATATCTCCAAAATCTTTACTTTGTACACAAAAGCCATTCCTAAGACATCCTGTGTTAATAGCAATTCCTGAAGTTTTTAGTAGAGCAGGGTCTGATTGGTTTTGATTTCATGTCAGCAAATTGATCTAAATCGATTTTATTTTAATTGTATAGCACTTGTTGAGGACTGATTGCAAGAGTGGAATTGAGATCATCTGCAACACTGAAAAAGAAGGGAAGACTACCTTAGCCTTACAGCTTTGTGAATCCTTCCTAGTCCCACAGCTCCAAAATGGGGACATGTATTGTATATGGTAAATATTTTATTTCTGGGGAAGCAGCTGAGCAGAAAATACATGCTTATTGCCAAAATGAAACTCACCTAACTTAAAAATACCAGATAAAACTGATTTTTAAATGTTCCTGGTGCTTCTGTTGTGCCTGTTTGCCCTTTTACACACAGTCATATGCAGGGTAGCCTAATAGCTCATAACTCTTATTTAATGTTTGAAAGTTATAGGAAAGTAAGCCTTTACATACCTTACCTAGAAATGTAGCATTTATTTTTAGCAAAATGCAGTCTGTAGGCTTTAGCCATGTGGATATCTTGCTCTGTAACTGTAGTGTCACCAATGTGCCTAAAGAGAGAATGTATGGTGCTGGAAATGTGCTGTTATATGGAAACTTGGATGTCATGAACAGAGGTATCACTTAGATGGGGTTCTCTAGAAAACATTGAAGATGTCTTCACACACATTCCATTGTCTTGATACCTGGACTTGTTTTAGGGCTAAAAAGTGTTTTCTGGAGAGTTGTCAACAAATTTTATCATTCTGAGGGCTGAAAGATGGCTAAGGAATATAATCCTTCTGTTGAGCCTGTGTAACTTCTGTACCTAAATGGACATCTGCATTCCTTGATGAAATATGCTTTGTTTGTTTATGTAGTTAAAGCAAAACATCCTAGCAAGGATTTGGTAGAGGTCAAATTATCAATCTGTCTAACTAATTTTGATATTGAGTTCAGAAGCTACCTCGGATTTCTGTGTTCCCAGACTCCAGGAAATCAAAAAGCTTTGTTGTCTTGAGAAACTAATGAAAGTTAGATATGATAACGTTTGCTTTGATATTAATATTTTTCCTTAACTGTTGGACTGTTGGATGAGTAATTGCTCAATCAAAACCATTGGGATTATAATGACTTCCATTTATAGTACAGTGTGTTGGCAATAGCTACTGGCATTTTTCATCCAGTCTGTCCAGGAAAAGATGGACAGGACTGTCCCCATAGGAAATATGAAGTTCAACTAAACAGCTAGAGTCTGTGTGAGCTCAGTGGGAATTGAATCCATCTTTGCTGATTCCTGACCAAAAGCTGCATCTCCCTGTTTCTTACTAGAAAATTACAAGTGTAACCTCCATGGATTAATGCTTTCTGTTTGGGGGATTCAGTCTTTGAAGAAATGCATTTTTAATACTCTAATTAAAACTCCTTTTGCTGTAGTAACATGTTGACCTTGCTCTTATCCAGCTGATCATTGAGTTCTGCATCATTCATTTTTGAAATTGCTGTTGAAAGCAATTTGTTCTGGCAAAGCAGATGTCAAAGATGAAATTCCAGTAGAGGCTCCAGTACTGTTTGATATCTGGTTTTCAGGGAAATCATCTTGGCATCTCTCAGTATTTTAATTTTTTCAGAATTCAGACTTGAGGATCTATGGAAGAGAATTCAGAGCAGTTATGTATGTGCAGCTAAAGCAGATGCTTCATTCTTCACAGATGCTGAGCCTTAGTAATTGTGTTCCCAGCAAGAACTCTGTGTAATACTTAATAGATCATGGAAACTGCAGCAAAGCTTGTGAAGGCATGACTATACTGTAATCCAATTTTTTGAAGAAGTAGGAGCCAGGTTAAATTAACCTAGAGAGTCTATTTTTCCCCAGGGAAGATATTAATGTCTCCAGCACAGTATAAATCAGCTCACCTTGTTCAGGAACTGAGGGCCTTGCAGATCTAAGAGAGATCTAGCTGCTAACACTACAAGCAAAGATGAGACAACAAAACAGATTAGAAAGCTGTAAATAGCAAATATTTGCTACAGTCTATATGAAGTCTTCAAGCTAAAACCATTAGCTGTCATCTTGGGGGAAGATGAACTTTAAGCAGGTTGGTCACAAAACTCAAATTTTCACTGATGTTAAGAATAAATTCTAGATTCAGATGAACAAATTATTTTTCTGAAATGAAATCATCAAGCAAGATGTGCTTGGTCATACTAAAAATACTTTGAGCAAGGTACTGGTAAGCAATCAATTCATATTACTTTGATACAAAGTGTTGTCTCTTCAGGAGGACACACAGCATTTTGATGGTGCAGGCATAGGTGGCCTTCCTTCTCTGACAGATGATTTTTAAATGCTTTTTTGCCCATTTTCAGGTGATTCCTATGCAATAAATTCAGTAAGTCAAAGAATTTTTATTACAGGTTTGATCAGGCTTTTGGCAAATGGTGTTCCCTACTTAGGAGTAGCAAAGGCTTTAGATCCAGCTAAGTTAGGGAGGGTTTAACCATCATTTCATGTTCCTGGTGGAGGCACACAGTGGTTTTGGTATTTTGTAGGTAGTTAAGAGGCTGGAATGCATGATTGCCTCTGGTAGAGGTGCTGAGTTGTGTGATTTCTCAATAAGAATTTAAATTGTCCCAACAAAGTCAGAAATGGACTTGAAAAGGAGAAGCTGTTGTATTGATATAGCAAAGTAAAACTAAAATACTAAAATGCTGTTTCATGTCAGGGTCTAAGTAAATGGTAGGTAACACCTTGGTCTTCACCCATGCAGCTCTTCCTTCTACTTCCAGTTTCCTGCTCTCCTTTCTCAGCTCGTTACTTGTGCCAGCCTAGCACTTGTCTGAACACACAGCAAGCCCCTTTAACCACTAATCTCTCAGAAGAATAATTTTATTTTTCTCACATTCTCTGGGATTAGTATTGAAATGGTGTGAGGCAAAGCAGAGAGTGAGATATATTATTGAATTGTAACATATAACATAAAAATACTCAGTTCTTACTTCTGTACTTCAGGTTGAGACTGCTACTGAGTTAAGAATGATTTAGTGCATGAAGACACTAATAATTTCAAACTTGCATATGAAGTTTGCAAATATGTAGAAATCAGGTTTCCAGCCTGGTAAAGGCAGAGGTGAGCAGTTTGTATCTTTAGAAACCAGAAAGATTAATTTGTTTGTGTGTAGAACTGCTTATAGGTCTCCCTTTTCAGTTTCCCCCATAAGCTTAATCTTTCTTTCAACTTTAGTTCTCTTGAGTTCTGAATGAAAGAAAACAATCAAGGTGTCAGTGTCAAGCAGAGTTCTAGAGCTCTCCTGAACTTAAAAGTGGGGCTGGTTTTGTCATAGGCAGTTCTGTCACTTCCCTTCATTCAGGGAGCTCTGAGCTCACTAAGAGAAGCTTAATCTCAAAAGGTTTGTCTGAATCTGGAAATAAGCCAAATATTTTGTCAGTAACCAGGTTTGTTTTCTGAGGGAGAAGACTGCTGGAATAGCAAAGTGTCTTCCTTCAGAAAATGAAAGTCAGTGGGTCCTGCTTTCATTGTAATGTTGTGGTGGGATTTTTCCTGAGTCCTAACTAGAGCTGCCCCTGTGTGAGATCTTTGTGCTGGCAAATCTTCTTGTGACTAGAAGCTAGCCCAGTTGCCTTCCTAAGTCTCTGAATTAAAGTGCACAGAACTTTTATGCTGTAAACTTCAATTAGCTCTATTTTATAGCTAACACATCACTAGTGCAGAGTTTAGCACTAATCTGTTCTTACATTTCCTGTTCTCAGGCAGGAATGTTTGACAGCAGATCATGGAGGTGTAGGATATCTGTAGAGCCTGAAACTTTGGTGTAACTGCTGTAGGCAGAAAAGTGTGCTGTAATAACTGGAGAACATCACTATTTCCTGCCACATCAGGAGCTTCCTCTGCTGCTTCCATTTTTCACATTCAAAAGCTGCTTTTCCTGAAGAACTCTTCATCCTTTTACTGGAAGTCACTTAATCCCAAGAGCACACAGATGTTTATTGCCTGTGGTGTTGAGGGCTAGGTGCTGTTCCATCTGATTTTATTGTGCACTTCTCTGAAACTGAGCTGAATACATGAATGTTTTGTTGAATATTTAATGGGCTGGTGATAGGAGATACCCTGAATGCTTTAACAAAGTACTTAACTTGCATTTTCCGTTGTGCACATTGTTAATTAGATCAGTATTGCACCCTCAAATATGATTTCAGTCACAGAATATGCAAATAATTGTCTTTAGTAATGCATTGTGCTTAGTGAGAGAGTTCTAAAACTCAGTGTAATTAGAATATTTTATTCTCTACCTAATAGGGACCTGATCTTCATTTGGAGTAAACTGCAGCTCAAATCTAACCCATCAAAACAAGTATTTGTGGACCAGTGCTACCAGCTTCTAAGAATTGCTACAAATGTCAGAGTAATTTTCCCTTTCATGAAAGTCATTAAGGATGAAGTAAGTTCTGTTTGTTTTTACCTCATCCATCCTTCTTTTGGTAACCAGTTAAAATAAAGAGAAGTGATGTTTATATTGTGTAATGACCACTTTTGGTGGAAAGTTAAAAAAGAGGGGTTAGGGAAGGACACAATATTATCTTTAAAATTTTTCAGGTTCCAGAATGGGCTTCAATATTATGATTGCTTGTGTGGTTTTAAGATTCATTTTTTTAAACTGAATTCTGAGCTTTTCTGTTTCTGCAGCAAGTTAGAGGAATAAGTCCATGGAATAAATGTGAATGATTTGTTGGTTGGGTTTTTTTTTTTTCAGCCTGACCTCTTAAGGAAATAGGATCTCTGTAATTGTATGTACCCTTCATCTTTGTTAAATTCTGGATCCTTTCACCAATTCCAATCAAATTGGAAAAAAAATTGCTTAATATAACATAAAGGAAAAGGCAGAATAATACAGGAGAAGACATTGTTTTGCTTCAGAAAATTGTGCTGTATTTCATGCTTCAGATCTCAGTCTTGTTCTGCCTCATCTGCAAAAGAAATCACGTGCAATGCTTTGCACACAGGCCTATGAGTTGTTTCCCAACAAATGTTATTTATCATTGACCTGATAGACAAAGCTCCTTCATATTTTGTGCCCTAAATGAATTCTAAATTATTTTGTCAGATCTAAATACAATAATTTGCTGCTGTTCAAGGGTATGTATTCTAGAATGCTTGTGGTGATATTAATAATTCTATTTGCATGTGAATAGTCATATTTTTTTTAATAGCCCCCTACTTACGGAGCATTTGTTAAAACCCAAATATAGGAGACATTAATTATTCCTAAATTTCCTGTACCTCTTTTGACTTTAATCTGCTGCCTGTTGGGCAGTGTATTTCTGATCATTCCTCTGAGCTCCATGTTCATGGCAGGGCCCCCAGCTTGAAGTGTGGAATAGGAATTCTGCTCATTGGAAGGATGGGTCATCAGTTTTGGAAAATGAAGCCTTTTAGAATTCTTGGCCATGGTTTGTATGGTTCTCCTGCTGGTTGTTCAAGACTGTGAGAAATCTTACCATGGTTTTTATGTAATTCAAGCTAGAAAAGTTAATAGAGGAATTGTCTAATTATAGTGTGAAACAGCCTAAGCAATGAAGAGGCAGGCAGAAGATACTGAGAAATGAGATATGATCTCCCTCAGTTTTGGTTTATGTCCCAAATAATTATCTTTAAGTATAGAACTGCATGGGGCAGAGCTGATGCTTTGTAGCTGTATAGCTTTCAGTGAAAACCATTTTTGGATCTGTATTTGTAGCTTTGTTTGAGCAATAATTAAAAATGTTCATGCCCTTGGGTGAAGTTCAGTAGCAGGATGCTTTCTGGACTGCTGTTTTGCAATAGATGAATGTAAATACGTGGCATGTTGGGGAGTTGTTTACGTACACTCTTATTTCCTTGCTGCAGGTTGGTGAAGCTGGCCTTCAGATCTGTGTGGAGATATGTGGATGTGCCCTACAGCTGGACCTCCGTGAAGATCCCAGCATGAAAAGTCTTATCTACAAAGCAATCGCTCATTTCCTGCCCAATGATTTGGAGATCCTCAGAATTTGTGCTCTCTCCATCTTTTTCCTGGAGCGCACCTTGGACTCGTACTACACTGTTGAACACCTGTACAAGTGTGCAGATGAGGAATACAACGAGTGCACTAGTTCTGTCCAGAACCGCGTGCGGTTTGAGCTGCTGCCCATCTTGAAGAAAGGATTGTTTTTTGATCCCGAGTTCTGGAATTTCTTGATGATCAAGCAGAATTGTTTAGCGTTGTTGGGGGATAAAGCTTTGGATGGCTTGAGTGAAAGTACACTGGAAAACTCCCCTGCAAACGCAGAGAAAACAGCAGAGTACAGGGCTCAGGGTGAGGAACGTGGCTGTTTAACAGATGTCAGCAATGGGGAGCTTGAGCCTGGGAACTGCTCTGGAGCCCGCTCCAAAGGGAATGCCAGGAAGAACCACCAGGCTCTTGAGGCACCCAGAACCTTGGATCAGACTGAACCAAGGCACCGCTGTGTGATCTGCAACAAGGAGTTCCTTGGGGATCACATAGTGAAACACGCACAAGCTCACCAAAAAAAGGGCAGCTTCTCCTGTGTGCTTTGCACCAGGAAGTTCAGGCAGAAAGGGCTCATGCTGAAGCACCTAAGGAATCATGTCAGGAAGATAGAAAGGCAACATCTTGCTGCAGCTCTTGAGGCTGGTCAGGAGGCTCCTGCTCTTCATGAAGTGCAATGTTCTGGTGTTTCTGTGTCTCTTGAAAATGGGAATTCTGAGGGTTCCAAAGATACTGAACCAGAGGCTACAGTAGCTCCGAGTTCTGATCAGGTCCAAGAGGAGGCTGAGAATGCAGAACAGGTTTTGGATGCAGTGGAAAACCATCTAAGTGACCAGGATGATGCTACTGAAAGCAGTAGTGACAGCTGTTTTAATCATGTTCCTGATGGTTTATGTACAGAGAGCTTGCCTGAGGATGATGAGAGCTCCAGTAAAGAGTCACCCATTCTGCATAAAGTAAATGGAGTGTTTTGCCCTCAAAAAGACATTGATGCTTTGGATGAGGAAGGAACCTTTAAGTGCCCTGCTAATGGTTGTGCTAGAGTGTTTAAAAAAATAAGATTCCTCAACAAACATGCCAGAAAAACTCATCCAACTGATCTGAAGGTGCAGCAGCATATAATGAAATGGAATAAAGGAAAATGCCGCTTCTGCCAGAGGAAATTTGCTGATTCCCAACATTTTATAGACCACCTGAAGAGACATGGTAGCTGGCAGAGGGACAGGAGAGCTGGCGCAGGGACAGAGCAGTGGTACCTGCACGCGGACAATGGCTGACGTGC
>JAOTQP010000001.1:112666393-112688972 GCA_026413545.1 Cichladusa arquata | reverse complement strand
ACAAAAAGTCACAGTGTGTTTAAAGCTCAGTGCAATTTCTCAAACTGCTGCAAGCTATTTGAGGAGCTCCCTTTGCTGTATGAACATGAGGCTCAGCATTATTTAAATAAAACCCCAGAATGTTCAGAAGATGCAAGTGAAAAAGATTCTTCAGATGATCCTTCAGAACCTTGTAGTTACCAAGATGATGATGAATCTGTTAATGAAAAAGAAACTGTAGATTTACCAATTCCAACCTGGAAGTCAAGGAAGGATTCTGCAGAACCAAAGACATATATTCAAAGTGTGGAGAAGAAAGCAAATAATGTAATTCATAATGGAAATGAAAGCTCATCTGAGGGTAGTGCTCCTGTTTTAAGTTTGATAGACCAAAAGACACCTGTGTTACAGCCAAATCCTGAAAACTGTAATGTTGTTAGTGACCAACTGGTCAATGGGCACAGCGACCCAGATCAGACAACATCCAAGGCAGCCCAGGTACCTTTGGACAGAGTAGCAGATGAAACAAGGACAGAAAATGGGTCAGGGTTACCAGTTTTACAGAATTGTCATGATGCACCACAAAATAATGCTCCTGCAGCCTCACAAGTACCTTCTAAACCAAATCAGACAACAGAGACTACTTCATATGGTGTCATTTTAACAAAACCCTATGTCAGACCTTTGCCTCCGAGTTACCTTGATGAACGTTACATTAGCATGCCAAAAAGAAGAAAAATTTTGGCTGATGAAGTAGATGCTTATTCTGAACAAGACAAAATTTGTAGCAAATCAACAGAAAGATTTAGGTGTGGCAACTGCTTGACCATCTACTGTAATTCAGAAGCACTTGAGGCTCACCTTGCACAAAAGAAGTGTCAGACGCTCTTTGGATTCGATTCAGATGATGAAAGTAAGTCCTGCAGTCCTTCTGTGTTGGTTTCTTTGGCAGTCAGTAGCAATCAGAAAATGGTCTTTGAAAACACGAATAGATAAGACAGACACTAACTAAATCACAGTACTCTGCTAAATTGGAAGTTTAAATTGGACATGCTGTTTGGAATAAGAAAGAGGTGGTGAGAATTTGTAGGCAAACTAATGGAAAAGACTTCTGATAAAACAGAATGGGATAATTCAATCAATCTGTCTTTCCTTGCATATTTGAAACTAAATATGGTGAGAAACATAAGCAGTGTTCTAGATTAAGGAACGATTTACATTCTAATCTTCTGTCTTTTACAGGTGCCTGATTCAATGTTGTGGAGAAAAGTATCAGATGAGGAGTGGTGTAAGGAACACTACATGAAGCAGCATCAGTTTGTTTCCCAGTTGGCCTTAATCATGAAGCAGTCTCAAATTCCTGTAGAAAAACATGACCTTGAAAAAGACAAAGCACATTTTCTAGACAAAACTCATAGAGGAGTAATAGGAGCTCTGCAGGTCTTGAGTCCAGAAAAGTTGCTACAAAACCCCCCAAAGTACCAGTTATCCAAAAAAGCCATGTTCATTCCAAATGTGTGATTGAAGCTTAATGGCACAGCTTTTCTAGCATGAAAGTTGAAGGACAATGAGACATAGAGGTGAGGAGACAGTGGAAGCAGAGGTGTTCATTGCCTTGTGGAAATCCAACCAGCCAGTTCTGAAAGCTGCTTTAGTTTGTGTGGTTAATGGGTATCCACACAGCTGAGAAGGAATCATTGAAGGAGGTGTTACATTCTTACCTTGTGGATAAATGCATAAAGAAACCATGCATTCTTTTGTTTTCAAAGTTTGACTGTGTGAGTCCATTATCTGCTCAAAAGCATGGAGCTTGTTTCATATGAACTTCTACTCAGAATCCAAAGAGGAATGTGGAAGGAAATCTTGAGATAGATGGGATGCTGGCATAGCCAAAAACTTGAAATACAGAACAAGCAGGAAAAAGTGAGTTGATGTGATATTGTGTGAGACTTGCACACAGTGGAAATGAGAGCATGCAAGAGAAGCTCTTTGCAAGGCTGAGGTGAAAGTGTCCTGTAAAACATCCACTGTAGGTGTGGGAAGACCAACACAAGGGATAGATTGTGTGGATATTAACAGCAGCTGATGGAAGCAAATCCAGATTTTTGGGAGGGTTAAGCTTGCATTACAGAGCAGAGTTAAATTCTGCAAGTACAGAGGTCCCTCAGCTGTTGGTAGGACCAACAAGAACTTGAGAAGGCAAGGAAAAGCAGAGCACATCAGGTTGGGGTGAACAGAAAGGTCAGGAAGAACCTGTTTCACATCTGTGATGTTGCTTAATGGTGGTGGGCCACAACTCAGTACTGTCAGTGTCTAGAAAGTAGAAAACAGGGATCCTCTCAATCCTGAAGACACATTGCAATCCTATTTAGTAGCATCCCTTGAAAGGAGAGCCTTTCCCAGAGGCTGGTGAAGGACTTATTAAATGTTAAGCACTTTATTCACAATTCACTGTTCATAGAAACAATCACAATGTGAAGATAGGAAATAGGAGTCCTTCAGTTCTATATGGAAAATTGAAATACAGAAGATTTTGAAACCAAAAAGATGCTGTTGTAATTTTTGGTCTTCCTACCCTAAGGCAGAGGTGTGGCAAACATGCACATTGTCCAATTACTGTGCTAATTTATCCTCTAATTTATCTCACACTGTCTTGCCACAAAGTATTTTTTTTTAATTTGGATCCTGTTCTATGAAAATTGTAGTGGGATTGCAGGCAGGGGAGGAAAACTGATGTTCAGAGTCATTCCAGAAATGTAAGACAGCACAGAGCAACTGTTCCTGCTCAGCTGTCCCTGAAGAGTTTGTCAGTGTGTGCAGGGCTTAAGTCAACAGGTGGGTGGAAATTCATGAGTGAAAAATCAGGGGGTGCATAAAACCCCCTGTTCATTGTAGCAATGGCTCACACTTGCAGACCCAAGGGTTTCTCTCTAAGATTGGCTGTGAAGTAGTTCAGGAACATAAACTTAGTAGTTCAGCAATGCCTCTGCTAATAACCCTCTGTGGAAGTAAACAGATATTTGCATTAATTTTGCTTTCTTTTCTCCTCCTGCAAGGTAAAAAGAATGCAAATTCAAAATCATGCTCTTGAGTTCTAGAAGAGTTTTGCCTTAACTTTGAGTTGGATTAACATAAAAGGTTATAAAATTATGATCACAGGTATGTGTGCATTACATGAATCCAAATTATGGCCCACTTCCAGAGATTTGTATGATGCTTGAGGCACCAAAGAATTTTTTTTTGCAGTTGCAAAAAACCTGATTTAAATGCATCATTCATTACATATACATATATACACACTATATATATATTTACATGTATAAATACATTAAAGTTTTAAGCATAAAGTTAATTGGGGTCCTTATCAGACAAATGCACTTTCACATTTTTTACTTTCAAGATACCAACTAATTTTTAAGGACCCAGGTACTGTGTTGAATGTTCCCAGGCTCCCCCTTCTTTGCTTGACATTGCTTAAATATATTTGGGAAAAAAGAGGTTCATTTTCAAGTATTACAGTTCTGAAAAATCTAAAAACTGAGTCAACAAAGATATGACAAAGATGTTTGTGTAAAAATCTTTTTAATGTACCTTTTAATCTTTGGTGCTTTTATGCCTTTTCCCTGGAGCTCCATATGTTTGAAGATGCTTTAAAAACATGATTGAGACTTGTATTATCTTTGGTTTAAGTGTGTAGATAAATGCATCTGTGTACATGCATAAACTGTGACCATAATTTTTTGTACCTGCATTAAAATCATTTTTGTTCAAAGATGCTTTTCTGGAACACCACCATTTGTTTCTCTCATGTATTCAGTGTCTACACTTTGGAGAACAGGAAATATGAATTCTTACATAGGTGAAGATGAGCATCACCTAACAATTATCAGGAATCTGTTAAATTGACTTAAAGCAGCAAGTGGGTGGTAATGTTTTAAAATTATTATTTTCACTTCAAAAGACATTGCATTTTCTTGAAGCTACTCTCTGATACCTGTTAGTATTCTCAGATAGTTGCAGTATTAAGCAACTTTAATCAGAGGCAAAAAAGTATTTGGATCATGTGTGGAATAATTCTCCATGCTTTTTAGGTATTCTTTATTATTGTGAGTATTACTCCATATTAAGCCTGCAACTTCTAAGGCTGTAAACAGGTTAAAAGTCTTGAAAGTTGGAGGTTTTTGGTTGGTTTTTTTTTCCCCTCAAGCATTAAGCATTGTGTGACATAATTGGAAATCCTTAAAAGATGTATCACTTTGATTCAATAAATCCTGAAGTACACGTATAATGAAAGCCTCCAGCTACCCTAAAGCTGTCTGAAGTTACACATGAGCTTAGAAGCCTTGTTGGATCAAAGTTGGTGCAATTCAGTGCTCATAATTGTATTTAATAACATTCCTCCAGCTGGATTTGGACTTTCCTTTTAAGAGTGTCTCCTCTAACCCCATCATGTTTCACTGTAAAAGTTGTGTAATTTCTAAGTTCAAAAAGCTGCCACTTGGTGTAGGCACCTTTCACCAAAAAAAAGAATACTGAAAGTATGTTGCAAGTGGTCATATCTGTGGGGCAAGGTCACTGGTACTTTGGTTATTTAGCCATATTCATTAAAATTATATGAATTGTATAGTTTGGATAATTTATAACATTAAACTTTGTGATTTTAATATCACATGGAAGGTTCAGCTGTACTCATTTCTTTTATTGTTTAACACCAGTGCTATGGACAAAAGACCCGAAGGGGGTGGTAGTGTTACTATTTTCTTAATTTATTTGGTACTGTATAACACCTTTCTGATTAAATGCAGTGTATGCATTTTGGGACTCTTAATTTGTAAAAGCTGTTACAGGTTCAGCAAGAAAGGAAATTTGTGCTTCCTTGTTGAATGTTAAATTATTTTACTTTGCATTTTATATAAGAGTACAAATTAAAACTGAGCCATCAAACTGCAATAAATCTACAGTAGTGTTTCATTTTAAAAACCTTTTGTACTGTACATAGATTTGTTCAATAAAACATTGTCTTTGTTGTTGATAGAAACTGATCTTGTCTTTTGGAGAATCACTCTGGAAGTGCTGCTGTGATGTTCAGAGCTACTGTGTTATGTTTGGTACATGATGGTTGCATGGCACCTGTGTGAAGATGCTAGGTCTTGATGTTCCAGGTGTGTGGATATTTGGATTTGAACAGATCCAGCTTCAAAAGGGAGGCAGCAGCTAATTCCTAGGGCTCAAGATCCAAATTTGGGGCCACAGACAAGTCTGGGTGCAGCTGTTTTAAAATACATCTGCTTCTGGTTGGTTGTCAAGTTCAGACAGAAAGAGTGTAGCTGCCTTTTGCTTCAGAAGTTCAATACTGCCATCTGAAATTACTGGATAATTTAGATTTATTATAAGGGTAAGGGGCTTCAGGTACATTTTGCCAGCAAAAATATTTATCAATATGACAATGTGTACATAAGCCATTTAATAAATTCATTGTTAAATGTGTTAGCACCAAATATAAACTTTGCCCCTCCTCAGATGGACAGGAGAGAGAAAATACAACAAAAGCCCTTGTATAGCTCCTTGAATTACGACAGCAATTCATTGTTACAAGAGTATTGTTCACTTTTTGCTTTATGTAGGCTAATAATTTTCCTGTTTCTTCCCCTTTGGGAATGCCAGTTCCTGCTCAATGCTCAAGGCAATTAAAAGTTTGAATTAAAACTCTAAAGGGAATTCTGAGTTATGAGAAAGAGGGGAAAAAAAATGAAACCTACTTCTGAGATTATCCCCTTTCCACCCCTATCACCTCCAAAGGGGAAGCACTTACAAAGTAAAATAATATATAAATATGTTATAAATAATCCTGCTGAAAGGGTTGGTCTTGGTTTAGAACAGGAAAGGGGCTGTGGGGAGACAAGTCCTGAATATTGAAAAGTCTCTCCAATCTCCCTGATGCCAATGCACTTTTCCTCTTGAAGGATTAATGGGAATGTGACCATTCCAAGGGAACCTGCCTCTCCTTTCCCCTCCCAGCCCTCATTTCTTACTAAAAACACAGCAAACATCTCAATCTAATTTTTAAAATAGCATCTTGATGGTTGTTTTTTTTTCTCTGAATTCCAGAAGATTTGGATAGGTAATACTCCTTGAAGGCTGCAAATCTAAATAAGGGTTTATTGAAACAAGCAAAATGAAGCAAAGGTAATTTCTATTTTTCAGATGCATCATCTAATTTGTAGTTTGCAAGATTGATACTAATCAAGAATATTAAATCAGTGTACACATGAGGGGAAGTTTGGCACAGCAGACAATAGGCATTATTATGTTAAAGCTTTCCAGATGCTTCCAGACCGAGTTTTTATCTGAATGTTGAACTTAAAATTCATGCGCAAATTTTGTTCAGCTGTTTCTGGCTTATATGGAATTCATTGCTTCATTCAGCTCAAGAGAACAGCTCACTCAGCTGAATGTGTGCTGGTTTTCCTTCTGATCAGCCTGGGAGATGCGCATGGACTTGTTTTGCATCTCAAAGAGGAAACAATCATCTAAAATGCAGGGATAAGGAATGTATGTCTTTACAGAATTCCTGGGATTGACCACAAGAAGGTTGTCTCTTTACACATTCATATTCAAGCAGGGGTGGAGGAGAGCGTTGGCTTTTTCTGCCACAGAGAGGTCAAGCACTCGTACCCTTATTTTTCTCGGCATGTGGGTGATGATGCTTAGCTCACCTGAAGCTTCTGCTGTCTTCTATTCCGTTTTTTGTTCATCTCTTTCCCTTTCTCTCTCGGGAAGGGACGGGCACACCGTAATAAACTCTCCATCTAATATAGTATAATCCATTACCCGCGGCTGTACCGCGGCCGTGCCCGGCCCGTTCCCGTGCGGAACCTCGGTGCCGGCCGCTCGTTCCAGCCGGCGCCCGGCGCTGCAGCGCGCGGCCGGCGGGGCGGCCATGGCGGCCGCGGGGCTGAGCGAGCGGGAGCGGGCGGGCTGCCGCGACCTGCTGGAGCTGCTGCGCACCGAGGAGCTGCTGGCGCTCACCGACACCGTCACCAACCGCCTGGTGCACCCGGAGAGCCGCCAAGGTGCGCGGGCGGCGCCGGGGCCGCCGGGCCGGGGCTGCCGAGCGGGGCCGGGCCCTGCCGGGAGCCCCGGTTCGCTTCGCCGGGCCCGGCGCTGGGGGGGCCGGGGCTGCCCGGGGGTCGCTGCTCGGGGGTCGCTGCCCGGAGCCTTCTCCTGCACAGCCCAGCAGCGCCGGGGGTTGGCTGCTCGGAGCTTGGGGTGGTTCAGGCCGAGGACGGTGCGGTGGTGACGGGCTGGCAGCAGATCTCCAGCTCTACACGCGCATCTTCTTCCCCTCAGAGCCCTGCAGCGAGCTGCGAGCGCCGTGCCCTTAGTGCTGAAAATACTGAGAGCTCAAGAGTCTCTCACCCTTGGTGTCACGTTTGCTTTCAGACTTTGAAAGGGTGAAATACGAATCTGCATTAAACTTACCTTTTTTGCAGGACACTTGCAGTTGTGACTTTCCCCCGTCACTTTGTTGAAATTTGTTTTGTAAGACTTCATTTTTTAATGTGAATTATCTGATGGGTTTGTTGCCCTGATATGTACTCATGCTAAAGCCTTTAGTATGTTTCATGTGATATAACTCAAACCTGTAAGATTTGCTCCAATATATTTCTTTAAACGGTCTTTTGCCTGCAGTTTTTTTTCCTAACCTTTTTTTTCACTACTTTTTGCGGTGGTTGTACATTATGTTAAAATATTTTTGTGTTTTATTTTAGCTGTTTTTATCTGGCTAGATTTAAGGTTTTTATAGGTCCCATGTTAAGTGCTAGCCTCAGTTCAGGTGGGAACTGTCTGCTGCAACTGCTTTAAAAGTGAATTTCAGTTTGTCATGTTTCTTCATTCTGCCACAGAGCCTTGTAGCTGAATTTTGTTTATTGTTGCCATTCAATGCACTGCTGTTGTGCTTGGATGCATTTTCTTATGAACATGGGAGTTGTAATCACATTCATGTGGAAATAAAACAGATTTAATTCCATTTCCAGGAGGCTTCAGGAAGGAGGTGGAACCTCACTTTAATGAAGCAAATTTGCAAGCCTTTGGCTGTGTTCTGTGTCTGATATGATGAGGCCAGATTTCAGTTTACAGACATTTCAGTCTCTTCATGTCACCTTGTCTTGTACTGTGTTTGGAAGTCAGGACTTTAAGAAATGTCTTAGGTTTGGGGTTTTATTGTGAAGGAAGGTAACTCCAATTTCTCTCTTTGCAGAGGCCATTCATGCCATTCTGGTGTACAGCCAAAACGTGGAAGAGCTTCTGAGGCGCAGGAAGGTCTGCAGAGAAATCATCTTCAGGTACCTGGCGGCGCAGGGGGTGGCAGTGCCGCCCTCCTCGGAGAAGCACCTGCTGATCGAGCGCGTCCGGCAGCTCTGGAGCGGGCAGCTGCCGCCACCAGCCCCGGGGCCAGGCCTCAGGAAACCTGCACAGGTGGGTGCTGCTGCTGGAAATGTGGAGTGGCTGCTGTTTGCACCTCTTAACTAGTGCCTTGTCTGAGGTTTCTTCTGTCTTCACTCAGAGCCAGGGTTAAAAACACATGAAGGAAACGGATTTTCTCATGTTCGGGCTTGGTCGTTTGTTAAATCTTGTGTAAATTACAGAGTTCTGCAACACTTCTGGCTACCTGCTAGAAGTGAGCAAAATGGAGACAAACCTAGCTAGCTACAGGTCTCTTAAGCTGAACAGTCCAATAGAGAATTAACACCTATATTATTTATACTTTTAATAGTAATAATATACTTTTAATAATAATAACCGAACTCCTGTGACCTGCAGCGCAGCACTAACTGTCCAACCAGAACCTGCTACCTGAAATCATGGGGAAAAAGCAACATGAACACAGAGAAGGAGACAGTGCCCAAAATCCTCCATCTGGTTCCATACCTATTACTATACTATAAAAACCTCAAATTTAAACCCCTTCACCATGGGAAATCACACACTTGTATTTAACTACACACCCATGACTCTAACTCCATCACTCAAATTTGGAAGCCTTCTCCAAGACCTCAGGTCACAAGCAGTGTTCTCCAGGGGCTCAGTGCCAGAAAGCACAGAAAGCTCAAAAAACTCAGGTTTCTGGGATCTCACAGAAATCCTCAGGGTGCTCAGCATTGCTTCCACAGGGTGACCAGAGCAAATGTGGCTCTGCACCTGTAGGAAGGTCCCAGATCTCTGTAACTCTTGGTTGATTTGGTTTTTGTTGGGTTTGTTTGTTTGGTTTTTAAATTACAACATCTGAAGGTGTCTTCTCTTGTTCTGCACAGTATTTGAACTCTAATGTGCATGGTCTTCTTCATGCTTTGAATTTTTAAATTGTCCTATAAGCTAAAATAGAAGAAAACAAATAGTTTTGTGGGTTCTGGAGCAACTGAAAACAGTATGAGTGGCACAGAAATCCTGCAGAGGCCCTTGTGGTTTTAGTGAGTTTGTTGATAAAATGTGCAGTTTCCAGCAGTGACAGGTTGCTGCCATTTGTTTTCCTTTGGTAATTGCAACACTTAATAACAGTGTAAGGAAATGTGTTTTGGCAATAATAGGTTATTTTGGAGTGAAAATCTTTGCCATTTATCAAATCCTCGTGGTGTAATGAACTTTAGGGGTTTATTTGTGGTTCTAATTGGCTGCCTTGCTGTAGTTCAGAGCCCTCATGGGCAGCAGCCCCACCTCCTGGGCTGTGAGAGCTGTCCCTGTTGAGAACCTATTGCACTGAGCTTTCACTCAGGGATTAACTGATAGCAGGATTTAGCTGAGAATTGTTCTCAAAACAATTTTCTGGGTGCATAATTCGAGAAAAAAAAAGTTTCTCTTAGCAAAGTTCTATGGTTGATGGTACATAAATGAAGTACTTAAAACATATTCATAAATTCAAAAGAAAGTTGATTTATTTATCACATACATCTTTTTTTGCATTTATTTTCTCTTAATTCTCATCTCTTCTTTCTTCACAACTTTGAAGAAATGGGAAACCCGGACCTATGTAACCGAATTGGAAATTAATTTCAGCTTGTGGTAAAACAAATACAGCACTTCTATACAGAATTCTCAGACTTTTCACGTTTAATTACTTAATGCTTACAACACAATTTAATACTTACTAGACTTTGGTGTTAGCAAACTTGACATTTGATTTACTTCTAAAAAAAAGTCTTGCTGTCAAGTCATAAATATTGAGAAGTCCTACAAAGTAACTGCACATTTAGTTCCAAAAAATGTCACTTTACATCCTTCCCCTGCCCTTTTTCAGTAGAACCAGGATTTTCCTCTTTGTTTGTAAAGACACTTGAAGCACTTTTTATGTGTAATTCAAAGAACCTGTCCTGGTTCTCTACTTCAGATAATCATGTTTGTAAAAATAAATGGGATTTTACTTTGGTGTTTCTCTTCAGGCACTGTGGCTCAGAACACTTAAAAGGTTTAGTACAAGCATGTGTATGATTTGATGTTGTTGCTAAACAGTTCTAAGGAAAAAATTTGCTTGACTGCAGAGTCATGGAAATGGACAGAAGTCACCAGAAGATGACGTTGGTGGTCTAGGAGGAGAATTCTGCCAGTGGTACTTTGAACTCCTGAACTCTCAACACCCTTTGGGAGTAAAATCTGAAGAGACATGGGGACCACAGCATTTTTGGGAGGATGCCAAACTGAAGTTCTGTTACAACACTTTGGAGAAAAACGTGGAACAATATGTGGGTGCAGACATGGTGAGCCTGCGCCTGCTGTCCTTGGTTAAAGAAGAGTGTCTCCTCTTCAACCCCAATTTGCATTCCAGTGGCCTGAAATGTGCCATGTCCCCTCATGGGTTGGTGCTGGTGGCAGTGGCTGGCACAGTGCACAGAGACAATACTTGTTTGGGTGTCTTTGAGCAAATCTTCGGGCTCATCAGCTGCCCCATGAGGAATAACACCTGGAAAATAAAACTGGTGAACCTTAAAATAGTAGGACAGAATGCTCTGGAGCCTGGCATGCAAATTGAAAAGCCTTCCATAAAATATGAGTCAAACCAACTGAGAGAGTTCTATGATGGGAATGAACTGACTGTGTTTGAACCTCAGAAATTCTGAGCATTTTAGCACAGCTGGTGAGGGGCTGGGTTGTTGCTGCCGTGCAGTTTCTCTTCTCTGAGTAAGATTTGCTCAGTGGCAAGCTGAGATACAGGGTAGTAGCACAAGTGATGCTTGTGGGCACTTTCCAAGAGCTAACAAATATTTCATAGGTATTCCTTCAGGTTTTGCACTGTCATTAGAGTGGAGTTTGGTTACATTTAAATATGGGTTTGCAGCAGTGTGTAATGAGGAGTTCACAAACTGCCAGTTCTCTTCAGGACACCTGAAACTCTTAACCTGAGCTGTATCAAGAAGTTATTGCATCTGGCTTTTGAAATTTGGGAGGGCTGAGTGTCTGAAGGACATCTGAGTCCCAGGAAAATCAATAGAAAGCCCAAACCAAAACACTGTGAATGGAGGTGGATGCACTGTGAGTGTGCTGTGGGTGTTCTAAACATGGTTTAATGGGACAGTGCAGGGAACTTGGCATTGTTAAAGTATTTTTTTTTAACTTCTTTGCATTAATTGCTTCCTGTCCTTTTACCTTGTGATTCCAATTTTGTCATGAATACACACAAACTGTTTATCTCTGTCCCCAAGCAGACAAGCTTGAGATGATTTCCCATTTCTAGCACTGACTGTCTTGGACCAAGAACTTGATTTGAAAACGTGCAGCAACACTGTATGAACCAAATGCTCTGGTAGTTATTTTGTATATAATTACATCAGAGTCCTTAATATAATAGTTGTGATTTGTGTATATTTTCTCAAAATAGGTATTTTGTTTACTCTGAGCTGCTTTATTACAGGCACTGAAAGTCCATTTGTTACCACTGGGTGGTTACAGTGATAGGTCATGCTAAGAAAAGTATTCAAGTACTACTTAATAACTGAAATTATTGCCAGTGTAAAACTTGATTTTTTTAAACTCTATGTATTTATAGGGGATTAGAGCTGAAATGAAGTGAAAACTTCTTTTTCTGCATCTTGTTTGGGTGGTTTGGGAGTTTTGTTTTAATTTTCTGGCTTCACTATTTAAAGTTCTGAAAACATAAGCATTCCCCATAACTTAGCAGAACCAAATGGAACTGTTCCCGGGTTTGTCATGGAAAGTTTAGCTGGGTGAGAGGAAACAAGAAGGTTCAGGTATGCACAGAACTGATTTTTATGAACAGTCTGATTCTTGCTTTCTCCTTAAAGTAATTTCTTTCCTAAGCAGAAGTTCAGATACTGTGTTGGGATGTTCTTTCTCAATAAACAGCTGAGTTGTGGCTTCTAATTTTTCTATTGTTTAGAACAAATATCTTTACTGAAAGTTCCAAATTCAATTTTCAAATCATTGACACAGGCAGAATTTTTTAAGAGTAGAAAAACATTGACTGTGTGGCAAATGTGAGAAGGTAATTTTAGCTGAACCTTGACTTAAAGGGAAAGGTTAAGACTTGTTTAAATGGAGCTGAAATTGTTTCTGGACTTGTTTAAATGGAGCTGGACAAGTTTCAAAAAGCTGAAATATTTGCAGGAGTGATTTCATCCCTCTTTTTAGATGCTGCTGTTCAGAGCTGAAGTAATTAATTGTTGATTTACCCTTGGAAGCACTGGAATCCATTTTACTTGTATTTAGGAGATTAAAAGAATTAAGTAAATTTCCTCAAAACTGTTGTCATCCATTTCCCTCTGTTTCCTATCACAACAAATATTTTCAGTAACAGTTTCTTATGTCTATCACTACCACTGAAGCTGCAATGCTAAATTTGTGCTTTTTAGATCTCTCTGGTAAATAATTTGATAAAAAGCAAAATTCTGATTTGTAGCAAAGCATGTGGAACTTTCTGAATGTTAAACAGTGGAAATTGTTTCCCTCTCTGCTTTCTTTGGTTGCTCCCCATGAAATGAAGTTTTAAAGTGTGATCAGGAATTTGTAAAATGTGTCTAATAGTCTTCATCTGTTCAGACTTTATGATTTTTTTTATTCTGCTGTTTTTTTCCTGTTATAATTGTCTTTATCATGACAGGAAATCTTTTATATTCCCTTGTCACAAGGTGCTTCTGCTTCTTTCTGCATTGCTTGCTGTTTTCTTGCAATCCATTATCTGTCTTAGTAGCTCATTCTTTTTCCCATAAGAGTTAGATAAGGGTAAACTCTGCAAGGTGAAAAAATTCTGTAAAAGGAGAAATACAGGCCTGCAGTAAAGATATCAACAACCATAGCATTTTGCTTTTAGCTCGTGTAATGTACTTCAGTTTTCAAAGCATTTTGAAGACCTCCTGCAGCTTGAAAGCTTCTTTTCTTTTTTCAGGGCACAAAGTAGAATCTGCAGTTAAATGTGGGTGTAGCTGCAGGAGAGATGACAGTGCTGTGACCATCCCTGCTGCCTGCAGGAAATGCAGGGCCTTGCTGGATCTCAGCAGGCGACAGGAGTGGCCTCTGGGTGACATCTGGTGGCAGATTCATCACTTGCCTGGAGCTGCAGTGCCGAGGAGACTGTGCAGAACAGGCTGCTTTATCCCACTCCTTGCTGCAACCAAATGCCCTGAAATTGCCAGGTTCCCCCTTGCCTTGATCTAAAGGAAAGCTTGAAGGGAATCCTCCAGCAGAATGAAAAGTAAGAAACCTTCTATCTTTCCTGTCTAAACTTAAAGAAATGACAAAAATACAACGTTTATTGGACTTGTTGCCAGTAGTAATTGCCCTTACAGAAACTCTTGAGAGACGTGGGCTAGAACAGAGCAGAGATTTTTGTAAAAGTGTTGTTTGTGCAGGGAGGCATCTGCTGGAAGGAGCAAGGGATGTGTAATTCCTGCACAGTCACCTCTTCTCTGCCCTCAGAGCATAAATTGCAAGGGAAATAACATCATGTTGTACATGCTGCCATAAATCACTCATTTTATAACCAGTAAAAGCCTGAGCTGCTCTCTAGATGAGGTTTGGGTGCCTTGCCAGCATTTTCCCACATAAGACTATTGAAAGGAAATGGTGATTTTTAATAACTTAACTGTGATTTAACAAAACAGGCTCATCTTTGGTATCTGAGCTTTCTTCCTCCTCAGCTGTTGAAGTCTGTTGTCCTAAATAATGGACAGGAGCAGCTTTCAGATAAGGAATGAGTGACTGAAGTTGGGATCTTCCACCAGGAGAGGTGGCAGCACCTCCTTTGCTGTAAGAACTGTGGGATTGAGTAAAACTTGGAGGTGCCACATCCACACCTTGTTGGACACTTCCAGGACTGTGATTCCATCAGTTCCCTGAGCAGCCTGTTCCAATGCCTGGCCACCCTTGCAGTGAGGAAATTTTTCATAATATCTGATCTAAGCCTCCCCTGGCACAACTTGAGACCATTTCCTCTCTTCCAAGGAAAAGAGAATGATCCCTGATCTCACTGTACTGTCCTTTCAGGTGGCTGTAGAGAGTGATAGGGACCCCCTGAGCCTTCTTCTGACTAAACAACTCCAGATCCCTCAGCTGCTCCACATCAAACTTGTGCCCCAGATCCTTCCCCAGCTCTGCTCCCTTCTCTGAACACACTCAGCCCCTCAGTGTTTTTCCTCTATTTCAGGAGCCTATAGAAAATCACTGCAAGTATCCTCTGAAGCAGCCTGGGTAACTCCAAGTGTGCTGTTTGAATACTATGTTTTAATTCCAAAATACCAAACCGAATGTTTTGATTTTTCCTCTTGGCAAATCGCAGAACCTCCCAAGCACAAGGAAAAACATGTTCCTGGGTTCTGTCTTGACAAGCTGTCACAGGCCTTACTGAAAAGGCTGTTTTACATACCCCTGGTTGTCACTGGGTCATTTGGGTTGTGTGGGTGGGTGTTGCACTGAGGTCTCTGCTGTGTCTGGCCCTTTCATCCTAGGGTGAGCCCTTTACAGTGCCCTGAGTGCTTCTGCTGCAGGCAACATTTTAATGCCAGTCAGGAGGCTGCTTTTGAGGAAAATGCCGTGTTTGCTGCCACACCCACAGTTGCTGTGATCTGATTCACATTACAGAACGTTCACCCTGGAGTTCCCTTGGGACAAAATGCACCAGGGAGATCCTGCAGCCCTGTGGCCGGGGTACCCTGCTGTCTGTGAGGCACTCAGGCTGCAGGACCACCCTGGAGCTGGCTGGCAGCAAACCCCCAACACATTCAGAGATGCTGTGCTGGCAGCATCTCAGCAGCAGCTGTTTCATGCTCCTGTTGCACAGCACTGTTTGCTAATGTAAACACAGCTTACGGGTGATGAAAATGGTAATATGGCCTCCTTAGGATGAAATTAAATTCGTTTTCATCCTAATGCCTTCTTAAAATGTGTGTGTATGTATATGTACATACATATTTTTAACAAGTCTTTCACTCACTTTCTAGCATTTCCCTTGCAGGATTTATATTTCAAATGCAGTAATTGTCAGCTCCTCTTTAGCAGCAATAAGCATAAGACATTCATGTCAGTACTTGTTCATTTATTCCTTTTTCTCAGTTCATTAGTGTTATTTATTGCCTGGCTGGATTTTGAGTATTAATGAATTCTCCTCAAAGTTTGCATTTTTTATTGAAATAAATCGATCCCTTTAATATCTCTTCAGTAATTATGTGTTTAGATATATTTGCACAGTGCCCCAGCTCTAACAAGATTAGTGGCAGGAAAATCCCATTCTGCAGATTAGCATGATGTATTGAGTTGAACTTTAGGATTTTCCTCTGGTGCTTCATTATGAAGGTTTACAGAAAAACACTTTGTCTTCAATTACTTGCTGGCTGATGTGCAGCTGAAAGGCTCAGATGAGCAGTCATTTTTTTTCTCTGAAATTAGAAACATCGTCTTATGAGACACAAACTCTTTAAATGCTGCCATTGGAAATACATCTCATGACACTAAAAAGATCTCAGTATTTTCAGTTTACAATTCAATTTTCTATTTTGTCACATCTGTGGCACCCTGACAGTGACCAAATCATGAGCTCCCAGCAATGCCTCCTGCATCTTGCCAGCCCCTTGCAGCTGTCCCTCCCTTGGAACATGGCTAGGCTGGGGTGCTGTGGGTTCCCCTGGCTGCCTGCAGACCCATTGCTACGTTAAAACTTGTGTTGGTGGCAGAAACTGATAAATATCTGAGCATTACCACGGCACAGATGACTTTGCAGCTACTGTAATAATCATAAAAGTCTCCTTCCAGCTGTCTCCAGCAGCTGCTTTCCCCAGATATAACAAGCAAGGACTCTGCTGGAGGCAGGAGAACATCACACAATACTTGGAGCTCAGTGAGGGTTAACAGCAAGGACAAAGGCTGTCAGAGCAACAGAAGGACAAATTCCAGGTGAGCTGAATTTCAGTGCTGGTTGGTCTTCCCTGTCACTGAGCCAGACTGGGATTGTGTTATAGATCTGCCAGGTTCTGTAGGAGCCCAGGAGGGCTGGTTTTTCACTGGCAAGGCAGCTCCTGCTTCAGCCCAGGATGCCACCCCTATACAGCTGGCTGGGAAACATGAGCAGTGGCAGTGGTGACAATAAAACCACTAGATCATAAAATGAACACATTAAAAACATTCTAATTCAAACACTGTTAAAGAGTTCTTGCATCAGGGAGAAAACCACCCACAAGAAATTTTGCACTGTGAGTGCAAACACTGTTTGCCCTAAAGCTTTTACATATGGAACAGAGGGCTTGGATTCCAACCTGAAAAAGTTGGATGTTTCCAGGCTATAGCTGAAAACTTTGGCAGCAGGCTGACACTGCTAAGCATGATGGATAGGATTTTTGTAAACCCTGCCATGGAAAATATCTGGCTGTGGGCTCCATGGGGAGAAGCTGGTGTGTGGATGAGCCCTTCCAGTGCTCCTGTGACACCAGGAGACAACTGCAGCCCTTTGGAAAAGACCACCCACCCTGTCCTCGACCTGCTTATCCTAAAATGTACTTTATGGGGGTTGTGACTCTACATGTGGGAAGTTGCTGAGCAGAAGTGTCCTGCCTCTTGCTTGCATGATGTCAGCTGTGATTTCTCATGTCCTGGAAGCCATAAGCATTCCATAAATGTGAAAATTTAATTAGTAACTATGCCATGTTTCAATTGCACGGAGGTGATGCAGTTACCTGGGACAGTTCCTTGTGTCTAACTCACTCAGAGTGCCCTAAATCTGGACTTTTCATCAGAAGGCACATGTTCTACCTCCCTGTGTGCTTTTCCTGGCCTCCTGCATCCTGGGCAGGGCTGCACAGAATCAGAGGCTTTGTATTTCCATATCTGCCCACAGTAACTAGAGCGTTACAAATTAGGGAATGGGCTTAAAATTAGCTTTCCTTCTTTTATCTTTTAGTTTTCACCCTTTTCACTTTGAAATGCTGAGCTCCTCACTTCACTTACTGATTCCTTCTGCTCTCAGTGTCCCCACAAGACAATAACACAGTCAGTATTGGAAAATCCCTAACATTTTCAGTGTGCAAAAGGAAAATGGTGCTGCTGGAAGGTTGGTCCCCTTCTTCCAGTCCCAGTGATTGTTTAAACAAAAAAAGTTTAATCAAAACACCTTCAATGTCTATTTTTAACCTGGGAAATCCCAGATCTAATGTGTGTAGATAGGCTTTTTGTAGTATTGAGCCAGAAAAGTATGGCTGCAGATCCCAGGTCAAAAGTGAAGGGCTGCTGGACTAGAATTCTATTTGTAACTACTTTTTTTTGTGATGTAGTTTGGTGTCTACAGGTAAAAGTTATCTAATTGTGTGCTCCTGAATGGTATTCAGGATGTTTTAATTTCAAATTCTTGCATTCTTTGAATATGTATGTGGCCTGTGTGCTTTTCAATCTCTTTTCTGTCTTCCTGTCTCTCTCTCTTTCTTCCTTTTATAATTCTCCCTTCTTGGAGCATTTTGAGGAACTTAACATCAAATGGGCTTAAAATTTGCTAAGTTGAATGGGCCAAGTTAATGCTCTGAGAAGTGTTTTATGTAGATTGGATGTTGTGGTGAGCCCTTTGCCAAACTTCCTTGATTTTTCTTAAGAGCCAGTAAGCTGTTTTGACCTATTGAGAGAATATCTTGTCATTATTTTCTCAACTACTGAGTGCACACTAGGAAATATCCTCAAGGAGCAATGCCAGGTTGAATATTGCAAGCTCACTAGGGTCCTTTTTTTCTTCTTTTTTTTTTTTTTTCCAATTTTATGTATCCCAAAACCTGAGGTGAGTAGAAGGGGAAGGAAGTTGTCTCTTGGAGCAATGCTGGGGATTGCTGCCTTGCTTGTGGCAAATGTTTCACCTGTATGCATTTGTTCTCCTATTTAATGTACAGAGAGAAGTGTCCCTTCTCCTTCTCAGCTGAAATAATGTTTCACATTGATCAAGTCACTTTCTTTTTCTAATTTTGTGCCATCCCCAAGGAGTTATTCCCAAAACTTTGTCTGGGGGTTAATGATTCATCTCTAACAGCACCATTAGCTCTGTATTTCCTTGAAGGAAGGATTTGGGATGGAACAAGAAGCTCTGCTCCTTTTCCTGAGCAGAGGAAGGGATGTTTTCTGTTTGCACCCAGGACAGGTTGCTCTTTCAGTGTGTTGGTCACTCTGAATGTCCTGAAGGAAAGAAAGTGGCAGAATAATTGTGAGGGGACAGTGATCCACCTGATGTCCCCTCTGCTCTGAGCCCTGGGGAAATGCAGGGCCAGGGAGTTTGGTCTGCTGGTGACAGACAGACAAACGAGGAGAACATGCAATCCTATAAAAAACTCCATCAAGCACTTGGGACCTGGATTTTGAGAAATCAGGGAAAATAATATTTTCCAGCTCTTCCTTTCGAATTGGCATGTGAGCCAAGGTTTGGAATCCATAACGTGTGAGAGAAGCATGATCAGGTTTTTTTATTCTTGGGTTTGGGGTTTTTTCACTTTTTTGAAGCTTTGTTTTGTGTCAGGGCATTGTACAGTCTGCACAGACACAACTCAGACCTGGCAAAGTCGTGCTGATGCCTTTGGCTGGTGTTAGCTCCAGCTGAAGGAGGGGAAAGGTATGAATGGCTTTCTGAGGAAACAGATTTTTCAGGCAAGACCTGCAGGAAGAACTGTGAGTTAGGAACGCTGAGCTAAAATGTTTTATTCTATTTTCATTGGCAAAGTCCAACCAGAGAGAGGTGATAGCTTCCAGCACTGTTGATGTGTAGGAGAAGAGGAGAAATAGTCAGAGTTCTTCTCCTCCACCTCCAAGGAAAAATGGGATCAGAGGGAGCACACTGCCTGTTTTGCTGTGCTCCAACCTCTGTTCACGGGTGTGTAGGTGAAAATAAAAAGGTTTTAATTTGTTGTTGAACTGTAGATACAAACTTGCAACACTGTTCTTTTAAGATGATACGTGCGTGGCTTTTGTTGTGAGGAAAGCTTTTATAAAAACCTCACGTTCTAGAAATGGCACTTGGAAAATCAAACTGCAATCCAATGCAGGCAACTCTATAATGTAGCCATAACTCATTATGAAAAATACAAAATAAATCAATAGGGTCGTCAACTGATACTAAACCATGTCTCAGAACTGGGGAGATTTCTGTGTTATATTTGTCTGGTAATACAGATGAATGAATTCTGGTGTGATCAAGGACCTTGCTCAAAATTTACACTGCAAATTGCTGTACAGCACAGACCCTCCTCAAGTCTGCTTCCTTTGTCAGGAGGTGGTGATGGCGACAAAGGATTGAAAAAATTAGAAATATATTATTCATTTACTAGGCTTCTTTCTGCTCACTGACATTATTTTCAATGACATCAGTGGCACTGAATGTGCCTCTTAGGGACGCAGTAATGGCAATACAGAAGCAAAAGCAGCTGCACAGGGAGTTGATGCTGAGGAATTGAGGCAATTAGGAAAAGGTGGTGCTAGAGCTGGGTTGAATCAAATGTGAAAAAATGGCACCCTCACATCACCCTGAAGTGTGATGGTATCAGTGATCATAGGCAGAAGAGATGGTTTTCTCAAACTAGGCACCTTCCAAGAGATGGAAAATATTCAGAGGTAAAAATCAGAATTCCAGCCAGCATTCAGCTCCACAGCTATTCAGAGCTGAACTTCACAACAGCTGCACTTATAATGCTGTTTTGCAGATCTAACACTTGCAAGATGTGGAAAATAAAATTCAGGATGAATTTTAAGAACGCAACAGGAATAACCAGCGTGGCAGATGTAGATTTAGGGTATTCTGCACTTTCTGAAGGATTTGCTTTTTATGTGAAGCATGTACCTTCACACTCTGTAACATGTGCTCTGATTCCCTGACAGATTCGTTCTGCACAGTCCCGCTGGAATATTGGCACTCACACCATCTATAAACAGACAGTCAAGGTTTGTGTCTGTCAGGACTGGACTTCATTTTATTTACTGCATGGTCTTTGGGGGTGGGAAGAAAGGGAATTAATCAAACAAAGCATGCAATTCTGCCTTCCTCCTTCCCTTTACTTATTTATTTTTGAAACTTGAAAGCTCTCAGAACTCTTCATTATTCCCAGGGTTCATTTTTTATTCTTTTTTCCCATTAGGAAAGCAGCTGATCTCAGCAGGTGAGGGGCAGGGCGATGAGCTGTTGGAGACAAAAGGCATTTCCAGAGATCATCACAGAGAAAAGGGGTGATGGGGTGAAGGGGGCAGGGTGCAGAGGAACTGGGGGGCTGGGGGAGGAGGGTGGAGGTACAGGGTGCAGAGCAGGAATAGGCACAAGGCATGAGCTTCCAGGGGTCACAGTGAGGAAATTTGCCTTTCTCCATGGAATGTGTTGTCCCTGAGTGCTGTACAGAATATTTGTGGGATTGCCTCCCATCAGGAAGATTTAATTCCGATGGAAACCCCCGTGTGTGGGATGTACTAGTGGTGTTTCCATGTGGAATACTCTATGTGCTCCAGCCTGTCAGTATGGAAAAACCCTACAAGCAGTGGTAGTGTTGGAAATACTGAGTTGATACTGAGTTGAAAATGTTTTTATTTAACTTTAGTCAGGGATTTTGTTCGCCTTTGCCCCGAGGGAAGGGCATTTTTAAGTTTCTTTTCTAAGGACTGAAAGTCTGAGGAACTGAACCTTTCAACAGACTGGGAGTAGCATGGAAGATACACAAAGGAGAACAACCATCAATGACCATCAGCTCCAAAAAACATCCCTGGCATGGTGGAGACACCTGGTCCGGAAAAACCTGATGAGAGAACCAGGGAATGAGAACCTGATTGACACCGAAGGCTGAGAGATCAATAACCAGTAGGAAACCAAATTCTAAGAACTGTGTAACCTGTGGCCAATGAGCATTAGACAATGAATTTCTATGGGCTTTGACTGTGTGAAAAATCTAGTAAAATGGATGTGTGAATGATTTCCTCTGCACAGCACGGCCTATGTGTGGATGAAATGATTTCTGTTGCACATCCTGGCCAGAGCAGCATCCTGGCCAGCATAAAGTAATGCCTTGATTCTCCAACACTAAAAATGTTGGAGAGTTTTTGTTTTTCCAGCAGTTATGAAGACAGCAGGGAGACAGCTCAAAATTACACATATTACAGATAACTGAGACACTCCTTCAGGGTCAGAGCGCTGCCACCCAAAGTTCATGACCGCTAGCAAAGAACAATGACAGACATTCACTTCTAGGGCAGGAAAAGTATCAGCCCCCCAGAACGCTGGTGACAATCGTTTCTTTTACAGGCGGGAATCTCTAGAGGAGAAGCAATTGAAGCAAAACAAGCAGGATTCAGTGCACAACACAGAACTTTAGTGGTGGGATAAGAAACCTCGGTGGGAATGAGAAATCGAGGGGCGGCTCGGGGAGAGCGGGATGGAGAAGGGAGCGGTCCCGTCCGCTCGGGGGGATGCTCACCCCGGGCTTAGTGCCCTGAGCCATAGGAAATGAGCCCTGAAGGCGGTCAGAGCTGCGGGGAGCGCTCGGGAGGGGCGGGCAGAGCCCCCGGCCCCGCTCCATCCGCACTGCGCGCAGCGGCCGCGCTGCGGAGCTCTTGCCCCGCGGTGGCGGCGCGGCGGCCGCGCTCCCCACGGGAAAAAGGCAGGAAAGGCAGGAAAGAGAGCCCGCCCTTGCCACGGCAGCGGGGACGAGCTGCACGGGCAAGTGCCACGGGATCCAGGGTGGGTACCGTGCTCTGCTCCGCCCGCACGGGAGGGATCCCGGCGCAGCATCCCGTGCGCGCTGCGCGCATCTTCCAGCCCCGGCCCGGGCAGTGGCACCCGGCGCTCTGTGCCCTGTCCCCCTGGCTCCGTGTGCCCTGTCCCCATGGCTCTGTGTGCCCTGTCCCCGTGGCTCTGCGTGCCCTGTCCCCCGGCTCTCTGTGCCCAGTCCCCCTGGCTCTGTGTGCCCCTGGCTCTCTGTGCCGTGTCCCCATGGCTCTGTGTGCCGTGTCCCCATGGCTCTGTGTGCGCTGTCCCCCTGGCTCTGTGTGCCCTGTCCCCATAGCTCTCTGTGCCCTGTCCCCATAGCTCTCTGTGCCAGTCCCCCTGGCTCAGTGTGCCCAGTCCCAATGGCTCTGTGTGCCCTGTCCCAATGGCTCTGTGTGC
>JAOTQP010000001.1:112616586-112647938 GCA_026413545.1 Cichladusa arquata | reverse complement strand
TTTTTTTATTTTTTTTTTTTTTTTTTTTTTTTTTTTTTTTTTTTTTTTTTGGTGTGTTTTCCCCTCATTTCACATTGAATTACACGTGGAATTAAATGTAATACATTTGTGTGTTCTTCCTACAGAGTGGGTGATGCTCAGCTGTAGTTTGCCCAGGAAAATCTCTTCTAGTGCTGGTTCAAGTGTTAGAGCTCCCGTTTGTTCCTCCCTCTCTCCCCTGCTGCCTGGGTTGCTGTATAGACATCCAAGTGAGTTTCCCTGAGTGTCAGCTGCTGCTCCTTCTGATAGACTTTACAGCTCCTTATCACTTCCCCAGATTTCAGCCCCCTGGGCCAGATCGTTGCTTTTGGAGCACTCGAATTTTGTTATCCTCCTCTATTCAATCTGCCTCCAGATCTCTCCCACTTGATAGGCAAGCTGATACCTTCCCCCCTGCTCCTCTTATCCCTGCTCAGAGACACTTCTTCCTGGGATAACATCCCCTGGTTGGAGGAGCCAGAGATGCCTTGCTGGTGCCATCTGCACAGCCACAGAGAGGCATCTGCCTCTGGCTCTGCCAGCCCAGGGCTTTGTGCCTGGGCTCCAGCCTGGCCCCCACCCAGCCCCATCAGTCACAGGTGAGCCTGGTGCCCTCCAGCTCCTCTGCAAAATCCGGGACCTGCTCTGAAAAAAACGGGGAAGGGGAGAGGGAAAGCATCCAACAAAAGCTCGCTTTGAGTGTGGCTTCTGTTCCGTGTCAGAATTTGGAAATGGAGGTGGTTTTATATTAACACAATGGAATTAGGAAAGGCTTATCAATCAGAATGTTAAATTGTAAAGGAAATTAAACCTTTAAACTGCCTTGCTGTGGAGTGCATAATCACTGCAGGGGATAGTGCTTAATCTGAAACCCTTCCTGATGCTGCTTTCCTTGCATGGGTGGGAGATCACCTAGAATAGGAAAGCAGGCTTTTCCAATCAATTAAGCAGAGTATATTTACTTTATATATATGCATATATATTTTATTCCTTATGTCACTGCTTATTAAACTGAAATCCATCATCATAGTTTTTCAGTGACTTATAATTTAACCTTTTGCTCTATATAAATATTCAGTTCTCCTTATAGCAATCAGAAGAAAACCTGGTGAACCTAATAATGCAGGATTTAATACAAAATATGTGCAGGAGATAATTGGTGAAATGACCTTTCATTTGTGGCAGTAACTTCATACTCCTGATTCAGAATTATTCCCCTGCCTCCTACCTCTTTAAGCTTGTTGTTTTGAATAATGAAATCTCTCAATTGGCAGATAGCAGATCTGAAGGAAGGAATTTCCAGGAGGTGAGTTGTACCCCATGGACACTCTTCTGCCTAGGGTGGAAAAGTCTGGGATCCTGTCAGCAAATGAACCTGGGCTCTTGAAATTACCCAGGCTGGCATTTCACACTGAGCATGCCCCAGGACACTGTCTAAACATTTTTTTAGCTTTTAAATATTTGTAATGAGAGGACCTGAAGGTGCTTATGGTGTTTCAAGAGTTGCCAGGTGCTGCTGGAAATGCAGGTTTTTCAGGGCTGTCGGTGAAGGAGCTGTGACAAGGAGTTAAACCCAAGTGTGGAGCCTCTTGCACGGGCACGACCTGTGGATCAGGGGACAGGCAACAACTGTGTGAGCTGGGAGATGTCAAACATGTCTGGGGGTGGCTTCCAGGAACCAAAACCTGGGGATTTAGCCTGTCATGGGAGTCCTTCACAGGAGCCATCTCTTGGCAGCTGCTTTGTCACGTAACTGTGCTTGTGTGGCAGGAAATGAACATTTCTCTCCATTTCTGTCAGTGTGGAGGGGGCACAGCTGTCTGGGAACCAGCATCAGGGATTTGTTTCTTGTTCCTTCAGAGGAAAAGGAGCCACCTCACCTCCCTGGTGTGCTTGGCACCCTCAGCTGGAATCACTGTGGTGAGAAATGGCTCACCAGGCAATTTAGTGTTTCAGTGCTGGATGAGAAGTGTGTGTGCCTAAGGAGAGGCTGTTCTCCATATCCCTGCTTTTGTAGGGACAGAACTCCTGTCATTATTTCCCAAGAGCCAACTGTGACCATGGACAGCACTCCCTGCAACCCATCCTGCTGCTGGAGGGCATGGATGCTGCTTAAAACCAGAATATTTTCAGTTAGAACGGATCTACAAAATTTGTCTCATCCAACTGCACCATATTCCAGTTCCCCAGCACTTGGACACTGCAGGTTGAGGAGTTGGAGCTTAATTATTCATTATTACCTGAATATATCTGATTGGAAAACGTATTTCTGAATGGCTGTAGTGAGCTGAATTTTATAAATATTCCAGAAACATAAGTCTGAATACCAAATACTATTAGAACCCAGATAACAATTACTTGTAAGACAAGAAATGTGATTGAACTAATAGAAGATATCCCAGATTCTCCAGCTGGCTTGTTTGCTAACACTATATATTCTTTTTTATCTTTTTTTTTTTTTTTTAAGATGAAAGGTAAAAATGTGTGTGTTTTTAGTACATTAATTTTAGTGTCACTGTTTCAGCATTAACCTATTTTTTCCTTACCTTTCTATTCCCACGTATGTAAAAATAACTTATTTGCTAAAGGGCCAATTTAAAATTAATTTCATGGTGGACAGAGGAGACCAGAAAGCTTCCTTAAAATACCTCTATTTTACATCTTGATTGCTCCTGAACACTATGATTGCCCATTTTTCTATCACCAGCAGCCCAGAACTGAGGCCAAGGGCCAGCAACAGTGGATGGTGCTACAGGAGCTTCCATCCTCTGCCTGCTCAGCCCCAGAGGAGCATTATGTGAGGAAAGACATCTTAATTTACACTATTTAAAGTACTTTGGGGCTGAGAATTGCTTGCTTTTCCTTGTGAGGCATTGCTCATTGAAGGAAACCATCCATTTCCATGCAAATATCTGGTGGAAGAGTTTCTCCTTGAATTGGTCTGACACAGATGAAATGGTGGGAACTGACAGAGGCAATATCTCAATTTTCTGTTCCTTGGCAGCTCTGAGCACCCCTTGGTGCAGGAGCAGTCACTGTCCATGCTGCAAAGCCCATGTGCCCTAGAAAAAAGCTTGAAGCCATGCATCACTTTGGTAAAAACTGACCTTCAGAGCATAGTTTTTAAACCACGTAGTGTCCTGTGTAGAAAAATGGTGTATGCCTTCTGTCTCCATGGCAAACAAATGGGGGAGGTCCTATGGCACAGCAGCTGAATGATTTCTATATCACTTACTTTATTTTAGTAAATTGTATCTGCCTAGCCTGAGATCTATTTTACTTTTCACAGTGCTTGGGATCTTTAAAGTTGTATTCCACATAATTTTTCCAGTGAAAAATTTTTGTCATTAGGAGCCCAAACAGATTTGGAAGTGTGTGATGAGCATGAAACTGGCCATGTGGTCTTGGAATACCAGTGTTGTGTGCCATTTACCCTTGACTCCTGAACAGACAGGCTAGAGGTATTTGCTTGTGGGTGATTAATTTTCCGGGAGAGGGTTAGCAGATTATTGCTATGCTTCAAAACAAATGAACTTTCCATAAGATGTATAATTCCTATAAAAATATGCTTTAACTACCTATCAATTAACAGCAGGGGAGAAATAAATGGGAAAAAAAACCTCACCACGAGGATTTTTGTGGAAAGTTGCCCAGAGGAAAAGGAGCTGGGGGTGCTGGTGGCCAAAGGCACTGGGCCTGGATCAGAATAGTGTGGCCAGCAAGACCAAGGCAGTGATTGTCACATTGAGGCCACACCTCAAATCCTGTGTCCAGTTCTGCACTCCTCACAGCAAAACAACATTGAGGGGATGGAGTCTGCCCAGGGAAGGATCTCAGAGGTATTTTCTAGCCTAAATTAGCCTGTGATACATTTTTGGGGGTCAACTCTTTGATAAGAGACAAGTATTTGTGGAGGCAGAGAAGGGTGAAAGCCCACTGCTGGGAATGGTTTAGGAGGGACTTTATCCAAACAGCATTTATTGTGCATTTCACAGAGTTATTTGTACCATAATGAATATGTGGGGGAAGGGCCCTGGCTTATTTGACAGAGAAAAATGAAGAACTAAATGGCTCAGGAGAGCAGGCAGATTCTTACCTCATGACTGGTGGCTGTCTCAAACCCAAATTTGCATGTTGTGTTTCCTGTCTTGTGCTCTCCCCTGTGCTGTGTCCCATCAGGAGAGCACTTTGCAGGAATGTGAAAACTTTGGCCACTTCTGTCCAGGTTTGAATGAGATTGGTGCATGTGGAGTGATGCCAAAGAACAATTGGCTTGTAGCCTTGCACCAGGGACTTCAGCAGCACCTCCCTCTGCTGATAGAACAGGGGCCTGATCTGGCTGGGGGCAGGAGGAAAATGATTTTAAAGTTGCTTCCATACACATTTGCTCTGTTGAAGTTATGTCCTACCCATTGTTTCCTCCCCCCTCCACATCCCAAAAGTGCCATTTACTAAAGAGAAGAATATTTTGCTATAATATTTGTAGTTGTTCTTGGCATTTCTTTGCTGGTAAGACGTGTGGCTGGAAAGTTTGAGGTTACTGCTATAAAAATGTCATCCTTCATTTAAAAAAAAGAAAAAAGTGATACATGGCTATATGATAATGAAGCACTTTGATTAAAAGCATCCAGCAGCCTGTGATGTATGGTAGCTAGCTGGAAGACCATTGGAGTGCAATTAATTATTAGCTGTTCTTTATGAGTCTGGTTGCTCTTTGCAGGATTGATTTTGAATGGTGACAGAGAAGCAGGCTCTTGTTTGGAGTGCTGCAGTGTGAAGGTCTGGATGCTGGCAGGAGCAGGAGGAGTGTGCTGGGTGGAGGAGTGCAGAGCCTTTCACCTGCAGCCACTTGCTCAGGATGGAGTCAGACAAGCTGTTGAGGCCAGGGAGCTGCTGCTGATGGGCTGGTTGGGAGCCAGCACAGCTCCTGCCTGCTGGGTGTGGAGCTGTGTCTCAAAAAATGTGCTGGAGCTCAGTGGGACTCTGCCTGGGCTCTCAGCTTTGCCTCCAGGGCTGGACACACACTGCCACAAGGTTTTTGTGTGGTCTCCACGCCACCTCCTCTGCTCTGGAGTTAAATTGAGGAGTTAACATAATTTACCCCTTTTAATGACAGCTATATCTGCTTTAAATTGAGCTTTTCAGAAGTGAATAGTGCTAATTCATTGGAAGAGAATGGCTAGAAGCTGATCATCTGAGAAGTTCTAGTACTGTGAAGGATTTTTGTAATCATTCATTCAATAATTTGAGCTAATGAAACTAAAGTGAAATAATAAAAAATGTTTCCTCTTATTCTCCCCTCTACAATGAAAAAAACTTTGTTTCCTGTTAATGTTGTTCTCTGTGAAGAGTAAAATATTTTAGGCTATCACTATGTCTGGAAGCATCAAAAACAATTTAATACAATTTCTATGTAGATAAAACCTTCACAAGAAATTGAAGGTTTGTCTTACTGTGGTTGTTGGGCTAATTTGGCTGCCTGAACTCTTGGGAGAAAGAACCTGAGGTATTTCCAAGATCTTGCTCCAAGTGCAGACAAGAAACTTAACTTGCTGTTTTTATTAGTACAATATGAATTCATTGGAAGTTGTCAAAGGATTTTTCAGGTGTACTTTCCTGAATGGAACTTGAAGAAAAAAATCTGATGCTAGAAATGTGCATACCCTGCTGCTGAATTTTATGAAAGGCAAAAAATCAAAAACCTCCAAAGCAGCAAAGCAACCCCAACTCTAAAAGCATTTAGTGATAATTTGAAAAGCAAAGAGCAAACCTTGATGAATTGGAGTGGATCCTGGGAAGCATGAGACGATCCACGTTGAGTGTAGGGTTATCCCATGAAGAAAGAGGTTAAATTTGGAAATCTTGAAACTCTGTCCCAGCACTTTGAACCCTTACTCTAGGGTAAAACTTTAGTAAAAATTTTACTTTTTAGTAAAAACTACTCTTATATTATGGTCTGGTCTCCATCAAAATAAAATAATAGAGCAATTAGGCTTAAACATTGTTCTGTTACTTTTGGATTGGAACCTTTGTATTAGAACAGTTTTCTTGAAGGGCCATGTTTGCTGGAGCAATCAGGAAAATCATGGGTGGTATTTACCCAACCAATCCTTTGCACAGCAAATAACAGATTTAAAAATAAATGGAAATAAAGCAGTGGATGGCAGTCAGGCTTGGGATTTTATTTTTTCCTTTTTTCTGGAAGCATCTCTTTGGGGCAGCTGGAAGGAAAAGAGTCTGGGAAGGAGCAAGGCAAGAGTGGCTGGGAGTGTTTTTTATTGAATAGGTGAAGGAATGAAAGGCCAAGCAGGAACTGCCTGCAAGGCTGCCCTGATGATGTGAGAGTGAGGGGAGTTTTCAGGACCATGTGAGAGTGAGGGGAGTTTTCAGGATGCTGTTCAGCAGCCCAGGGCTGCAGCTCTGCGTGTGGCTTTGCTGGATGCTCCAGCAGTTCCCAGTCCTGGAGCTGGAAGCTGGAAGCACTTGGGCTGCAGAGCTCCAGCAGTGGTGCCTGTAGCTCCAGCCCTGGGGAGGATGATGCTAGGAGGTGAGGATTTCTTTCCCTCCCTCTGGATGGGAAGGGGATCTGTGCTTGGAGGGGGGTCTCTTCCTTACTGTTCAATTGGGAGATAAACAGGATCATACTCAATGTCTTTTCTGCCTGAAATTTCTTTTTTTTTTTTTTTTTTTTTTAGTGCAGTCCCACTGCCACTTACTCTGTAGCTTATTTCATATGTAAAATAATAGTTTATAAATTACATTTGTGGTTAACTTTTGCTTATACGTCATAAAGAGAAATATCCTATAATTATTATGGTCCCCTAGTAAATGCACTGTTATTACCTAGTTATTTTGGCCATATGGATTACACCATATTTAATGTCCCAGTTCAATAAAAGTACATCTGGTTCCTGTGCTGCAAAAACCTATTAAAGATTGAGGAAACCATGCAAATAGATTTATATGGTCTTTTGTTGCATTTTACAGTGTTTAATTGGCCTTTCTATTGAGAGTAACCATGACAAACTTGAAATTCTGGGAGTAGCTACCCTAAGCAATATTCCTGTAGTTACTACAGAGTTAATATCTGCCATTCTCCTGCTAGGACATGTTTTAAGGGTCTCACTCAGAGTCTCCTCCACTTCCTTTGGGAGAATATCCCACAGCCTCATAGATCTCCATGTCAGGAAGTCTTTGACCACAATTTATGTAACTGCACATGTTTCATATGGATTTCTCCCTGGCCTATGCAAAATATGACACAGGGCTTCAGCAGGGATTAAAAAAAAAACAGACTTGAACATGAATGGCATTAGGAACACTTTCTATGTAGTCTATAAAGCTGGATCATTAAACAAAGCTGAAGGGATGTTTTTGAGGCAAGGATTCCACAGCTGGAATTAGCAGCATTTCAGCTCATGGAAACAAGTTTACCAAGAGCAAAGTAATAGCTGAAATATTTTTGCTTCCTCTCCACTGACAGGCTCCTAGCCAAGCAGACTCTGTAGTGCTACTGATGCTCTTGTGCTTCTAACAACCCTCACTTGCAGATTTCAGACTTTCCCCCCTTATTTTAATCTATGTATTTCCCCACCTTCAGAACTTTTAAAGTACTCAGCACGTCTGAATTTGTTGTGCATATTTACAGCAAATTTAAGACTTGCTCCTGGTTTAGGTCAGGCTGTTGAGTGCTTGTCCCCTACAGTGTTTGGGCTCAGGTGAGCTCCTGATAATGCCTGTGGAATTGTGTGTGGTCTTCTGTCAGCTGTGAAAGCCAAGCCCAGAACCAGCACTTCTGTGCTATGGATGGGAGAGAAGGCTGATGCTCCTTAGGCTTTAATCTGCTGCTGGAAGTTTCTTTGAAAAATTACTGCAACTTTTTGCCTTGGCTCTTTTCTTCCCCTCCTTCCTCCCGAGTAAATCTTTAATGAGAATCTGAGTAATTTAGTGTATCTCTGTTTCTGAAGTGAGAGGGCAAAACTTTTGCTTTCCTTATTAAGATATTTGTCTAAGATGGTTCTGGATCATTTTCTTGTTGGCATGATGACGACATTTTTAGCTTTAGGCTTGTGCTCTCAGCTGTTATTAAAGTGTGAAGTGATAAACTCCTTTTATCTGAAAAGATGTTGGAGACTTAATCACAAAACATACCCAGATAACATTAATTTCTGCTAACCCATTTTAAGGAGTGAAAGTTGGAACTTTTTATGACATTCTTTGTCTTCCTGTAAGGAAAAAGAACTTTGGAGGAAACTTTATCTGGTAATCCATGAAGGAATTTAAATTACAGTGCATGAAGGATACCTGGCATACCAGAGCTGAGTTCCTATGTAGTCAGCTTACTTAAAATGGGGGCAAAATAGGATTAATGTCCATAGGATTCACTGGATCTCTCTTTGGGACCATGCATTTCCTTGGGGCTGCCTCCCAGGGGCGTGGGCTATGCTGTACACTCAAGGGGAGAAAAACCCTTCTCTTTTTTCCTCCAAAAACAAAACTTCAGACTACATATATCCAACCTTTGGTTGTGCCAGAGCCCAAAGTGTCACTTCTGCATACAGAGGGCTGTGCCACATTTTTAGCCTGAAAACACATTTCCTTTATTATTCATTGTCTGGACTTTTTTGGGGGAGGCAGAGAACAGAGACTGGTTTTGCTGTGTGAGGGCACATGTCCCTTACAGCAACAGAGTGCTGTGAGTGGGAAAGGGGCAAGAGAAGAGCCACAGTCAGAGACTTAAGGAAAATGTGAGGCAAAGTTTTGTAGGAAATCCTTATACCCAGGAAGAGAGACAGAGGAGAGGGCTCCAGCAGCAGGTTGCCCAAAATCTCAGGTTTGGGTGAAGGGCTGTGGGGAAGGAAAGGAGCAGGAGGAGCTCCCACCTGGGAATGATGCCACCAGGAGCAGCTGCTCACCCCACTCAGCTCCAGCATTTGTAAGATCCTGCCAGGGAGGGGAAGGGGGAGCATCCAAAATCTGCCACATTCCTGGTTTCAGTGCCTGCCACAAGCTGCCTTTCATGGGAACACAGCAATGCTCCCTCCCTTCTGTGTGCTGCTGTGGCAGGGATGATGGGAAATGACAATACTGGACCAAAAAAAACCCCATCCAAACATGTTATTTGGCTAAAATGTAAATAAAGGTCTTGCAAAACCAATGACCTATTTCCTGCCCTCTGGCTCCCCAGATATGTCTGGAACTAGATGTTTGAGTTTGAATGGTTTTGCAAATCAAACTCTTTATTTAGGCGAAAGAAGTAGGTAATACAAATAAGTATAATAAAATTCTCCATTAAAATGAGCATGTAAAGTTTGTCTTTGAAGCAGTGTTGTCATTGTCTTTACATTCAAAACAACTTTGAAGCATCCAACTTCAGCTAAAGTCTGTTGAGCTCCTTAGAGTCACCTTCTGTTTCATGCACAATAAATAAAATGCAATGCCTGATTTTTTAAAATTTTTTTTTCTTTTTTTTCTTTGTGAAATGTACAGGTATGCTTGACAGACTGAAACAAAAAGATGATCCTTAGGAAGGCAATATGCTCAGGGTCAGAACATCTGTCTTTAATGTAAATTGGACCATCTTCAGGCATTTTCTCATGTGCTGTGTTTGCACGTTTTTGTTTATTATTGTCAGATGGGCTGCCTTTATAAAAGGGACGTGATCTATTAACTATTTACATACACATATCTGTCTTGTATGGAAATATGGAAATCTGCTGGCACAGGAAGATGTTTCATGGTTTGTAAGAGGATGCAGGTTCAGCAGGCAGCTGAGCATCTCCTGAGCAGCTCTCCCAGGCAGTGTTTGCTCAGCCTTGCAGCTGTCTCAGCCTCACACATGCATCTCCTGGGCTGTCACTGGAGTTTTCACTCTTTCCAGGAGAATGTTTGCATTAAGATGCTCAAAAAATGAAGTAGAATAAAATTTATAAATGAAATAAATCCTAAACAGATGTAAGCAAGAAGAAGTGTGTTCAGCAATTCTGGATTTGGAGTCTAGGAGCTACAAGAGACTCTTGCATTTCTGTTAATCCTTTGAGTAGGTTTTAGCACTGTTCCACATCTGTTTTTCAAGTTTTTCCCTGGAACAACACAGCAAAGAAAAATTAAAAAGAAAAGAAATTGTATTTTCTATTGAGTGCAGAATCTCAGGTAGGTCTGCCTGGTTCTCCATTAACACTGGAGTTTGACAACAGCATGGAGGGTGAACTGCAGAATATGAAAATTGGTGTTAGGTGATTTTTTAAGGTAACCTGCTTGCTGCTGCATGCCAGACATCATTAATGCACAGATATCAGCATTGGCTGGGCAGGAAACATTCTGCTTGTGGCAGAATAGCCATGAGGAGAGCAGGGGGAAGGGTCTCACTGCCATCAGAGTGAAAGCAGCAGGAACACCAGCAGCATGTCCTTGTTTAGAAACATGACAAAGATCAAGGCAGAAGTTCTCCAGGCTGAGTCTCCTCCCTCAGCACCATGGATCCAGAGCTGCCTGCATCCAAATGCATCTTCCTCTTCCAAAACCACAGAGAGTGGTTTGCTGAGATGTTGTATTGACACACTTTATTCTCACTGATCTCTGCACAAAGGGATGTAGCTGTGACTTCTCAAAATCATGAATATGAAACTTGCCTGGTTTTTCCCCTGTGATTTTTTTCTTTTCTTGCAAAGTTTATTCTATATTCACACTTCCCCTTTCTTGTGATCATATTCTAGCAAGCTACTTGTATTTTCCTTATTTCTGTTTGATTTTAACTTAAGAGACAAACGAAAATTACATATGGGTAGTTCCATCCCAAGCTTTCCTTATAGTGATTCTGGTAGGAAATATTTTACTGTTTCTTGTACATTAACACTAAAAAGTACAGAGGGCTGATGTTATTTGAACACAGGATTTTCTGTGAAGAGAATTCAGCTTGGCTTTCCAATTCAGAACTCACATGCAAGTCTCACAGGGAGAAATCTGTATTCCTGCATCTTCAGTGTCTGCCCTGGACTTGTGTGGTGTCTGGTTATGGGACAGCATGAAATCTTTGTGTGACTATCTTGTCTCTCTATTTTTATTTTTTCCTGTGTGTATGAGGTGGGGTTTTGTGTGTGTGGTTAGTTTTTGTATTTTATTGGGGTTTTTTTGGTGTGTGTTTTAAATTCAAGTTTAGACTTTTATTACAGTGTGTGGGGTGGTTTTTTCCCTTCCACTGTTCCTACCTAGATGATATCTCAGCTTTGGAAACTTTTTCTGAATTGAAATTTGGCACAGATATCTTCACCCAAAGGAAATTTGAAACAAATATGCTTGTAAAACCTGCTCATGTTTTCAAGCAGATGTTCCAATACAGTGTGATCTACTTACCTGGTCAATGCATGACCAGAAATGTCACATTTTAGATGAGTGGGTTTTTCCTGAAGTTGTTCACATCTGGTGATGTTCTCATTCTGGGTGATTGTGTGGAATCTTTAAAATGAGAGCTCACATTGGTGAGGGTTATCACTCTTTACAGCTGATGTCAGGAACGTTTATGGGATGGGATTTGAATCCCTGGGATTAACCAGTGTGGGTGAGTCATGTTTTGACTGCACTCACACCTAGGCTGAGGAGTTGGACTCTTCTGGCTGGTGTGTGGAGCAAAAAGCCAGGTGAGATGTTTGTAGCACATTGGCTCAAAACACTTTTTTTTTTCGTTTTCGATTTGAAGTTACAGGACAATACAAACCTGCATTTTTTTTTAACTGGGGAAAAATAAGGGTGAAAAAAAGAGATCTGTTTTCATTAGGCTTTTTCACCATCCCATGCCATCTCTGGTTAATTTATTTTATAAGGTTTGGGTTGGAAGGGAGCTTAGGGACATCTCATTCCTACCCAAGTCCCGTGCACTGCCTGGTAGAATCAAATCCTGTGCTGGATGTAGGATGCTTCCATAGGTTTGGAGCAGCCTGCACAGCCCTGCCTATGCCCATTCCTGGAATTGCCAGCCCTCATTTCTTGTCCTTGCCTCCACCAGTAAATAAAACACTGCCACCAAGAAATTCTGCCCTCTTAATCTCCAGTCTTCCCTTGTTTGTTGGTAGCTTGGAAGCAAAATTCAGATAACAATATATTGATTTCTGTGTCAGGCTATCAATTCACTGTGTTTCCTATTAAAAAACCAAATATGCAATATCTAATTATATGATACGTTTTGGAAGGAAGATTAAAAATACTTTTAAAAATCAATTGAATTTAAGTCTGTATATTTTTGAAATGTGGATTGAATGCAGCTGTCTCTGGCTGTGCTTTTTTGGCTTGCTATCATCCTTTAGAATGTCACTGTTTTAATGCTGAATAAATATCTAACAACCAAGAGATAATAAAAATGTTATTTAGTATTCTGTTCCCAGTGGCTTTGGAAAGGTTACAAACCCTGATATCTGGTTAGTGGTCCTGAGGGTTTTCCAGCAAGTTATTTAACTACTCATTTATTAATTTAATTTATAGTAGTTAATGAGAGCTAAAATGCAGGCACAGGATTCAGGATCCCAGAAAAACAGACATAAATTATGAATAAGTTTGAAGAGCATGATGTATCAAGTGATCATGCTGGTAAACCACAGGTTTGGTGTCTGCACCACAGATATTTGTGGCAATCCAGTTCTGCCTTCTAGGACAGAGCTTTCTTTTAGTCTTCATTGCTGCTCTGCCAGTTCCCACTCATCTTGTCTCCAAGACAGGGAAGGATTTCAAAGCTGGCATTGAGAGGAGCATATGAAGTGCACTTAAAAATGCAGTGGAGGTTTGCAAATGGGAGGGGTAATTCTGTATGGCATCCTTACTGTCTGGTATGGAACTGCAGGCACTTCTATGTGGTGTCTGGAAAATCTGAAAAAAAAAAAAAAACAAACCAAAAAACTTTGTTCTGTTCTATTTGCCTAGATCAAAGCTAGTTCACAAATTCTTAGCATTGTGGAACATCTTTCTTAAATCTAAATAGAATTCTGTCCACTCTTTGCCAGGTTTGAAGGTCCAGATGGCTCAGGCTTGTATTTATGCTGAAGGAAAGGACCCTAATCTATCTTAATATTCTTGTAGTAATCACCAAAAATGTTGTAGGGTCTTGGGGCTGGTTCCTTTGAAAACTTAGATGTGCTAATAGGTGTTTGTCAAAGTGAGGTCCTTGTGGACTCAGACCCTCAAAAGGTGGTTGAGTCAATGTTTATTTTTCAAGGCATGCAGGGATGCAGAGGTTTATATAAGATTATGTATATAGAAGTTAGTGGTGTAGAATTATGAGCTATTTGATTAAATGGGTGCTGAAGTGTTCAACTCCTTAAAGACCAGTTTAGCCTGGGTATTTGAAAACAAGAATCCTTAATCTAAGTCATTATAGCTTTGGCATTGTAACCAAATATAACTCTGCTCATAGCAGTAGTGGAATAAAATGGAAAGTGAAAATTAAACAGGGGAAAATTTAGTGCTCTTTCAATCATGCTGAGTTATTGTAGTCATGTAAGAACACTTAGAAAAGCATGAAGCACTTAGAATGCCAAGTTTCTATAATATTATCTGGCAAGCAAAATGGTGCAGTGTTATATAAGTTAATATTTCTTGACACGTGCTGACATTTTAGTTAAAGCTTCTAAATTATTTTAGACTTTAAGGAGAATGTGCATATTTTTTCTGCATTCCTGGCAAGCTTTTCAAGTTGTTTGGTGTGGAGCTTGCTTGATTCTGATCTGCCCTCGTACACTTGTAACTTAGAAACCTTAAATTTAGCTTGGGCAGTTGTTGATTCTGTGCAGAGGTTGAGTGGAAAGTTCTCTGCTCTATTAAAACCCCAGTTTTAATATTTTATTGTGTGAAGGTGTTTGGAGGTAACACCATCTTGTGACAGGATCATAGCTCCTTTAAGCTGTGGGAATAGCACTGTAGGGAGTGGTTATGCTGAGCCCTGGAGGAAATACAGAACTGTTCCAGGAAGAACAATTAGGTTTCAGTGAGATGAAAGATGTCCATGATGTGCTTGGACCTGGGAGGAACTTCAGGCTGGCTATCTTGGTACTGTCTTGCTTAAACCTGATTTTATCAGGGTGTTGGAGAGGTGGTACCTGGAGAATCCCAATGGAATACCAATACCATGTGCACTAAGTGCAGGGTGTGTGCAACAGAGACTCTGCATGGACTACAGAGAAAGTGGTCAATAAAATCTGTGTGGCTGCAGCTAGGCTGATTCCTCCTTGATGCACCTCAGGCATTCTGTGCACACATTCCTGGTATCCAGAATGCAACCAGGCAGGAGACAGCCTGATGCCAGTCCCTGATGTCAGTCCCTGATGTCAATCCCTGATGTCAATCCCTGATGTCAGTCCCTGATGTCAGTCCCTGATGCCAGTCCCTGATGCCAATCCCTGATGTCTGTCCCTGATGCCAATCCCTGATGTCTGTCCCTGATGCCAATCCCTGATGCCAGTCCCTGATGTCAATCCCTGATGTCTGTCCCTGATGCCAATCCCTGATGTCAGTCCCTGATGCCAGTCCCTGATGTCAATCCCTGCTGTCAATCCCTGCTGTCAATCCCTGATGTCATCCCTCCTGGGCCTCCAGAGGATAAGGAAGGAGAGAGACTCCCCAGGTAGCTCTGGATGGGCTGTGTCACATGAAGTGGGACATGATAATCCAGCTCTTTCCCTTGTCTATTAAAAAGAACCAAGCTAGCCAGATTTGATGCAAAGCAGGGGAGGTGGGCAAACCCCCAGAGAGCATCCATAGGGTCCTTTCAGAGGAGTTTCCAGCTCCAGGCAGAGGGTGAGAAAGGAACCGTGGGCAGGTTGAGGTGCTGCTGCTTTGTGTGGGGATGTTGGGTGATGTGCAGTGTGTGAGCACTGATGAAGGACAATGCACTTTTAGCAGCTCTGTTTGTGGCAGAAATGTGCCCATGGCAGCTTCCTGGAACTTGGATCCTGCTAGCCAAAGAGGCAATCTGTGGAGATTAATTTTAGAGGACTTTCCAGGATTTGAGGTGGGAGTGGAGGGCTGAATTAAGTGTGAAGGAAATAAACTGAGTCAAGTTCCATAATGGATTCATTATGGCCACCACTCACTGTGTGGTGGATAAACTCAACCACCTTAGTAAATTTTGGGGCTGAAGTACACTGAACTTGCTGTAGGAAAAATTGGAGAGATAGTAACTGCACCTCAAAGAAACATTCAAATCATATACCAGAGGCTGCATTTCACAGTTCCAGCTGCTGCCCTGTGGGTCACTGTAGCTTTACTGTGCTTGTTCTGAATTCTGAATATTGTCCTGTAAGCTCTTGGCTTTGGTCTATTGCTTGGTGCTTCATGAGAAGCTCCACTAAAATATTTTAATATATGTGATAGGCTAAAACTTGGAAGATGATAACAGAACTTCAAGTCTTTGTAGTGTCATGTACATGATTTAGCTGCTTTGGTTATGTGAGATAATAAGTATTAAAACTAATTATTTACATCTGTATGAGCTCTCCCAGTAGCAGTGCAGGAAGAGAGCAGAGAGAGAGGTTTTTTGGGAAGAATTTCTGTGTCAGGCTGCCTTGTTTCCCAAGCCATACAACGAGCTGAGCCACACACAGTTGCTGCTGTGAGGTCTCTGCTCTCCTTCTGCTGCTTTGCTGAACACCCGTGTCCGACCACCTGCTCTCACTCAGCCCAAAACTGCCAAAAAAAAGAAATTCAAACCACAGAAAATGCCTCAGAAACAACTGCCCCGTCCCATCCAACACACAGTCATCCCCAAGCTGTTCTCTAAAAAAGCCTTGCAGTGAATAATATGGGAAGGCAGGTGAGTAGGAGGCCAAACAGCCTGGAGATCTTTCTTCCTTAAAAATCAGTGCTGGAAAAAATATCTTTTATTTAGAGAGGGGATTCAAAAATCAGTCTGCATTCTCACCTACTTCCAGTTATATTGCTGATGTTTTCTGCTGGAAATCTTCATGGTTTCAGATGTGATTGCATCTGAAGTTATCCTTTACTTATTTGACCTCACTTCAGTAGGAAAAAAAATTGTCTTTATCCTCTCATTAGAAGACCTGGTTCAATATTGCAAAGTGAATATTTGCTTTTTTTGTGCTTACTTTTTTAGTAAAGTTAATTAACTATTTTCTGAAACACGTGTAAAATACAATTAGTAATATATTTTACTGTGTTATTTTTGACAACAGGCAGATAATTACCTTCAAAAAATAACAGATTTTAATCTAAATAAGTATCTAAATTATAGTCGTTGAGCTGTGAAGAAAAACAAATCCAGCTAATCCTTATTTGCATGTGCCAATTAGCTAAGTGTTAATCAATCTCCTATATAAATGAAAATGAGAAGACTCAGCTCTCTGGTAAGATAATGTTTCCCATTAACAACAAATAAAACCTCCTATTGCTATTATAGGAGGAAAAAATTCCACTTCTCTTCCTGTTTAAAATGCCAGTAAAACACAGCAATAAAACACATTTTCTTAAAAAAAATCGATTTTTGCATACTTGTTTGTTGAGAAACTTTTGGTCAAAACCAAATGTTTATGATGGATTTTATGATTTGTGAACACTTAAAAAAAATGCAGGAGTGGTTCAATAGACAAGTTCTGTTCTTTGCCTTCTTTTCCCAGTGTTGACTCCTAGTTTTGAAGAATCTACCTTAGTACAGGCATCATTGCCTTGGAAGTGGAGTCCTGTAAAAAAATTCCCATATGGGGAATTGTGATGTTGAGAGTATAGTGTTTTTTTTAATGGGGAAACAAGGAACAAGCTTTTTTTCTTTTTAGATATCACATGTATGAATGTGAAAATAACTATGTATGTGCACTGCAAAGAAGTTGTGTGTGCCTGTGTTCATCCCAGATTTATTTTTCACAAGCTATGGGATGATAATTCCCTTGAAAGTAAAAAAAAAAAAACAACAAACCCTGTTGATCCCACTCTGTGCAAGGACGAGGGATGCAAACCAGGACTTAACAGCAGCTCTGTGAGGATAAATGCCAGCTTACTCTGGTAATCTCTGGATATTTCAGAGACACCACTGCAAGGAAAGCAGGACTCTGTCCAGCAGCCATGAGGAATTTCTGCACATGCCAGCAATTGTCTCTGTGAGCACAGTCCTGTCAGACTTCCCATGCTGGAAGCTCTGCCTGCTTTGTCAAACCACTTCAGTGAACATGACTGTGAATATCCCCAGGACTGCCCAAATAAATAACATTTTCATGCTAGCATGTATATCTCTGTCTTCTTCACACTGAGTTTGAGATAAGGTTTTGGTCTGGGTTGTTTTTTGGTTGTTTTGTTTTTTGTTGTTTGTTTGTTTGTTTTTGTTTTGTTTTTTCCTGGTAAGGGAGACTTCATTGTGGTTTGGTTGTTGGTTTACCAGAGCAAATTCAGGTATTAGATGTGTGTGTCCTTTCAAAGCTGAAAAATGAAACTGCAGGCTCGTGCTGTGGAAAGTGAGTTTTTCCAGAAAGGTGTGCAGTGATCACCACAGGTCACCTTTGGAAGGATTCTTCTGTATGGCTGCTTGGTGATTTCAGGCAAAGTGTGATTTCATCTTCAAGTGTTTTATAAGACAAAACTGGAATATTTTAATTTGGTTTTTTGTCTATATCAGTATATCCATATGCAGGAGATTATACATGCACTCAGCATAAATGTTAGTATTTGAAATATTGTTGTAATTTGTACACTAAATTACAGTTCCATGCAGAGAAGGTGCACAGTGGAGCAAAGAGTAAAATCTGTGTGATACTTCTGTGATGAGTGCTAATGTACTTTGCTAAAAATGAATTTTATTTAAAAAGCAAACAAAAACTTTCTAGCCTATTTGAAATTCCAGGTTCTTCAAGGGCTGACTTTAACATGCACAAGTATTCTCTGAAAATATCAGTCTGAAAATTTTTTAGCAGGTGTCAGGATTTTGAGGAGTAAATGTATGCTCATGTAGGGTTTTAAAATTCAGACATCTATTGTAGCAAGCAATTAAAAAAAAAGGCAACATTAAAAACAAACAAACCCAAAATCCCAAAAAACTCACAAAAAACCACCAAAAAACCCAACCAAAAAAACCCAACCCTCCCAAAAAACCACAATGTACTCTGTCCATGCCCTCTGCAACTTGACAAGGAAAAGAAAATATAACAAAATATAACCTTGTGAGTTAAGGAAAAAGAGAGATCACTCACCAAACACCATCACAGGCAAAACAGACTCAACCTGGGGACGTTAATTAAATTTATCACTAAATAAATCAGAGTGGGATAATGAGAAGTGAAGTAAATCTTAAAGACAATGCTATGCAATAAAAGCTTTGTTAATACCTGTATCTAAATCCTCAGGCTACACAACATTTTCTTAAATGTTAATGTCTGTTTTAAAATTCTAAAATGGGAAATTCTGGAGTTTCTACTAAAAATAAGTGCACAACCATTTCCCCTCAACAAAAAAAAAAAAAAAACAACAACAACAAAATTTCGGCAAGGACCCCTAAACAACACTGGCAAACCGGTGGTACTTTGAGACCTCAATTTTCCTGTTGATAATTTATGGGGAAAGAAGGACTGAACCTGAGCCAAGTTTTAAATGCTGACAATAAACCAGTCCCTCTCCCCCTGTGGCCTTTTTCTTTGGAAACAAAAGACTACAAAAACTCTCTCCTAGGTTTTGTTACTTCTTGAACTCGATATTGATCTCACAGCAATTTTGACTCAGCCCATTTGACTAACTTGAGCAGAATTGCTCTTGACTGAGGGCAGTGGAGAGCTGGAGAGCAGAGTTATCACCAATGAGTTAAGTAGAATTACTCATTCTCTTCTCACTAGGCTGCAGTTAATGCCCAAGTTAATCTGCTACATGGCATGCCTATTATTTTTACCTTTTTTTTTTCTTTCTGTGATTTGAGATGAATTAAAGCAGTAAAATAATTCCCTCATGCATCTTGTAGTAAAGATAGATGTGGCCATTTTAGCCAATTTGTTTTGAAGGGTTCTAAGGACACTGAAATAAGACATTCTTCAAGTATATGTGCATTTTCTGGTGCAGGGATGGAGTCCCAGTTAATGCTGAATGAAGCCATTTTTTGAGTTGATTGTTGTGCTCACAGGAGCCTTTGCTTACCAACCCTAATTTGTTTTATTGCTGTACAATGGGATGTGTGAGTAGGTGATAATTCAACACTTGTGATTGCCTTCTGAACAGTCAAGTATTCTTTGCTTGCTGTTGTTAAAGAGGTGAAAATGTGGATCAGCCTTGGGAAGATTTTCCAGCGCTGAACTCTGTGAGCATCTTTCCACACTTCTTGGAGACTTGGGTTCCATTAATTATTTTTCCAGACAGCAAGTTGCTTTCAGAAGTATTCATGGGGGAAAACTTTCGTTTTTAGAATAATATAGAGGAAAATGTGTGGAATTTCAGCAAGTGCCCACATGTAAAATACTTGGTTATGGAAAAGTGTGATCTATTTTTCAAGTTCATGTGGAATGTCAATGACTGAATTGCAAGTATAGCCCCACTAATGAACAAATCCCATGTATTTTGTATGAGTCACTTCAAGCATTGCCTTGGTAAACACAAAGAAAAGCAGGGAGGTTGCTCTTTACCCATCCTACTTAAATTAAAAGTGAATGACCAACTCCCTCAGCCCCCAAAACACCCTTGTTTCCCTTAGACCTGAGGTTCTGAGCTTTCTTCTTGCAGTTGTCATCAGCCTTGTTGGTGTTTGGATCTCAGAAATTATTTGATATGTGGAGATGTGTTCTGCAGTCCATGACACAGGATGTTTTTCTTTTCAGGGGACAGGGATTCACAAAACTTAATTTTCCCAAATACCATTCCATACTATCTGGTTTTCTTGGGTGTACTGAGAAGAAAGCCTCTGTTTCCCACCATGTACTGCAACTTGATATTTGCAGTGATGAGGAGTTAATGAGAAGGGAGCTGTGCCTCAGGATTCACTCTTGTTCTGTCCCTGGCTGACTTGGAGCTGCTGGTTAATAAAGAGGTCCTGATTTGCTTTAAATGTCACAGCTAGGAAGAGGGAGCACAACAAATATCATAAGTTAATCTAATATTGGGAATAGAAAATGATCTAGCAGTATTTAAAATGTCTTGCACACTCATATTCAAAATAGTATGAATAAATTGTTGTCAGATCCATGTGCTGGTGGGAAGAGAGATGATTTTTTAATTGTTGTATCATAGGAATAAATGAGAAAGGAATTCTTCATGGATAGGTAGCTGCCACGGTGGGCATATATTTGAATTCTTTTCAGTGCTGAGTCTCTGTTATATTTGCATTTGTGGTGCAGGGCTCCCTTCAGCTGACCTGTGAGCATGCAGATTTTAACCAGAGCCTCCAAAGTCCTTTTGTGCCCTGGCAACACACTGCTCTGTTTTGTAAATAACCTTAATTCTTTAGATATTTCCCAAATTTTAGAAAGCTCAGGTATTATTTGTGTGAGGCATTAATTTTTCCTCACTGGAATAGTCTCCTTTCCTTTTTGAAATTTCCTGGCCATCCTGTTTCACTGGCAGCAGCAGAACTGCCAATACAGACAGGGAACTTCTTGTCCTTGTGTGTTCTGTGAGCAGAAGACAGTGGATGACACAGCTGCTAAAGCTTTGCACCTTTATTTGACCATGATTACCATTAGAAATGGACTTGTAGGGACCAAATTCTGTCTGGATGTGAGGATAAATGAGAAGTTATGACAGACAACACTACTGGTGCCAGGGCATGGGGATGATTGAGGCTGAGGGAAATAATGCATTACCAGGAGTGTTCAGTCCCTCACAGAGAGGAAATGCAGAAAGTACAAAAGTTCCCTTTTCAGCTAATGCAGGTTTTTCCATCAGTTCCTCCCACATGGTGAAAGTTATTTTTTAAAGTTTTCATGTAGCCACGATGATGCTAAATTATTGTTGCCACCATCCTGCATCCACATGGATAAATGGGCTCCACAGCTAACAAAAAATTCAGCTGAGGTATTTAATATATCTCACAATGCCAAAACAAGCTGCTGCTTTTGTGTTGTTCTTTGAGGCAAAGGAGCCTTTGAAGAATCTTATGGAAGACAATTGTGGTGGGGTGTATGTTGGTCTCTTCTCCAAATTGCCAAAGAACAGGACAAGTGGAAATGGCCTCAAGGTTGCTCCTTGGGTGTTTAGATTGGTGATTAGGAAAACTTCTTCACTGAAAGGCTTGTCAAGCCCTAGGAGGGGCTGCCCGGGGCAGTGGCTGAGTCCCCATGCTGGAGGGATGTGCAATAATTGAGGATGTGGTGCTCAGGGAATGGTTTAGTGCTGGTCTGGGCAGTGTGAGGTTAATGGTTGCACTCGATGATCTCAGAAGTCTTTTCAAACCTAAAGGATTCAGTGACTCTGCGAAATTAAGTCAATTAAAATTTCATACCAAAAATTTATAGAGGGCTGGAAAAGTGAAAGCTCAGCAAGACCCAAGCTTTCAACCAAGATCAAGCCTTGTGCCTCCAGTAGAAGGATGTCTGTTTAAAATGGTTATATAAAATAGAATCTATGATGTCATTTTATTAACCTTTAGTATCTTAATCTTGAGGGTGTACCTGAGCTGGATTTTACATCTTTTCTTTTAAGAAAGGGTAGCTAGAAATACAATAAATACATAAACAAACCAATCATCTGTTTATTTTCTTTTATTTATTTTTAACTCCCAACAGCAGGGAATTAAAATAAAACTCTGTTTTGGTCCTGTGTGTTAGTAGCAACAGATAAAAAAACTGAAAGTGAAGGAATGTTTTTCTTTTGTTTATGCACAGTGAGTTTGTGCTATATTTGAAGGTTGTTTGTTAGGACATCTGAATCTTTCCTTCAAATGTTTCTATTCGTGGATCAAGTGATGCTGTACTCTAGTTGGAGACCTGATCCAAGTTGGAAATAGCAATTAAGAAGTTTTCTATTGAATATCAACCCTATTTTTAGTCAAGATAAGACATGTGAATTTTATAGCTATTAAATAAAGCTGCTGATTTCTGCCCAAACTCCAATTTTTTGCAGCTGGATGTATAGCCAGGAAAGAACTATTTCTGCCATTTGGGCAAAATGGTGATAAAAATTTTCCTTACATAAGAAGTGGTAAACATCATGAAGTCTTATATTTGCCATTACTGTCTACCTTTGCAGCTAAATATTGAAGTAAAACTCATTGGCTACCCTCACAGCATATTAAGAGGGCCAAGAAATAAAAGAGAAAAATAAATGCAATATTTTTCCAAAGGAATTTAATCCAGCAGCATTTCTGTATTATGCCATCCTTGTACTTGGATTCAGCAAGTCTTTTTTTAAAGGCGGAACAGCATGAGACAGCTTTTACCTCAGAGGAACACTAATTGGTGATTTGAGAGAAATGTTAATTATTTCCTTCATTCCTTAGTTCTACTTTTCTGCTGCTGCAGTAAAAGCATAAGGAGGGGATACCTGACAAAGGAGGAACCCACAGTTAGTAAACTCTTCACTGCTGGTATGTCTGTCAGGAAATTAGATCAATGAAAATTAATTCACTCCTATAAGAGTAATTTCCTCACTTAATGTCTTCATCTAACATGAGGGTGCCTTCTCCCCTGCCTGCTTTGAGAGCAGTAAATCAGCTCAGTTCTCTATTCCAGGCAGTGCTACAGAGGTCCTTAAATTCTCAGAATGATATGGTAATAACATTTTCCTTTCCTTTTTGGTGTGTTTTTTTTTGTTTTGTTTGTTTGTTTTTTTTTTTTGAGGCTGAAAGTGTCCCATGAGCTCAGCAAGATGTTGTGATTCTGTGGCCATCTTGGTGCAGAGAGCATGTTGAAGATTTTTCAAATGAGCTGCTGCTCTTTGAGCCAAAAGAAGCTGTTTCTTCATTCTTTTTCTGCCATAAGCTGAGCTTTAAGTCACTCCATGCTTCTCCCCTTCTGCCCCACGTGGGACAGCAGGGTTATCTAGCAAGACTTGTCCCCTTTTGTCAACATAAAAGTAATGAGAGGGGACAGGGAATATTCCATGTTGTGATTCACTTACTGAGCAATGTTAGGACAAAAGTTGTCTAAGCTGCTGTGTCTGCCTTTCTTCTCTTCTCCAGTCCCTGCTTTCTCTTGGATAGAATGGCAACAATATCCTGGGGCTGGAATTGTGGTTTTATCACCTGCACAATGGGACAGCTCTTCTTTCTGAAATCTCATGTGGGTGCATGGCCTTTTCCTGTGGCATAAACTAGGGCTTGATCTAAAGTAATAGATAATATTCATATGGCCTCCAGCCATATGCTTTTTCTTAAGCTCTCCACCATTTTCTTAATGACTTTCAAGAACTGCTTTTAGCAGTTACTAAAGAAAGAAGAAACTGAGAGGATCCAGGAAAATAACTCTTTGCTGCACAAGTTTTCCATGCTCAATAATTTGTGCAGTAATTTCTGCTGTGGTTGGAAGGCTGGGAAAAGCAGCCTCCCCAGGAAAGTGAAACATCCGGAACACTTCCAAACACAGTTGGTGCTGTTCTGCAAGGGCTATTTGGGAGCTGGGCATCAGATGTTTTCTTCCAACCCAGTAAAAATGGTAAGAACTATGATGAAGTGTTGACATTTCTGCTCCTCAATTACTGTTTTCTCCTAAGCTATCTCAGCACAGGCACCTTGGTGTTATTTGGCTATGCTGACCTATAGGGCTTTCTTAACCTTTCTGTAAACTCAGCTGCCAGTCACAGGCTGGATATAATTACTCTTTGGTGCTGAAACAGACCTCTTCTCCAACTTTGAAGGCTGAAACATTGCCTCAGGTATTTAGTTAACTGGCTGAACTTTTTAAATGGGTACAAACCATCTATGAATACTTCTTCTTGCCTGCCACGCAACAGCTTTGCTATTGTAAGTTTATCCCCTCATTCTGATTGTATTCACTGATACAGGATATCAGGATGTGATCAGTGAAGCATGGCACCATTCTGAAACATCCCTGAAGGCCATCAAGCCAGAATTAAACACTAATACATAAATTGGTATCAATTAATCTAAAGTTTATATGATAGATTGGCTGAGTTAATGCTTAAAATTGGATTATCTCTTAAAGGCTGTTGTAAAGTTTATTTCCCCATACTAGTTCATCACATTAAGGAATTCTCTATTAATTTTGGGGTTAGGTGATAAAACTGAAAAAAGGAAATGTAACTAAGGTTTGTATGAGATACAAAATAATAACAATGTTTTCCTTAAATAATGTGTGTGCTTATACAGCAACAAACTTATTTCAGTTCTATGGCATTTTGTCTCTCCCCCCAAAAAAAAAAAAAAATTGCAGTCAACATTTGTTGATCAGTCCAAATGCACAGAATCCAGTAAGTTTAGAGGTTAGGAACATTGTCCAGCTCGATAAAGACTCCATGAACACTTATTAAAAAAAAGGGGAAGGCAAAGCCTCACCAGTGCCCATCACAGGGGGAGCTTTAGATGTCTAAAACATTCTTTTGTTGTATCTGTTTTGAATTGAATACCACCCAACTTTTTCAGAAAACTTATTTTGCTTTTCTAAACAGTTAAATTCTCATTAGAAAGGATCTAATCATATGGCTCTGGTATTCAGAACTAATCTAATACATAGAAATATCAGAGTCATGCTTCTGTTCAGAAAATCCATCATTCTCTTTAAGAGGAATTCTGGCTGTCTCAGTAAGAGAATGGCTTCTGGCTTACAGGATTGAATGTGTGATTTAATTCACAGGGCATTCATAGATAAGTTCTGCTGATGGGGCAGGTTCCTTAAGTGCTCCTTAGACTCATTTAATTTCCTTTCTGTAAGGTGCATTTGTGCACTCTGCTCTCTTCCCCCATCTTTATTTTGTCCATTTAGGTCCAAACTGATCTTGTGTTTACTGGCTGTCTTTCCTCTCCCAAAGACAGACTGGTTGAATAATTATTCAATTCTGGAATGGGCTGAAATCTGGGTGGAAGGAGTTAAGGGATGTCTCTGTGTCAGTCTGTCATTGCAGTCCCCATGCAGGAACAGCTCTGGGTTTTTCCTCAGTGAGGGCACTCATCCCATGGCTGAGGTGATGCTTCCAGATGTCCAGAATCTCCAGGTGTTTTGTGTAGTTAAAACTACTCTGATGGGCTGACCAGGCAGTGTATTCCTGGCTTCCCATCTCAGTGTTCCTGCATGGTAACTCCTCTCTGCATGTCCTTACAGTGAGTGGCAGCTCTGGAGCACTTTTTCCTCAAATAAACTGTTATTTTTTTCATTCAAAATGTCTGAAAGCTCAGCTTTTTACCAGCAGAAAGCACAGACATAGTCTATGTGGTGTACTCAGGATCTGAGAGCAGACTATCTTAAACCCCAGCTACCAAGACTCTTAGGGTGACATTTAGTTTTGACTTTCAAGTTATTCATGAGGTATTTTTATATTTTGTGTACGTACACATATACTTATATCCATAGTGTGTGTACACACACGAACACACCAATGTTTGCTTTGCAATCTTTTTGCTGCAAGTAAATATTACTTTTTTTGTGAAAGATGTCGTGGACTGACTGACTCCTGATTTTCCCCTGAGAAGCAGTGGAGCAGTTTCAGGTGCTGAATTACCTTCAGAAGCAGTACATGAATTTCAAGAGGATTAAAACCTCAATCAGAAGAGACAGTTAGGCAGGCACTTCTTGACAAGACTAGTAGGAAAAAAACCCCCAACCTATAATCCCAACTGAAACTGCTGTAAGATTTCCATCAAACTAATATTTATCAGAAAAAGCTTTCTTTCACTGGATATTTTGGCTAGCCTTACATATTCAAGTTTGTGTAAGTGTTTTAATACTTTGATCCATTTACAACTCTAAAGCAGCTTGACATGACTGGGCTATTTTTTTATTACTCACATTATAAAGTGCATTTGTATAGAAAATTTATGGGTTGCTGGTTATACACCTGCATAAGTTTTTTTCCTTTAGTAGATGTACCTAAAAGAAAAAAGAAACTCTGAGAAAGGTATGGTCAAGAGAATAAAAGCAAGACTAAAATGAAAGCTTGCATATAGAAAGCAGAAGAATCAAAGAACCAAATATGATTACAAAAATGGTTTATGTGTTGATAATAGCCTAGAGAAATTAAACGACTGCAGGACAGAATGGTTACAGGAACTGAGAGTGCTTTTAATCTGCTAAACTCTAGATCACTGGCTCTGGCTCACCTTGGGCTGTAATAGTAGAAAGTATTTAATGGATGAGTAATGAAGTGTCAGCTGTACCAGCCCATTCCTCACGGGGAGTGCTGGGTAGGGGTTTATGGCTGCAGCCACTGCATTTGCCTTTCTAGACAATACAGAAAATAGTGGTTTATGGCTTGACTTTTTAACTTTTATCATTATTTTATTTGGTTGTATCGTGAATATTCCTGGGGCACTAGCATGATTTTATTCCAGCAATGCATGCTGCCCATCCATGGGACCAAAACTCTGTGGATTTTGCTGTGCTATCAGAGGTGACACGCAGGTGAAAACATGTCAGGGGTGGTGCTGTCACTGGGCACAGACCTGCAGGACACCACTGAGGTGCTGGCATGGCTGCAGGGACACTGAGCTGCTTTGGGTGATGGGTGTGTTCCTTCCAGATCATCCCAAAAGATGCAGTGGATGCAGTGATTCAGGATCTTGCCTAGGCACAGACTTTCCTGTGGTATAGCTCAGGCAAAGATCAGGGCTGGCTCACTGGGAATGTGAGGAAAGGGGAATGAGGAAGGCTGGGAATATCTCCAAGTGCTGTTTGAGGAAGGTTTTGAAACGTGGGAGAACAAAGCCTCTGGGTCTTTTTGCAAAGACAATTTTAGTAGCCCACAAATATGAGGCACTCGTGCAGGCTGAACTTCTCCCATCACTCCAGAGTTCATCCTTTGACATTAAGTGCTAACAGAAGTGTTAAAATCCAGTGGTTTTCACTGGGAGCCCCATATGGGCACTCCCAGTGGCCCAAACAAGTCCCATAGCCCAACAGCTCTGTGGCTGCTGCATGCCCACACACAGGTTCCTCTGCTGTCAGCAGCCCCTCACTTGGCATCTCCTTCTTGGAGATTCAGGATGAGATCTCCTTGGTAGGAGGAAGGGCTTTATTTTCATCACCTGCTTTTTATATTTTCGTCTCCATGCTTTTCTCCCTGCCAAGTCCCTCATGCTCGAGTGGAGCTCTTGCAATCCCCCGTTCATTATTGTCCCTCGGAAATGTCTTTATAACTCCTGCTGCCGCCTGGCAGCTGCTGGGCAGCTCTGAGAGCAGCTGGCATGAGGTGCTGGGAGCGTGGTGTGTCACTCTGGCCAGCCCTGCCTGTCCCCAGCAGTGTCCCCAGGCCTGTGACACAGACAGGGCTGCTCTGTGTGCCGGCGCCCCGAACCTTCTGCCCCTCATCCCTGAGCTTCAGTGCTCCTGCTGCTGGCCTGAGGCTTCTTGGCCAAGTGCCACGTCTTTCTTGGCAGTATTGCTGTCCACACAAAGCACATGTTGGGCCATGAGTGCCCATACATATTTTTTTTTTCCTTCTGTGGCCACAGTGAGGTTGTTTTGTCGCGGATGAACAATGGGGATGTTGTGTGACTGCCTGTTGGGTGTTGTCAGTGCAGCAGAAGGATGAATGCCCCTGATCCAAGCTGTGCCTGGGAAGCCCATGAGCTGGCTCTGGCCCTCCCAGCTCGTCTCCTGTGAGCTGCCAGGTGGCTGTGCTGGTGCTGAGCAGTGCCTGAGCAATGAGGGGATGTGGGAAATGTGTTTGGGCTGAAAGATGCACCAGCAGAGCCACTCTGGTGGTCTGGAGCTCTGCCCCAGCCAGCCCCTGCTGTCTGTGCTCTCACCTGATCTTTGCAAAAGAGGAACCTGCCTCTTCTTTTAAAAGGGTGTATGGCTGAAATAAATAGTAAATTGTGAGACTAATTCTTCCCCAGCTGTTGGGGAGCTGAGCAAGGGCATTGGGCATTGCTGTGCACAAAAGATACAGTAAATCCACCCTCCTGCAAAGCCCTGGGCAGCATGGATTACCTGGGGCATTGCTTACTAAGGCCCTTGGCAAATTCCTTCCTCTCTGGTTAGCAGAGGGCAGCTTATGGGGACTTCTTGTTCTCCTGATAAAATAGGGGATATTCTGCAACTGCACTGGATGGACCCGATGAAAATAACAGGGCAAGCCTGCTTATCTGGGAGCTGCAAAGGGGATTGGAAAGGGATACACAGGACAAAGACATTTCCATTCAGAAGTGTCAGATAACAGGGAGTGTTCCCAGCAGTTTCTCCAGAGCACTCACATGAGTTCCAAAAACTTTTCCCAATTTTCTGTAAATGAATTGCTTGTGCAAAATCTCCCTCCACCTAAAATCAGGTGTTAAATCTGGGTAAGCATTTGCTTTTGTTCTCTGGGGCTGTCCTGGTGCTACAGGGGATGCCAGTTCTGCTGCTGGGGCATCCTTGTGAGCTGGCAGGGAGGCACCTGGAAAAGGGATCCAAGTGCTGGGAGCAGGGACACTCAGGATCCCTGCTGGCTGCACACTGCTCAGCATCCCTGCATTTCAGATCACACAGGAAAATGGCAGATTTCACCCAAAAGCCCAACCCTGTAGGGTTTTGTAGCAGAACTGCCTGATTCAGAGTGAGCTATCTCAACTCTGTGAGCAAAGTACACCAAGTGCCTTAGAGCAGGGGGAACAGGCTGTTCCTGCAGCAAAGCAGAGTGGGGAGAGAGGCTGGGAAGGGTTTGAGAGTTTAAACAGTACCTGTGACTTGGCTGGCCTGGGAAAAGCAGCCCCAGCTCAGGGTTTCTTGGGCTGCTCAATCCTAGGTGGCAGGTGGTTAATTAACAGCACAGCCCCAGGCACTCTGGCAAGGCTCTTCTCAAAGGAAGGATGGTCCTGTCTCAGAAAATTCCATTTCCAAATCCTGGCCAGTTTCTGCACAGGCCACCAGAGGCCAGTGTTAGTTGTCCCATCTCTGAGAATCTGTGTGTCTCTCCTTTATTTTGTGTTTCTGTAAAGCTGAGGATGAAGAGGTCCTGCCTTGCAAAGGCTCATCAGTATAAAATAAGATGTAGAGTAATCCAGTAATAGTCCTTAGTGTTCTGAGAGACCTGAAGGCTGTAAGGAGACTAGCAGGGCACCAATTTCCAAAAAAAACCAACCCTTTTAACAGTGTGTATAAATTCAGAGCTCAGCAATTTGAGGTGGCAGTAGCAGTGGGTTTCTCTGAGGTGTATTGTGTATCTGCCTAATGAATGCTTTTCTTTGTGAGCAGTGATCTTTTTCTCCCTTTATCCTCACTATTCCCAGTTGTATGTGATAAGAGGTATTAAAAATAAGTGAGCATGATGTAGTCTTTTTCCATTTTAAGAAGGCTAATTGCTTCCTGATAATTTGATTCCAAGTGAACTAAATAAAAGCCTCTAGATTTTGGAGACATGGATTTGAAAGCAGGAAAGGATCAGTTTCAGCTGTTTTACTTCATCTTGACCTAAAATGCAGTTGGGTTTAATAACTTTTTTTACCAAGCCCAGTGAATGATGACTGCAGCACAGCACCTCTTTTAGGGAGAAAGTTAAGTCTTGCAGTCTTGATTAAGAATCTTGTTGAAGGATAATTTTCATTCCTCTTGAACAATGTCTGTATAATTACTGTTTTTGAAATGCAGGAAAGCTTGAGCCTTTTCCAAAAATGTTTAAAAGCATGTTATTTGTCTATTTCTTTTTCAACCACCAAAAAACTCTTTCTGATCTTTCTTTGATCTTTCTGATGCTCTTTATTTAGATTGGGACTAGGTTTGCAAGGCTGGTTGAAGCGCTGTATGATCATCTCCAGATATAAAAGATGAATCAAGACATCTCAATATTAGAGCTCTGTTTGGGACATGTAATGAAGCAGTACTCAAGATCCTATAAAACTGAGTGATGCAGCAAAGGGACTTGTGTCCCAGCTGTGTTCTTGAGGCTGTTTTGGGCTGGTGGGGGTCTGCAGCATGATTCTTGCTCCTCCCTGTGTGCCCCAGTCCCTTCCTAGAGGGAAATGTGGGTCTTTGGATGCAGCCAGAGCTGGGAGCAGGGAGAGATCACCCCAGGCTGAATGGAGCTGGGATTTCCCCTCAGATCTAGGTGTGCTTGGTCCTTCCTGGGTCAGGTCCTGTGTGCCAGCCCTGTAGCCCTAATCCTGCCCCTGCCCCAGTTGTGCCTTACACAATAGAAATGGAATAGAAAGAAATTAAGGGTGTCCCCCCAATCTCGTGCATAGAGAAAGTTTGATTAAAAAAAGCAGAAACTCCCAGAAAATTTACATTCAATTTAGAGTAGCTCATTGCTCATATTCATTACATTAAAAATATTGATACCATCTCTGAGATCACCTTCAGTCATCATATTTTCTCAGGGTATTGACAGGGAAACCTAATTGAGCAAGCATTAGAGATAGGCATTGAAAGTGGGAGAAAGAGGAGCTCAGCTGAACGTGGAATGATTCACAAGGACTCCTCCCCAGTCATTAATCTGTGGTGTATCCATGATTAAATATGGAAGGGATGTGTTAGTGCCAAAGGGATGTTGCTCACAGGCAGGGAAGGAACCCCGAAATAATCATGGTTGCAGTACTGCTTACTTTCTTTTAATGTTGAGATGCCACCCTAGGAGAAGTAAATCCTGAAGCTATCGTGATAAATCTCATCTTAAATAGTGTTATTGCACTCACCTGGTATGGAGCTACTTGAATTCTCAGCTTCAGGGATAAACCCACAGTTTTTCTCACACTTGATCTGTAACAGGTTAGAAGGTTTTGTGCCAAGTGTTTCTGCAAAACTTGCTCAAACTGGTGGGTTGAAAATGAGTGTGCTGGGACTCATAATGAATTTTAATCAGTGTTTTTTATCTTTGTTCTAAAGCATTTAAAATCTTCTCATACTGTCTCCTCAAGGCTCAGTTGCACAGATTTTTTTTTTTTGTGGTGAAATTTGAGCAGATGGTGATGGATTGTCAAAGGTTTCCTGTCCTACACCTTCCACTTCTCTTGTCATTGTCATCTCTGATTTTGATTGCAAACAGGACATCTTTACTTAGCCAAATGAATGCCTATGTTTGGGCAGACAAATGTTTCAATGTTAGATTGAGGGGGGTGTTTTTCTTTTCTTCCTCTCCTAAATTTATTGGAAAAAAATTAACAGGGTATGATGGTTAGTTTAATTTAAAAAAAAAAAAAAAAAAAAAAAAAGTCCAAACTGCAGTTCTTAGAAGAATGCCAACAAAGATGCCCTGAGGCACGTACATACCGCCCGTCGCCCTCATCACAAGCGACCAAAACACCCCCCCATAACTAATAAGCTTTTCAGCTGAAGATGAGGTAAGTCGTAACAAGG
>JAOTQP010000001.1:112574303-112616486 GCA_026413545.1 Cichladusa arquata | reverse complement strand
CTTAATTTATTTTAAAAAAATTAAAAGGGTTTTTTTGTTATTTTAATTTAAAAAAAAAAAAAAAAAAAAAAAAAAAGTCCAAACTGCAGTTCTTAGAAGAATGCCAACAAAGATGACCCCTCAAAATCCCTAATACAGAAAACCCCTTAAAGAACAAGAACCCAAAAGCAAAACCTCCAAAGCAACTTGTGCTTGTTAACTACATACTGTACTCTATCTGAAAGCAGCTATAAATGAAGTGGAACTAAAACCTGTTTCAACATGCTTGTCAAGGAACAGTCACCTCAGTTGTGAAAATGCAATTTCTCACTTGTTAGTTTCTTCAGAAATAGGATGCTTTTTTATTAACTGTCTTTCCATTCTTTTGTCTTCCTCTAGGTAAATTCTTTTATTATGCTCTGCATTTTAATGAGTGTCTGCTGTGAGGTTTTGTGTGTGGCCATCACTTAGAAATCCTGCTTTCCTTCATAGCACAGCAAAGCTTCAGGGTGGCAATGCCCGAATTCTCTGGGGTCAGGGGCAGAGAAAACCTGAACTGAAATTTTCTGGTCGCTGTGGTCCCGTTTTGGGAGAAAGTGGGGATGTAGTTCCAAGATTCCCCATGCTGGGGCAGCTTGAACCCCTTTCCTCAGCACTGCCCCCTGACTGGCAGGTTCCCCCCTTCCAGCTGCCATCCAGAGCCTGTGGCACTCAAGATGCCTCAGCTCGTTTTCTGCAGCCTGCCTGCTGGAGAGAGCCTCCTTGCATTAGTGTGAGCTGCCCAGGAGCCTGACAAGCCTCTTCCCCTGCAGCTTAGTGCAGGAAAGGGGGGACATCAGCATACAGTTGTCCTTTGTGCCTGGAAAAACATCCTAATCCTTTTTTCAGATGTGCAAACGCTCGGAGCGAGGGGTTTATTCTGTCATCTCTTTGCCTGAATCATTGCTATTGCTAATAATGGGAATAACATCCTAGGTGACTGGGTTACCACGCTGATCATGTGGGATTTGTGCAAACTGCTCCTATGGCTCATTTAGCTTGCAAGATTTCACACTCTGTGAATCTTCTCACACTCAGTAGGAACTGGCACGGCTCTGCAGAGGAGAAACAGGAGCCCTGCAGACACATGAATTGGGGATATCTGCTTCAGGCAGGGCCCCAGCCTCTCAGGGAACAGAGCTGGTGCAGCTTGGACACTTGAAATAATGCCAGTACAATTTCACCTGATTTTTCTGCTTTTTGGGTTCAATACAGTTATTTTTATGGCTGTAGTATATAAGTATTTATCAATGCTGGCTCTATTGTCTCTTTAGACAAACTGACCTTCAAGTCTACACTGACAAGAATATGCTTTGAAGCTTCTTTCCACAGATATTGTCCCTAACAATTTTTATTTTGGCAGCAAACTCAGACTGCTGAAGGATTTTGGAGCTGTCCAGCTGATGAAAGCATTCTCTTTGTCTCATTATTTTTTGAGGTTGGGACAGAAATATCTTCTTTTTAAAGCAAGTGTACACACATCCTCTGGATTATTTGATTGTGCATCTACTCTTTTCAGTTTCTGCAAATATTTATATAAATCTTCATGCTTTCCTGTTCACTGTAAAATTTTATTGCTATTCCTGATTGAATCTCTATCACCCCCTTAAATCTTCCAATTCAGGACACAAAACCAAAAGTGGGGAAGGCAAACACTGCACGTCAGATAGAATTTTTATTTTATCTTCAGTGACAGAAAACAATTGCCTAATATTTACTAGTTTTAACTAGAAATTGATTAGAGGTATTTGAATCAAAAGGCCTAGTTAAATATTTTTATTTCTCTGTTATATTAACCTTGGGCTGTGACAGAAGTGTGCTGGTGGCAGATCAACCAGGTTTTTCTAGCTAAGACTTGTTCACTGTAGTGTTCAAGCTCCTGCACAATGAACAGTCTTCAGAGTATTTTGATGGCAGAGTACAAGTCAGGTTGCAGAAATGTGCACTCTGCCCTGGCCTTTGCAGTTAAGGACCCTTGTTTTCATAATTTTAAAATGTATGAAGTAACCAAGTGCTTTGAGCAGGCATTTACAGTTGTGATTAAAGCAAATACACTGCTTCTTAATAATCTCCTCCCCAAAGAATCCCCTCAGAGCACCTTAGTATCTGTTCCAGCTCCCTGAACTCATTAAGTCATATGGATTCTGTTCTTTAAATCTGAGATTTTATCTCTTTCCCAGCATGGAGAGGTCCAAACACCATAACTTTATGAAATTCTCTTTAGGAGCAAACTTTTTTAAATTTTTAAACAAGAGGAAAGCTTCAGGATTTAAATGCAAGTGAGTTTTATGAAATTCTGCTCAGGAGAGTTTGGAATGAGTCAATCCTGTAGTATGATGCTGCTATTCACATGTGGATTAAATCCTGTCAGTGCCTCAAAGACAGAATACAGAGGTTGTGCTCTGTTCCTGCTCAGCACTGGGTACTTGGGTAAAGCCTGTGTCAGGAATGAGGATTAACTTCAGCAGAACTGGGTGATGGAGTGGGTGAGCAGCTGCAGCTCCAGGCAAGCTGTCTGGTGGCCTGCCAGGCAAGGCTGTAGCTCAGACAGGGACACAGGAGCAGTGACTGAAGTGCCCAGTGTCCCTCCTGCTGCCTTAAAATGAGTGCCAGCACCAGGGAGCTGATACACGATGATCTGAGAGATGGTGAGCCATGAGTGGAGCTGAGTCTGTGCCCTGATCTGAGAATGGAAAATTATATCCTAAGAGTCTTCTTGAGTGCAAGTGTAGATCCAGGAAAACAGGGGTAAAAAGGGCAGAAAAAACCACAGCAGCAGGAATCAGAGGGGATCTGGACCTTAGTTGGTTTAAAGTCATATTTTCCTCTGGCTGCAATATTTTCTTCTGGTTAGTCTGCAATCCAAAGCAGGATTGATCAAATTTGAACCATCTCACTTTGCTGCTGAGCCTCAGTGGGTGCTCTGGACCTTTGCTGCGTGTTTAGATCTAATTTAGAATGTGTTATTAAAACTCCATTGCCTAGCACTTTTCTTTCTTGGAATTCAAACAGACTTTCCAGGTTCTTGGGCTGGTTTGGTTGGTTTGTATTTTGTTTTATTCTTGGCACAGCTGATGCAGTGTGTGGGAAATGGGAAAGTGAATCTCTGGTTTTAACTGAGTGCTCCAGAGTGTTTGCACCTTAGAAAATAGGAGAGAATGTTGAATGGAATGATTATGCAAAAGTAAACACTTTTTTATACATGCTTTATCGTCTTATACATTATTTATATAATTATCCACTATACCAAGACTTTTCTATCCAAATTTCTTTGGCTGAGTATAAAAAAGAGCAACGAGAAAATTTATCAGTTCCCAAAGTCTGCTTGTTGCCTAAAATCCTCTATTTTACAATTAATATTTGCACTAGGATTGCTTGCTTTGTTGTACTGTCTAGAAATAATTCAAGTTGCAGAATCTACATTTTCAGCAATATTTCTGTTACTGTTACTTTTGAATAATTTAATATTAGCAGACATACACGTGCTGTCATTGTGGCCAGCAGGACTGTGTGGCTTATCCACTGCTCATATTAACAGAACTCTTGGATGAGGAACATACTTGACATGATTCTGATTTGGCCAAGCTTTATTTTGGAGCAATATTTAAGGAGCAAAAAGCAAAAAAAAGTGGAGTGGGCACCTGCTTGAGGTGTTTGTATTATTACATTTTTAGGATCTGTTATTTGCATGACTCTTGTGGAAGGAGGGGGCCAGTTGTGACACGAGATGACAAAGTGCCACTGAATTCAGGAGCATGTGACAACATAAACAAGCAGAGGACTGATGTGTTGTTTTTCAGTTGTGCTACAGCGCTGACAAGCAATCCCAGAGCTTTCCCTAGGGAGGCCTGTCCTTTTTGTGAGATGCAATTGATTTAATCCTTGAGTGCACCTCTGTCTTCTGACAAACACCGTGGGTCACGTACGTTTCCAGTGTGCACATCCAGCTTTTCTGGGCATCGCTTGTTCCTGGAAAAGGGTGGTGGCAAAGGACACCATGCACTGCCCTGAGACTCATCTGCTCCTGATAAATAGGATATGATTTAGCACTGGAGGCTGGAAAATCCCAGACCTTTACTGTGTTTCCATCTCAATTCTTACAGTCATTCCTCTTTCCTTAAAATGAATGCTTTGCAAAAGAAGCTTTATTGTAACTCTAAAACAATCCAAACTCTCTTGTTTTAGGCAGGAGTCTCAAACACCTGAATGCACACACAGGTCATATTCTGAAAATAAAGAAATCTGGATGGTTTTAAGGCAATCTCATGATCCAAATTGCTCTTTCTTTCAAAATGCACTGCTTTAAAGGGGCAGGTTTCCTCTTCTGCATGGTTTCTCGCTGAAGCAATATTTGGCTGTACCAGTTACGTGGCAGAATTCTTTTCAGCTGCTGCTAATATGAAAGTTTTATTAGTAGGTCAGTCATTTTGCTTTCAAAGCTCAATTAGAAAAGATGTATAAATATCATTTTTTCTGCAATGCCTTTTATTGGTCTTCTGCAAAATCCAAGGGTAGCAGAAGAAAACTTTGTATGTGACTCAAGCTAATGAGAGGTGAATCCATCCTAATACCCTGAGGAGATCACATGGATGTAGCAGGGAAAGGCACAAAAAGGTTTCATTTCCATTTAAAGGAAAAACATATCAAAGAGCAAATAAACTATCACAACAAATATGTTTTACAATATTCTGTAAAATAGCCTTAAATGTTCCTGAAGTTCAGGTCCTTTCATTTCACCAGATCTTTTGCATTTTGCATGGTGCTGTAGCTGCAAAACATTCCTTTGTTAATGTAACCTCAGTGCTGAAGTAAACTGTGCCACAAAGCCCTCAGCTTTCCTGTAGCTCAGGCAACAAACCCAGAACACACTAGCACTGATTTACCATGGTTCTAATCAGCATTTCGCACATGGAAAACTCACCATGTGTTTCAGAACCCTTTGACACTCATCTCTTTCTAATACAAGTGCCTGTTTCTCCCTCTGCTGGTTTCAGAATAAACGCCTTGTCAAAAAAAGAATTAGATTTTGACAGCTTTTTTCCTATGGTTAATTGAGGTGATAGATACACTTGACATTTATCTCGGCGCAGAAAAGAAGATTAAGACATATTTTTTTTCTCTGTGCATTCTCTGTATTAGAGGAGGTCACTTTCCAGGGTCTTTTTAATATGCCTGTGCAATTAATAGTGGTGATAATTCCACTCCATATCACAACCTCTTTAAAGTTCTCTTTCAAACTGACAGATAAAACTCTCTCTTCTGTACACAGGACTTGAATTAGACTAATCTTTTTCAAGTTTGCCCTGCAGGCCTTCCCCCCTCACAGTCCTGAAAATTAATACTGTCTGAAAAACACAAAGGATATCGTGCTAACTCACTTAGTTCAAAGAAAATGAAAAAGAGTCGCATTTCAGTTTCCCTTAATTATTCCCACTAAATTTTTGAGGGCGTCTCCCTAAATTGTTACTTCTGCAGTAATGGGATTTGAACGTTCCACTTGTTAAGTGTCCAAGTGTATTGTGCAGGGCTTTCTGCTCCTTGTCATGCAGAGCAGCTCTCAAGATTTCCACACAAGTCACCAGATGAATGCAAAGTTTGGATGCCCTGGCTTATGTAATGTGGTTATATAATAATAATAATTTCCCGAGTCGAATTAATTAATGCTTTTCAGAAGCCCCGACGATTAATTCATACAGTCAAACCCTCTTAAGCAGAGTTATTAAAAGATCAAAGCCCACATATCACCCTTTCGTATCTACAAAAAGAGTGCAAGTGCTCAAAGTCTGCAGTTCACACATGCAGAACTTTGGATTAAAGGCTGCTTCTCCTTTAACATTATTATTATTTTAAAGGCTGGTATATAGCAGAAATAGTCTGAAAGATGATAAAATAATTATTTTCAAATATTTTCCGAGGTGTGTTGACATTTTTTATCTGTGTTAATTACTTGGGTTTGACATCAGTAATTTTTTAACATCCCTTTTCCTGTTTCAAACATGATGTTCTGTGTGCTAATAGGTTCAGGGATCATGTTAGGTTGGCTCTTTCATCCAAACATGTTGCCTTTGGATGATGCTTGAAGCTACTAAAATTTTGCATATCAGGTTAGGAGTGTATAAATAGGGAAATATTAATAAGGAATATGTGGAATTTGGGAGAGTTTTTTAAATGCCAAATGTTCCTGCTGCTTTCCCCACAAAACTCTTGCTAACACTTGAGACTGCTGGTGGTACCAACGTTTGCATGAGCAGTGTTTAAAGGATGACACATCCAGCATGGATATGTCTCACTCCATTTTTAGACTTAATTTTTGGAAAATATCTTCATTTCTCTTCTACTAATTGTTGACTTGGTCCAGAAGTCTGGCAAATTATTGAGGTGTGTATACTGGTCCCTACTGAAAAAAACCCAGTTGTGTTTAAGCTCCTTTTGATATGGAAAGTGTTTCAGTATTTACCAAAGGATTTTTGTTTGACACTTTTGGTTAAGACCTGTTTAGCTCCCAGTTCTGATCCTGTCAGCAATCCCACAGGTACTCAAAATATATCCAAATGCAACAGTCCACGCTTGGAAAATGGACTTTTTAGATTCTTCTCAAACATTGCTGTTCTGCATTCTAGATCTGTTCAAAATGATTTTGTGTAAGCACTTCTTAACTAACCTTTTGTCTCCAGAGTCTTATTCCTCAAAAAAGTGTGTTTGATGGGTTTTAGTTGAATCCAGAAATTAGTTTGGACTTTTCCATAGATATTTCTTGAAAGAAAGGGTACCAAAACCTGAAGTTAGGAAAAGTATTTGCATTCCCATTGTCAGTCCTTTTGAATCTGTGTTTCCAGCAGATGCTCATCTATTTCATGCTCATGAAGAAATTATCAGGACTTTGACACAGAGTTGCTTGCTGCTGTTTCCATGGAAACAAAAACTTTGGATTAAAGGTTGATCTAGAGGCATTATGTGTGTGTATGACAAGTATATCCACATGTATGGTGTGAGAAAAGGTTTCTTCTGTGGAGTGGAAAGGGCAAAACTGGCACAGCTCTTTTGACCTTTGACTGACTATCAGCAGAAAAACTCAGATCTCTCCACTCAAGAATGTTTGCCACCTGCCTTTTGTAACCTGAAATTGGGAGTTAAGTTATAACTAAGGATTTACTTATGTTTGGTAGACAGGTCACTGCAAAATGCTGGGTTTTTACCCACAGAAAATGTGTTTGTTACAGTTATCTCTCTTGTATGTTAGAGTTATGTTGTGGATCTGAGCTTCTGTAGGACTGAAAATATCTGGGATTTTCTTTCTTATCCTGTATGGGTAGTTTTTGGGGAGCTGGGATTTTGTTTGTTTTACTCTTTATGTTTTGAAGCGGGACCTTTTTGTTCATGGCTGGAATTTTTTTTTTTGTTTAATGTAAGGGTGGTTGGTGTTTTGGTTTATCTCTGTGTGGGGTTTTCTTTTGGCTTTGTTTCATTTTTTAACCATTTGTTTGCATGGTTTATTTCATTGCTTGTTTGCTGTTGATTCATGTACTTACCATTTTAGCAAACTGAACTGCTTGGAAATGACACAATCTCCTGTGCCATCCTCAGAACAAGAGCCAAGGAAAAGAGCTTTGAATTACTTTTGGATGAAGCTCAATGCAATGTTAATATATATATGAGAAAAGGACATATTTTAGAATATACACCTTAGTTCCATTTAATCAATATGATTCAGCAGGGTGCCAGTTCACTTTGACATTTGATTAAATGCCTACAGGAAAATTTCTCAAATATCTTGGCATCACAAAGCTGGTCAATGCAGGTGGCTCTATTTTCCAGGAATGGTGTTTTTTTGTTTCCATGCCTTATTTTAATAGATAATTATCTTCCAAACCTGCCATTTATTTTTTCCCTAGAGATCTCCAGATTTTAAAAATGCAGCACTCTGTGTTAGATTTTGAATGGAGGTGCCAAATCACTATTAAGTTACATCAGCCTGTGGGTAGCTGATGCACAGGGCCCTGTGTGTATTTTTATTGCAGTTCTCAATTCTCAAGAGTGAGAAAATGAAAAAAAGATGCTTTTCAATAGTGTTTTTTGAGGATGATACCTAGTCTGGAACCAGAACATGTTCAGCTCCTTTTTACCTCATTAGTAGATCTTTCCTTCACTTTTTGTCTCCAGCTGGCAGGCAAAAAGATGCATTCCTAATTTCCTGTGTTTCCACTCTCTAAGGAATGCTGAAATGGATGGTCCTTGCACTTGTATTCACTGTGGGATTGGTTTCTTGAATCAAAGTAAGAAAGGCACTTGGCACTCAGTGATTTAGCATCAGCTTTCAAGTTTTTTTGGTGATGGTTCATGTCCTGCCTCCAAGAAATTAGGTTGCTTCTTCTGACGGATTTGAAGGCTACAAAGGGATGTGACTCATTTTAAAAAGGGAAGACAAGTTTCAATTATCGCTGGAGAGGTCAATATCTATCTCTTAAAACTCTGGAGAGGCTGAAATTCTGAGTGTTTGTCACTGAGTGCCAGCTCCTTTGGTCACAGCTGCAAGGAGACAACTTTTAATGGCAGAGGAAAGTGTGCCGAACCATAATGAAAAGATATCTGTGTCCTCTCCCTTCACTTTAAATAATTAAATGTGCCGGGAGAGGTTTAAGTTGGGAATCAGGGAAAGGTTCTTCCCCCAGAGGGAGGTCAGGCACTGAATAGGCTCCCCAGGGGATGGGCACAGCACCAGCCTGACAGAGCTCAGAAAATGTTTGGACAACGCTCTCATGCTCCTCCTGGTGTGATTTTTGGGTTGTTCCATGCAGGGTCAGGAGTTATACTCAATTCTTGTAGGTCCTTTCCAATTCAGGACATTCTCTGTTTCTACCTCATGCCTTATAAACAATAAGGCTTATAAACAACTATAAACAATAATTATGGTGCTGCAGTGCCATTGTCAGATGTTGTGGGTATTTAAGCAGCACGTACAAAATGTGTTGGCTTCTGTTTCTCCACGAAAACATGCTAATACTATCTGTTTTTCCAAGTTAAAAAAAAAAAAAGGAATTGGGTTTGTAAGAGCAGGATTGTTGTGGGACACCTGGAAACCATGACTCCAAACTCTTCTCTTGAATTACTCTGCATGCCTCTGCATTTCGGTGCTTTATTCTCCAACTTGCATCCACATCTGAGGTAATATTGCTTGGCAGAGATGTAATAGGGCAAAGCATTTTTAAACCCTAAGATAGATGGAGCTGTGCAAGATTAAAATGTTGCACATTCTCTCTCAAAACCAGGTCCATGCACCACCTCTGTGACATTCTGAAGGCATGAATCAAGGCCTAGCAGTACCTGTAGGGAGTATCTTTAACCTGATAAACAGTAAAGCAGATGACAATAAAAGTAATTTTATTTCAACTCCTTTTGGGATTAAATACCCCTGAGATTTGAGGTATCATGTATCAGGATTTGGAAAAGCCTAACAGATGTGGGGAGATGCTGTTACCATTTATTTTCTGGCTTCTATTTAAAATCTACTTGTTCTTCTTTTTGGCCAAATGGGCACCTCATTATGTCCCCAGTCATCTCTGCAGCCTGGCAGGGAGGGCACATCTGCCTTGGTTGTACTTCATCAGAGGGGTTTAAGCCTTGAGAGGGAAGAGGAAAGTAAATTTTTCTGAGGTTAATTCATGTTTTGTCCTTTTTGTTATGCTGACAAAGTTATGTGGTTCAGGGTGCCCAGCTCAAAGAACTTTTCAGGGCAGACAAAAATGACCCTGTGGCTTCCTGGCCCCTGCGTCACCCTCTGGCATGGACTAGGAGCCCTTCTTAATTATATATGAAACTACCATGTCCAAATGATGGCATGGGGCTGAGTTTACTAAGTTGAAATAGGAATCAAATAATGAAGAAAATTGTTTTTCTAGCTGCTGCTTTTCTGGATCAGGGCATCAGAGAAAGGAGGGAGGAAAAAGAAAGTGAAATGAAATGGAAAAACCAAAAACAGGTGACAGAAGCAGCTTCTCCAAGTGCCTCTCCCCCCAGTCTTACCAGAAATCTGGTTGGTGTGTGTTTGTTTGAGATGAAAAATCCACTTTTGGCAAATATTGGCCAAAGTCTCCCTGTTAGTCTGACTTCATGAAAAAGCAGACATCAAGATCTCAAGCTAGCAGATGTTCCTCTGTCCAGTAAAATTCCTGCTGTTGGAATAATAACAAGGAAAGAACACATAGGGTGAAGTTTTAACCATCCAGGGCTGGTCAATGTGCTAAGCTGTAGATGAACACAGCGTGTTCCAGCTTTGATGCAGTCACAGACACTCCCAAGGACCTGGTCTGTTTATTTTCTACCATGTGTTTTATTGCTGGGAGGGAAAAATAGACAAATCCTTTTATTTTCTACCTAATTCAATAAATAATTTTAAAGGAACTGTTATCTTTGCAAACAAATGTTTGCCTTTTTTTTTTTTTTTCTGTTTTCTTTTCAAAATGCACTGAAACTGAAGGCTTAAGCAGCACAAAAACATTGTTTCAGATGAAGCAAAGTAATACTGAGTAAACTCGTTGCTGTTCAAATTAGCTCATCCCTGGAAATAAAAAACTGGTTTACTTGGGACTATTTCAGGACAGCATAAAATTTAAATTATCTTTGCATGAAGAAGTTTAGATCCCTTAAATGTAAGATGCCAAAACTGTAGTCCCTACCTCCTTAAGGACTTTTTTTTGGATTCTAGCCAAGAATCTGTCCATCATAGTTAAAGTTGTCACAATTTTGGATGCCCTATTCACACCATCAAATTCTGCTTGAAAAGTTCAATGCTAGAGGTTGTGCTTCCAAAATCAACTACTTAAATTCCTCCCTGCCATCTTGAAGAAATTTGTCAATGTGTTCCGAGATGAAATCCCAAGATAATTTTGCCAATAGGGGCAATGCTGACAATTCTCACTTCTACGCTCAAACAGTCTTTTCAGCCAAAAATCAAGTTTCTTCAGCTCCTTATTTGTAAATGCTTTCACAACTCAGCTTTTGTCCTTTGGCTGATTTCAGTCTGCTTCCTTCATTTGTCAGAGCTGTATATAATTTTTAGAGAGCCTCGAGTGTACCAGGCTGACAATAGGAATGATATCATCTTGTTGTAGTAGAGCAACATCAAAGGGTTTTAAAAATATTCTGCAGACATTGCTTATCTTACAGGGAGATCATTATCATTGCTCCTGTTCTACACATGCTTAAGTGGATGCAGCAATTTGGTTAAAAGATTGAGGCAAATTTATATCTTGTTTTAAAGTAGGTTTGATCTGGAGCTCGGTGCACAAGTCTTTATTTAGCTCCAGGCTTTTGATGAATTTATGGGTGGTGGTTTAATCTGATGTATTGCCTGCAAGCACTGCTGGGTGTTGGGGTGTCTGTTCCTTCTCAGGCCATGTCTGTCCTCAAAGGTGTGCCCAAAGATTTGTCCCAGGCTGCTCAGAAAGGCTGCTGCCATGTGTGGCAGGATGGCATGTTGAATAAATGCTCTCAGCCTCTTGGGATTAATGCTGGGAGCTCCCTAAAAGCAGCTCTGTGCCTTATTGCACCCCCAGGGATATGGGACAGAGGCTGGTGAATAATGCCTCAAGTCAACCTTCTCATGATCTACTCACAACCCAGTAACCTTCATTTATTCCTGTGTTTGGAAAAGCCTCTGCACCAGCAGTGCTCTCTTCATCCAGGGGTGGTAGCTGATAAATTTTGCACTTGGCACTGCAGGCACAGTTTTTCTTGTTGATAAAGACACTGTGGCATTTAATGTAATGGAAGTCATAAAACCATTATTGAAAAGCTCTGTAATTTCATCAGAGGGAGAATCACCCCTGAATACTCACTGGTGAGCCCCATCTCGTACCACACAATTATTTTAGGGCACTTAGTTTTCTAAATGACAATATATTTCCTTCAATCACAGGCAGGTTTACCTTGTGTTTTATTGGAAGGCTCATGTTCTGTTTCTTGGGGTTATTGGTCTCAGGCTGTGCTACATCTCTCAGCAAAGACAAGTGTTGCAGTCACTGCTACAGAATTAATGCTATTGATCAGTAATAGCTGAACATAGCTGGATTTTTGTAGGGCATAAGGGGGCCCAATTTGATTTCCTGATGTAATTTAGGTGATGAAACTCCACCTAGGAATTCCTGCATTGATGATATTAATTTGCAGCTAAACAAGATGATATGTTTCAGGACTTCCCACAGCTGTCCTGCTGGTGGCTGTGTGGTCAGGTTCAGCCATCAGCATGAGCTCATGGTTTGTAGAATAACTTCTGTCTTCCACAGCTCTAATTTTTCTTATTACTGAAAGTGAGTACAGACTGTTACCAGACAGAGTGATATGGACTTCCCCAGCCTCTTCTTCTCCAGTTTTGTGATGATTTCTGGTTCATCTTTGCAGCATAGGCTTCTTCCCAAATATTAATTCCTGTAGGAGCTTCAGGGATGTTTCTGAAAACAAAGAGCATCCAGGGTCCCAAGGGACTACAGCCTGCATATGCTCCAAATTATTGGCGCTCTGAGGAGAGGGAGGAATTTTTTTTTGGCTGCTTCTGACCAGCAGGATAATTTTTTTGGTGGTCTCAATATTGCCTAGAGCTTTCCTGCTCTTCTGTGACTTGGAGAACATCTGAAGTCTTTGTGTTTTCTTGCATGCTCTGTGCAGAGCCCTGGCAGAAACCAACAGTCTGAAATCTCATGGCCTGACTGTGTGACAATGGAAACAATAAACCAAATAATTCTCCCAGATAGAGGAGAATATTGCTTGAGAAGTTTGAGCAAGTATTAGCTAGAGGTGGAGGAAGCAAATAAAGAGCTGCCAGTCTTGTGCTGGAACAGACTCAGAAAGTTGTATTGTGGCTTAAAAGTGATTTTTGCTGCTCTTACCTTGATTTTCTATTGGCTAACAATGTCTTCTAGCATAAATTGTTCATTCTCCCTGGCCTGTGTACATATAAGCTTTGTAAATATTTCAGAGTTATGCTTTGTGCATGCTGCCTTCACACCCTGGCAGTGTGGGCATATCACTGGCTCTTCACCAGCCAAACAGCTGGGTTCAAAAATTGCTCTAAGGATAAAATGACCAGGGTTTTTAAAGCACTGAGGATGCATTTTGGGAAGATTATATTAGTTGGTTATTTGCATGCATTGTTTGAGTGATATTAATCCCTATTTAGAAAGCAGGGATTGATCTGAATCCTGTGCAGTTGAGGATATGTGTAAAATACAGTGTCAGTGCTTTGAGAGCAGGCTCTTCAGAGTGGTACACACTGGAAGGATGAGATATAGCAAGCAGAAAGTGACATGAACCCACTTGGATTGGATATAAGGAGAATTTTTTTTCCCCTTTGGCACACTGAGTTGGTGGAGCAGTTTCTCAGAGCAATCTCCAGCCCTGGGGGGTTTCAGGACCCAGTGGCTGGACTTAAAAACCTCATGAGCTCCCTTCCAGCCCCAGTTTTGTCCTAATCCCAATCAAGACACCACAATGACAGATTCTGCCCCACACACCCCACTCTGTAACAAGCTATGATGGAAATTTATTGTTACAAAGCAAATAAGTTGCTGCTCTATGGTAGCTGGCTACTCAAATTCACCATTGTATTGCTTTTTCCTGTGGTAATTAAACAAGAGTCTGCTGTGGACGAATTACTGTAAGATGCCCTGTGTTAACTGAATTCCAACTTTTCAAATATATGCTTGCCTAGGAAAAATACTCAGGTGGTTTCCTTAGAATGGGGGTGGTGGGGAAATTAAAAATACATTTCTCTCTACCAAACTGAGATACCCAGAGAAACCTTCAGGTAATGATAAACCAGTTTTCCTCTTATTCACACAAATTTATGTGGGTTGAAATGCTATTCTAGACCTTTCAAAAAACTATCTGAGATGGAAAAGGTATCATCTCCAGACAAAATGTCACTCTTAATTTATACTCTTCATAGAGATTTCCCAAAGGGAAAGAAGTTTTGACTCAATCACTTCCCTGGGCAGTCTGTTCCAGGGCTTGACCACCTTTTCCATGAAATGGCTTTTTTTCCCCTGATATTCATTCTAAACCTCCCCTGTCACAACCTGAGGATGTTTCCTTTCGTCCTGTTGTTACCTGGGAGAGGATACCCACCTCCTTCCAGGGTGCAACCCAGCTCCCTCAGCCACTCCTCAGAGTGCTGATCTTTCTCTCCCTCCCCTGCTCCTATCTCTGGAAAGCAGAATGGATAATTTTTAATTCTTTACTCAGCACTTGTAGAGTAAAGACAGTTTTCAGTGATACTCTAAGTGTTGAAGGGCTCCTGGGAATAACTGTTTACACTGATGTCAGTCTCTGTAATCAAGATGAGCTGAGAACTTCTGGAAAGACTTTCTGAGACCCCAGTCTGAGTTTTAATGATTGTTAAGTTGGTATTTGGAATACCTTGGACATCTTGCACTTGCTATGAGTTTTATTAAAATACTGTTTCCTCAGGCTGAGTTCTAGTCCAAAAATTCCCACTTATCTTTCCTTCTTGAGAAGGATGTCAAAGAAAACCAGAGATTTCACTATTTCTGGACCTTCTGCCCTCTTGAAAACAATGTGTGAAATCCACCCAGAAGTTTGCTGATCCGCTTAGTGACAGGACATGACTTTTCAGGGTATTCTTTGGATTTAACAAATCCTGTCATTCAAAACCTCTTCTACAAGAACACTTCAGTATTTTGTGCTGAATTGATACCCTACAGGTTTATCATTTCATAGAGAGAATCTTCTTGGGCTGTTTATCTGACCTTTTATGAATTTTCTATCCTCCCAATAGACCTGGCATGATAGTCACAGGTTACAGTGTTGAAACTCAAAGCTTAGTTCTCTTTCCAGAAAGCAAAACAACCCTGGCAAAATATTTTCATTTTCATGAGGTCTGGGAGGCGATGGAATTGAGTGATGGCCTCCCTGTGATGTTTTCCTTCTCAGAAATGAATCCATGTTTACTTATACTTTCTCTTAATTGGGTGGCTGAATTTAACTTCTGGCGTGCATTAAGTTGTGTAATTAAGGGTTGATTAAAGCTGTGGTTTCAGTTTAGAACTCAGCCTGAAGAAACACAGTATTTTAATAAAACTCATAGCAGTGCTCTATTTGTTTCCAATTTTTTTTTTTTCCTATTTTCCAAAGACTGCCTTAAATTATTTCACTTTTGTGTTTTGGTAAGGCTGCATCGAATTAAAAATCCTGGGTGTAACTTTGCTAATGTTTGGGGCTGAAAAGTTAGAGACTTCCTGCTCAAGCATATTATATTCCTGACCCCTGGTTTTGCAGTTGGAGAAACAGATGAGCAAATGGGTCATATGGAAAATGGATCAAGTGTCTAGGAAAGGTCATTAATGACTGTGCAAACAGAATTTTTAAAAAAGCCATAAAGGGAACAGAATATTTTATTGCAAAGATTGAGGAAGCAATGTGTGCTGCAAAAGCTTTTCAAACATGGAGGTAGGTCAGGTTCTGGCAGACTCTGAAGTTCTTCAGCAGAAACTTTAACAGATCATATTAGAAATTTTTATTGAAGACCAACAGCCCATAAAAGCAGAAAATTCCATTCTCTGTGGGCTTATGCTGTTCCCTGCTTTAGGTAAGTCCTGAGCTGGGGAAGAGACTGTAAAAGAACAGTAACACAGGAGAAAAGAATAGAGGAGGATTGCTTGGAAATTCTGAAAGTGAATTCTGAAAGCTGAAGACTCAAATGACACCAAAAAAAGCAATGAAAACCTGAGAGAGATGGATACTTTTTTAGATCTCATACTGAAACTACTCAAAGTTTGAAGAGAGCAGGCCAGAAAAGATAAAATAACCAGGAACAATAGAAAAATATTGCGAGTACCCATTTTCTCAGGGGATTTCTGAGGGACTGGGCTGGACATTTCTTTGCTGCAGGCTGTTTTGCGTCCCTGAGCCAGAACAGCAATTTGCATTCGTGCAGCACTCCTAAAAACCAAAGTATCTTTAATTTCTTTAGAAGCAGTTTCCACAGCCAATGGAACACAACACGAAGATGTGTGCACACAGCAGTTTGGTGTATCCAAAGGAGCTACTTCCAGAAAAAACCCTGAAAAAACAAACAAAAAATCTTTAAAAATTGCTCTTGTCCTCAGGTTTTCATGTTCAAAGGTGATGTTTTGTGCTTCTACTTAAAGTTTAAATACTCTTTCCATGTCTTTGGCTTCTGCTTATAGGGATTATGCAGATTACAAATATTCAGGGTTTTCCAGTTCTTGCTGATGGATCTGAAGTTGGTTGAACTGTAGCCTCACATTAATCAGGGCAGTGACTGTAATGGGAATCTTCTGTCAAAATCAGAGCTTGACAAAAAGGCTGCAGCAGAAATAATACAGAGAAAATTCTGTTTAAAACCATTTCTGAACATCACCTGCCTGTGACAAGAAATTAGGTAGCTTCTAGCCAGGTTCACCTGGAAGATCCCTTCCAAATGAAATTTCTCATTTGAGCTATCTGGATATTGGAACTCAGCTAGTTGGGGTTTTTTTTGTTGTTTGTTTGGGTTTTTTGTTGTTTTTTTTTTTTCCCCCGTGTTTGTTTTTTGTTGTTGTTGTTGGTTTATTTGTTTTTTAATGGAAAAGGCATCTCCTTTCAGCTAACTAATTCATATGTTGCATGTGCTCAAAAGTGTACTATGTATAAGTCAGCATTTGATTTGATGGCTGTGTAATGAAAGTTTCCAATATTTTCTTTCCCCTCACCCACAGAAACAGTTTCTATGTAACAGAAAATGGTATTTTGTCAACTTTCAATACCTGAAAATGCTGAGGTGTGCCCTCACAAGGCACTTATTTCATGTGCCTGCATGCCAGAAGGTCTTGAAATGTTTTTCAGCCCTTAGAAACTCTACCCAGTTAGATTTTTACATTCTTTAGGATGGCAGTGATTAAAATGTTATAGATGTGTTTTCATTGAGAAAGTACTTAATAAATTTTCTTTCTTTTACATCTAAACAATGTATTTTTGTGATGCTCTTCAAATTTGGGCAGCATGATGTATTTGTTCCTGAGTGCCTGTATCTTCTTGGAGGATTAAGTTACAGAAAATATTTATTAGAAATACCTTTTGGCCAAATGTTTAATTTGCAGTTAAAGGCAGAACAAGAAATTACAAAGCAATTGCACTGCTTTATAAATAAAGAGGAGCTCTGAATTGTGAATCTGGACTTTTGGTATGAGGAACCTCCCTCTTGTGCTGCTATGGAGCCATACAACTCCTTTAGTTCCTTAGAAAATGAAATTATTTAATGTTCTAGGCTCAAACATTGTCTTCTCAATTTCTTAAAACAATTGGGAAATATTCCTTCTCAGAAGAAAATGTATTTTTAAGTAATATTTCAGCAAGTCCCAAACTGAAGTGTCACACATGACCATTGTGAAAATCTGCATTTCTTTCTCATGGAGCCAATGGATTAAGAATTTGAACAAATAACTAATTATTTTCTCTAAAACTGCATCAGACTGCCTTCCCACTGGCAAATCTTGCTGGAATAAAATTGAGTATGGTTTTAGAGTTATCACTTTTGCCACGATTCTAATCATGGGGTGCTGGCAGTTTTAGTAACTTCAGATCAAGTTTATTACAGATAATGTATTACTAATATTACTTCAGTTGAAGTTGAAGAATGATTAAAAAATATTGACTAAATTTGGTAAAATTAAGGATATGTTTATTGAAAATCAAAGACATGCAGTCATTTTGTTTTAAGGTTTATTTTTCCTTAAAATAAATATTTTGTCATTATAGGTATAATTTTTTCCCTACAAATTTAGTCTTTTTATTCCAACGTTACTACAAATAGACATGGAGAGGGATAAGAATTGCTTTTCTGTAAGAACTAACATGACTAATTTCTGAAACACGTTTTTTTTTTTGTAGTGGAACACTGATTTTCTTGCTTTCTAATTTGGAAATAAAACATTTGTTTTCATCCTCTTTCTATATACACACAAATCTCTCAATAGAGAACTAAAAAATATAAAGAAATAAATATATTTTTATCCCTTCAGTGAAAAATTTCTTCAGAATACTCACATTCCTGGCAACTGTTTAATTGGTATGAAGAGCTCATGTTTTTAAAATGGAAAACTAATTTTTTTTCAGAAGATACTCAACCAGCTCTTCTGCCAGACACAAATTCAATATTTTGAGCAAACAAATATTTTCTGGAAGGTAAACTATAACAGTGAGATGCTGAAGTAATTTGAGGCATGTGGGCATTTGTTGTCTCCAGCATTTAAAAACCAAGCCATGCTTTTATCTGTACTTTTCCTGGGTGTAGTAATGTTTTCACACAGCTTTAATTTCCTTGTACTACTATGAGAATTATCCTCCTGCAGCTTAATTTATGGCAATATTTATGGTGCACACACTTGCATATCCTACAGAAAATCAATATAGTCATGCCATGAGACTGCATCATAATAGATTTCATAGATTACTACCATTTAATTTCACAGCATTTTTCTTTACTGCTGTCAGGTTTTTTTTTTTCTCCCCTCTATGGTATAGAAAGGGAAAACTAAAAAAGGAAAGAATTACTACCCAGAAGAGTTATGGATTGAAGTCAACTTTGGGAAAGAAGTGAGGTATTTTGATCTGTAAAAGATAGGTGAATTTCAATCACTTGAATTTACCTGACAGGCTGTTGAAATTAATGACTCCATGAAAACATTTCAGGCTGTTAAAATGAATGCTTACATTAAGGAGTGTGAATCTGATGCTTTTTTTACAACTAAGGTGTTATTTAAAAAGACAAGGAGTCAAATTCAACTCCTTTGATTTCAGATAGAATTTCCTTACATCTGAATTTGACATTGCACTTGAATCTGTGGGTAGACTGAAAAGTGATTTTTTTTTTTCTTTTACTGACATAAATGGAATTTGTTGGTTGTGTTTCCAACTCCCTTTTTAGATATAATTTCTAATATATTTATTTTAGATACAACCCATATAAACAGTGCACAGTTGCTGCTTTTTACCTGCAGCTGCTGCATGGACAGAGACAAAAAGGCAACAAAACATAAATATTCTGCATCCAAAGAGCTGTTCTTTGCTGGAGCATTAGAGCCCAACCTTCTTTTCCCGGTGCCATCTAGAGGAGGCACTTTTTTTCATTTTCCCCAGCCTTTCAAAGGGCAGGGAACACCCAGGAGAAGCTGGAGTGGTGCTCTCCCACCTTCTGCCAGCCCAGGGATTTGAGGCACCTCCCTGATGTTTTGATGTTTTGGTGGTTTCGTGATTGCCACCAATTCCCTGCAGCCAAAACATGAATTTGTCATAACTCCGAGCCCGTGAAAAACTAATTGAAATAAATCGGCCGTGACCACTCAGGGCCAATTGTGACGCTGGGAAAGGGGTAATGGAACATCATAATTAGGGGCTGTTCCACGGCCTCACCCGAAATTTTTGCACAGATTGGGGCCTGCTGGGCTGCTTAAGTAAGAATTTGCACGCTAACTAGGGATATTTGATCCGCCTCAGTGTCAGGAGCTTCCACAAGTTTAAAAATTCAAGAGGCGGGGGGTCTCCGCTGGGCTGCGGCCGCAGCTCGGTTCAGATTTTATTATCAGCGGTGGCTCTGGAATAAGCAGGAACTGTCCTCTCGGATTAGCTCTGCCTCAGCTGCTGCCCACTCTGCATCCCCCTCCTCCCCTGCCTCTTGCTGGAAATGGAAGAGGCCATCTGCAGGTTTTAACTTGCTTTTCAGGCTCGGATTCTGGGATGGAAAAAAGGCAATTTACGCGCTTGTCTTCCCGCAAAATGATCTTGCTTTCAGACCTGGAAAAAAATCCTGCTCTGCCCTCCTGCCCTTTATTTTTTACTCTGCTCACCCTGTGTGCTCTTAAATGGCTGGATTGCAGAATGGCAAATGTGGAACTAGACAGACAAACATGAAATTTAGCCTAATGATTGGGCTTTTCTCAGTTGAGAACCAGTGGGATTTATCTCCTCTATAAATAGCAGAGTGCATTGTAATGATAAAGCTCTTCTAGATACAAACACCATCATTAAACAGCTGCACATCCTTGTTTATTTTGCAGGAGTTGAACTTGATGTGCTCCTTCATCTCCCTTACAATTTAGTGGCTTATGTTGATGGACATGAACTGTATAAAATATTTAAATACAATAATGACAAGGCACTGCCTTTGTTTGGGTGCTTTCTACAGCACTAATTAATTACCACAATGATTAATCTTTGGTGAACTCTCCTTGGTAGAGTCTGGGGCTTATTATTAATTGTTATTATTGGCCTCTTGTTATGAGTGTTCTGAGCTTGTTACATTGCTCAGAGAGTCCACAAAAATTCTGGAAGAGCTCAAGTAGAGACTGACAAAACCCCCTTCTGCTTCAACAGAAGGGAGATTTTAAAGTTTCCCCATCCTGTGGCATGAGAGGACACTTAAGTCATTGAAGCAATGAACTCTTTCCAAACTGATCAAAACAATAAATCTGTCAGGGAAAATGAAATTTGGAAACAAATTTATCCATGAGAAAATTCTATTTTGAAGTGATATCTGGGCATTCAATGCATTTGATGGTTTGCAATGAAACCTAATTTGCATTAGGAATTCTTATGGCAAACGAAGATGGTGACAGATAGAACAGCTTGTTTTAGCTCAGGTGAGAGATCATAAGGATTGATTTTAATTTTTACTTTTTCACATGAGTGCAGTCCAAGTAAAAACTGTCTCCTTTAGATCCTGAGGCTGGTGATGAATGTAAAGTTGTAAACTTCCAATATATTTTTTTTCTCTTTAATGCCAGTGTTTATAAAAAGAAAGATGGAATGTAAATATGGTGACATGATTTTTTTTGTAGGAAATAAGTAATATTTTGCCTTTTATTCAGTACAAAATAATGCAATTTAAAGACTCTAGCCCATTCATTATGTGAGTGGTTGGGTTTTTTAAGGAAAAAAAAAAACCAAACTCTTAATAATAAATTTAGGACAACTGCAAGGTCACATTGGTTTCAGTAAATCACATTTTATTCTTGGACAGCATAATGGACAGTCCCAAATGAAAATCTATAATCAGTGGAGTTAATTCAAAAAACCAAGCTTTGAGTCATAATTTGGAGGACACAAAAGTACTAAAAACCTAGACTTGTGCAAGTTACCTTTTAAAATCCAAATATTTTAAGCCCTAATTATCTCTCTACTGTTTAAAGATCAGGCATTGGTGTATGGCTTACCAAAATGTTTAAGAAACGTGAAAACAGAAGGAAGAAATGGAGATCTTCATTATAATGTTATATAATATTCTAAACATTTTTCTACAGATAGAGTTGTTCCTGCTGTTCTTACTCAGAAAAATAACATCTCTTGAAAGCTGGGTTGGAGATGCCAAAACAGGAAAACAACTTGGGTTTGAGGAAAGAGTAAAAGGTATATTAAATGCTTTTAAAAAAGCCACAAAACAAAGTAAATTGCCCTGGAAGTTGATCTATTGCTCATGTATATTATGGCAATTTAAAGAATGAAAAGTCAGGAGCCCCTTAATACACTGTGAAAGCTTTGACTTGGCTTGATGCAATTATTGGTGTTCTGAAATGAATTTGCTTTCAGGATAGCCCGTGCAGCAGGCTGGAGAGCCATCAGTCATTTATTACCACACTGATGCTCTGCTGTGACTTTGCTCCTAAGGCATCTGGACCCACTTGGAATGATCTGGAGGCTGATAAAAATCCTGTTCCATTCATTTTGATTTTGTTCTTGTAGCCCCTTTTTATTTTTTTCTTTTAATCAAAAATACATGACATGGAAAATTGATGCTGTAGTCTCTGAACTAATAGCAGATGCTTTGTTTAATTTCCAAATTAGGCAGTATTTTTTTTTTTTTTTGTTATATTGCATGTGCTAATGGTGTTTGAGGGTGGGAGTTTATTTGGAAAAGCAAGGCAAATAATGTAGAGTGCCATGCCTGCCTTGCTGAACTCTCCCTGGTTTACTGCATTATTAAATATTGCATAAATTATTCAATGTCCTTTATATCAAACAAATATATTTTTGCAAGCAGGATTGTGTGAACAAACGGGTGTTGAGCAAAACCCCCAGACAGAAATGAAATGGTGCTTCTTTTTCATTCCCTCTAAAGAACCAATGCTCTCCTCCTCCTTTTATTATTATTATTTTTTTGTTGTTGTTTGTTTTTTAATATCACTCAGTGGAAAGAAAAAATAGTGACAATTATGTGAGCTGCTCACTTTTTGTGTGATATTAAAATATTCCCTTTCTGAGGCAGCCAGAATGTGACATTGAGTGTAAAGGGAAGGGCAAATGCAGCACATGGTCTGGGCTGCCCTCAGTGGCAGCTGAGCTGCTCTCACACTGCTGCTTTTTGTGTTTTGGAAGCCACTTAGGAGGGAAGCCTGATGGAATGGCAGCAAAATCTGCTGCAGAGGAGAGAAGACTTGCTGGGAGGAGCAGATAACACCACACTAAGAGCAGCCTTGGCCATGGATTCATCCACAAGCATCTAAAAGACCTTTCTTTTTTTTTAAATTTTGCTTTTTAGTCACTTTGGGAAGAGCACCTCAGGCACCTTCCTCATGTGAAAGACCTGTTATATGCAGGAAGATGACAATCTTAGGGTGTTATTTGTACGTGCAAAAATACCAGCTGGTCCAGGCCCCCCAAAAGAGGCTGTTGGGGAGGCACATGGAGATGGGGGTGGAGGGGAGGAAAAAGCCACAGTATGGGGAGGAAAAAAAGCTTTTAATGCACAGGCGAGGGAGGGGGAAGGGTTTTCTGGTTTGTTTTGCTTTATTTAAACAAAGGGGAAGGTTCCCTGTACAAGCACTTGTTCTGAGTGTTGCGTGGTCAGATTAGCCATGCTGCTCTGAGCAGTTTAAGGAGGTCTGGGAACTCAGAACTGCCTTCCTCTGCCCCCCTCCCACAGCAGCAGCCAGGAGCTGAGCTAAATAGCAGAGCAGTGTGGAGCCAGGCAGGAGTAAAGGGCCCTAATTGTAGAATGAGGAGGTGGGAATGCCTGGCTGAGGTTTGTGCATCTTTCCCTTTGGAATAACTGGAAATGTGGAGGAAGGGGGAGCTGGGCTGGAGAGCGAGAGGTCAGGGAGAGAGAGGCTCCAGCTTCATCCCTCGGTTTTGTTCTTCAGCTTCTCACAAATAAAGGGGGCAGTGGAGGGAATTCCCGTGCCTGATCTGTGGAGAGCTGGGGAGGGAGGAAGGATTTATTGAGTGTCTCTTTCTGCCACTTACTTTTTGTTTGTGTTACTAAGGGCAAACCTCTGACTTGTGGAAAGCAGCTCACAGATCCACTGCTCGCTACAGAGACAATCTGATTTTTATTTTAGTTTGGTTTTTTGGGTGGGGGGGATTTGCCTTAAGCACATCCCTGTTTCTTTGTGCGTGTATCCATTTTGCTGTGGCTTTTCCTTGGATTCAGTTTGTTTTTAGTCTGTGAAAACACGTGGGGTGGGTTCTGCCACTTGGCCTCAGCCTGCCCTGCCCTGCATGCAATATTACAGAAACCTTGGAGAGCAGCATCTCTTTTGGGGGTGCCCAAAGGTGCAAGTGAAGTGGAATTGACACATCAGAGGCTGCTCCTGCATCCACAGTTTTTCCAATTGCACCTTGGAAAAATAAACACTCTGTGCCACGCGCTGTTTGATTTCTGAGCGAGGGGCTCGCTGGAGCTGCTGTTATCAACAAAGTCAGACTGTACAAAGGGAAGTGTTTATAATTATTTACTCTGCTGCAGCAACATCCACAGGGTGTGAGCAGGAAGGGGCAGCCTCTCTGCTTCCAGTCGTGTAAACAGAGGAAATCATACTTCTGGCTACTGGGAAGTTTATAGCCTTAAACCCTGTTTTTTTCTTTAATCCTAAACCTGAGCAATAATCAGCCTTTTCTCCAGCAGAGCATTTTTCTTTCCATGAAAACTTAAATACTTGCATTGCATCAGCCAGTTAAGTTTTAAAATATTGGGCTCCTCTTTGTGGGATATGAGCTAATGTGGGACAGTAAACAAAGGGATCAGGGGCAGGATTTTAAAACATCATGGAAAGATGCAGCTTAGGAACTTAATGATGTTTCATTTTTATGGACATTGTTCAACATGTAAAAAATTAAATAGTTTGTGTTAGTAATTTCTAACAGGACTCCACTGTGTGAAATGTACTCAGAGAATTATTTTATTTGCGTGTTTCACTGCTCTGAAATCACTCCTGCTCTAATCCTAAAATTCCTGATCTCCAGTGGAACCTTATTTGATATCTAAGAGGAAGAGAATCATATTATAGGCTACATAGAGGAGCAGCATTTTATTTTATTTTATTTTATCTTATCTTATCTTATCTTATCTTATCTTATCTTATCTTATCTTATTTTCTGAAGTCTACTTTTTCTGGACAATTGACATTGAGAGTTGTAATTATTTTCTTTTTAGCTATACAAAATCTAAAGTTTTTTTCCTTTCTGGATTAACTACCACAATTACTTCATAATATTCTCACAGATTATACTTATTTCAAAGAATACACTGGTTTAGGACTATATTTTAAAATATGTAGTCAGGATATATGATAAAAAATCTGGTATCTAGTATTTATTGTTATTGAGTAATGCTGCAGAAAAGGGGGTTTTTTAATTGTAAATCTCACTGGGTACACTTTTAATATTGAAGTCTTACTCTAGGTTTCCTTTCTAAATACACTATGTTAAACTTCCATAATAACAATTAATATTTCCTCTTTTTTTTTTCTTTCATATTTTTTCTTTTATTTTTATCTTAAATTTGTGCATTTGCTAGACTTTGTTATTTGAGAGTGTGAAAGTTCAGTGCCTGATTGTTTTCCCTGTGTTTTAGAAGGAAAATATCTATCCTAAATGAGATTGTATCTCATGTGGGGAGTTTTGTGTTATTCAAAAAGAAGGAAAGAAGGACTCTTAAAATTATAAACTACTGATACAGAATCTGGTTCTCCAAATATCGTTTGGTTTGGATAGTGACATGAAAATGGGAAAATACATTGGAAATTAATGTGTTTATCATATAGCACAATTATTTTTATAATTTTTACTCTTCCGTGTTGCTGTTTATTATTTAATATAGAACCTCTATTTTATCATTTTCTGGCATGCTTTGCTTTGTAAAAATTCAGTGTATTTTAAATTTGTACCAAAGACCAAGGGGGAATAAGAAATTATCTTCAGGAATTTGTTATAATTGCATTATATCCACATGAGCACCAAAAGAATTTAGCATGATTAATGCTATTATAAGGCATAGAAGGGTCAGGAAAAACAGTTTGCTCCTGTTCTAAAAAGAATTAAGCACTTGCACAAGAAGAAATACAAAAATTCCAACTAAATTTTTTAATATATAAAATTGAGAAAATATGTTTTATTAACTACTTGTGAGAAACTTAATAGAAAATACTGACAAGTGTGACTTAATACTGTTGTGGATGTAAACTGATAAGTGGAATAAACTTGCAGAGAATTAAAGGAAGCATTTTCTTCTCTGTTTTTAACATTATTTAAAGTGACCCACGGTTTACTCCACTTTATTGTATCAGAACTAAACTATCATCCCACAATAAAATAATTCTACTTGTGTTTCAAATAATATATTTTTTGGTAATCTCCTGGATTTCTCCTGGCTCTGGGAGGGTGGAATGGATTCCATTGCTACCCCTGTTTAAAACCTTTGTATGCAAATAGAGGGATGATTGATACTGAAACAAAATCCTGTGTTAGAAAACCCCTGAACAGCAGCAATCTCACAGAAATTATGTGTAGCAATGCCAAGCTGCCATGCAAGCCTTAGAAGGATTTAGGACAATGTGAACAAAGTTGCAATTTTTCTCGTGGAATTCTGGTTCTAGCCCTAATTTTTACTCCTCTAAGAGAGGTTGCCAAGGTCAAAGCTATGCTAAGCACTGGTCTGAGTATTCTCTTGATGTGTTAGTCCTGATTAGGAACAACACATCAGGATAATTTGTTTTAGTAGGGTTTGGAGTTTGTCCCCTGGTGTGTTTCTTCTGCAGCTTTGCGTGCAAATGTTGAAGGAAAATAAATATTTTTCTGTGATGCTGTGGAGGGAAATATCTTCTTGCATTGCCTTGGTTGCCCATAATCCATGGGCTCTGTAATTATCACTAAGATTTTGTTTATTTGTGGGATTTATATTTTTAATAGAATGTCGAAATAGGTATTTATTTAACACACTGAAATAGGTTCATTCTTTCTTTCCCCCTTGGTTGGGGAGGGCAGGTAGAGGAGGAGTGAATTTCATTATTCACTATTCACTTAAGTGTGATTTCATCTAATTGCTGGGGTGATTAGTGTACCTGGCTTTTATAACACCATAAAATGAAATATTGTGACTGAGAGTGTATTTTTAACTCTGCTTTATTCGCTTCACTAACAATTAGAAGCTGAGTTCTTTGTAGCTCATTTAGCTTTACTGCTAGCTAAGGAGCTGAGGGGAATTTGCTCTGCAGTAGCTGTGAAACATAGCTAGGATTATTTCCTCGTGTGATGGGAATTCTCTTTACAAGTCATTTTTAGTTAATGGTAGCCAAACCACTGTGAAAATCATGAATTGAATTTTGCTATCATTGTGATTAAGCATAGCCTTGTTTATGTTTTATGCTGATACTTCTTTTTCACTTTGTACAATCTTGATGCTGTTTGCTGATGATATTTGCTTCTCCCTATTGTCTAACAGGACTTGTATTTACACTTGCAGTGTTCTCCATCACAACATAATGTTAAAAACTCCTTCTTTTTTAAAAAAATTCAGTATCTGGCATGGAGATGGCAGGGCCTGGGGGGAGGTGGGCAGGTGGGATTTGACCTGGGATTGCAGGGCATGGGGAGAATGGAGAGCACTCAGTCATGTTTTTAACCTGCTCCCTTGAGAAAGTCATCTTTTGATACTCATTGCTTAGCAAATTACCTGCATGCATATTTCTGGGTGTGCAGATGGAAGCCAGGCTGAATTTGTTGTATTTCTTACGAGGTGCTCCCAGAGGCTGTGCAGGGCGGTTGCTGCTTTTCCTACATTTGACACTGTTATCCAGCCCCGTGTGCTGAACTCTGAATGGTTCTGTGAGATTGGGAAATGCTGCTTTCTATTCCATGCATTTTGCAGAGTGCATCTCCTTCTGAAAACATCCTTGGGTTTTATATCTAAGTGAGGAATTTATTTCTTTACAAGTTTCGTTGCCTGGATGTGACAATAATTTAGGAGGTGCTGTGTATGCATTAAATGAGTTTTGTCTGGCAGTTTGAAAGGCATTGGTTTAATATAGAAGAACCAAATAATTATGATTTTCCCTTTTCTGCCTCTAAAATGCTGTCACAAGGGTGGTAAGTGCAATAAGAGGAGATGAGCACCTGATGGTCTTTGGAAGTCAACTGCTCATTAAATAAATATGACCACAAATCATACATCAACTTTGCTTAGCTGTCCCTCACCCTTTAATTTATTAAATTCCTGCTTGCAGCAGAGGAGCTCAAAGTTGTCTGAGGCTGGGGAGGGGGCTTTGCTGTCTGCTCTCCACACCTCCAGTTTGGATGGTGCATTTACCTACGTGCTGCTGCGTGCCTCCAGCTCCTGCATATTTAAAGGCTGGGTATTCAGGGATTATCTGTCGTGCTTTTCCTTTCTGTTCTGATCACGCAACCAGAGCAGAGCAGCCCCACATCCAGACAAGGCTGGGGCTCTCTTCCCCTTCTGTATAAATATATATATACATATTTTTTATTTATTTTGTTTTTCCCCTTTCACCAAAGCTTAGCTGTTGTCACATGTTCTGTGTTTGGGAGGAGGAAAAGTGACCAGGCTGAGTGTGCAATTTTATAAATCAGGTGTCTGTGGAATATTTGCCTCTTAACACGCACAAGGAGTTGGGCTTAAAGGCACATTGTTCCTTTTCACTCCAGGAAATTGTGGAGGCAGGCACATGGAAGTCAGAGCAGTGCTGAGAACCACTGCCAGGAGCAGGCAAAGAAAAAAAAATATCAAAACTAGAATTAACATTCAAGCAAAAACACAATTACCAAAGTGACTTATGAGGCGTCAGTTGATGAAAATTTCATGGTTTTATTTGACAAAATTGAAAACTATGTTCATTTTCCTAGGAAAGCTGGGAAAAATGACAGTGACACCAAGTGGCATCACTTAATTAGCTCTTCATTGTACATTTTTTGCTCTGCTCTTTGCATTGCATTTCCAATAAAATTAAAACTCTTATATACTTAATTAAAAATGTGCTGTACCTATTTTGTTTCACAAAACATGGTAGCTCCTCTCTTCTTCCCCCAGAGAATAGGGGCAGCTTTAGTGGTAGAATGAGAAAATAAGGGATCAGCTGAATGTGTCAGGAAACAGGAATATTCTGCTACACAACTCAAGTTGGACAAAAAATAAAAAATATTTCCCCTCTTGATGACTCTCTGGCCCTGGTTTTCAGTTTAGATAGCCTTAATTTTCTTTTTCAAATGAATGTAACTGAATTAAAAGAAAAAAAGTGTCTTTGGTGATTTTTTTTCTCCCCAGTGTGAAATCCTTAATCCCATTTTAAATACCAGCATCATTAATGGCAGTTAATAACATGTGTACTTTGATACAGGAAAAAACCCAGACATTCAGGGATTGGTGTCACACTCGTGGTGTTCTGTGTTATAAATTATTTGCAGATGAGGTTAATTGAGCCATCTCAGTCCACAGCTTTAATTCTGACATGAGGGTCACAAATTGAGTCATAAACCTGTGTAGTAATAGTCAGCACATACCCTTTAAAGGGTATCCCTGGTGAAACTCAGTGTGAAATAAACAGTTGCATTTCTCAAAGCCTGATCTGAATTAACATCTACACCACAGTGTAGATTATAGTATTAAAAAAACTGTTTTAGTAGAAATACATACATATTTTCATATATTAATGGATATGCTAATTTATAGAAAGTTATTTTCATTTAATGTTTCATTTAGAAAAAAAATGTTGGATTATTATGGAATTTTTCTAAGATGTAATTGCTAATTTCAAAATGATAGAAAACCCAAGTTTAGAGAATTAAAGGAAGGACTTTTGCTTTATTTTCCTTGGTTTAGTAAAAAAATATAAAATTATAGTAATTGCAGCAAGTGATCTGTAAAGCAATGGAAGTAAATGAAGCCAATTTTGATAGTTTCCCATATGAAACTGGTTTTAATGTCACTCTCCCAGCATTGCACCCACCAAGAAAATTTGAATGATGTACTTGTGGCTTTGAAAGAATGAGAAATGTATATTCTACAATTCAAAATAGGAAACAAAAGAAGTAGAGGGTAATGGAAGCAATTCATAACTCTTTCTGAACATGTTTCACTTTAGAAACACTTCGTGAGTCCCTCACAATATTCAAGTTGATCTAATTTTAAGTATAAAATATTTAGAGTTTCTGAGATTTGAGGGGGAAAAATGTATCTCCTAACTCAAATGATCTCATTTTGTTGAATGATGCTGAATAGAATATAAGAACTAGAGGCTGAATCTCATTTCACTTGAACAGTGAGAAGATCCTGTACCAAGAAACATGAATTTGTGATGTTGTAATATCTGTTTTACTTAAAAACATTTTGTAAATGCTGTGAAATCCATACAAGCAAGCATCGTGGTTTAAAGAAATGAAGTTTGTAGACAAAATTTAAACTCTGAATGCAGTTCATATATACAGGAAATATGAAATGTTACTCTCTAGCCCAGCAAACAACTGTGGAGAAAAGCGTGTTTTTAATTCTGTTTTACTTGTGGAAAAACACAAATCCTTGAATTTGCAGGGAAAAAAAAAAAAGAGTATTATCCCATTGTGGCTTTTTACAGTGCAAGGTTAGAGAAATAAAAAGCAATGGATGATGCTTTTTATTATAAAAGCATGAAATATGTGGTTGTGTAGCACAAAGGATGTTGGCTAATCAGTAATTCTGCATTTAAATATGGCTTTAAATGAGATTAGGAATCCAGGCTGTGCAAGAGATTTCCAAATCCAGAGGTCAGAAAACATGCTAATGGGATAATAAGAAGTATTCATAAAAGCTTATCTGCAGTAGAAATTAACTTCTCCTCAAAGAAATCTTTCCACCAAGATACTCTTGGCTATGTGGTTTTGACTTGTAATGTCCAAATTTTATCAGGCTATCCAGTAATTGGGAAATAATGCAAATCTCTTGAGGAAAAATTTGAATAAATCGTGAATCTGTGGAGTGATTTAAAATAGGAAATTGAGATTTTTTTAAAATAGGAAGTTGAGATCTTTGCTGGAAATGGATATCTTTTATTTAAGTCTAATTCCATTAATTAGGACACAGTATAAAGCAGGACAAATCTGATTCCTGTAGGGTCCTGGTGATGCAGAAATATGTGGAGAGAGAAAGTTCACCTGTTTAGCATACTGAACATTATTCTACAATATTTCTCTGGTTTTACACCATTTTGCTTGTAATTTAAAAATTATGTTTTGAAATTGCTAATTATTTCATTCCAAAGTGGCAACGTAAAAATTTCAGCTGGAATTTTGGAAAAAAAAAATCATACATGATTTTAAATCAGCCTAACAACCACTTTTTTTGTTTGTTTTGTTTTGTTTTTTTATTTGGTTTTGTTTATTTGGTTTTTTTGTTTGTTTGTTTGTTTAATTTGGGTTTCTTTGACAAGTTTATTAATAAGTCCTGTTAAGCGTGCATTGAATCATATAGGATGTCCTACAATGTGGCACAAAAGCAGGTCTGATAACCATAATAAAATGAATTTCAGAGCTATGCATATGTGGCAATAGGTGCAGCAGATAGCCAGGCACTCTCTCCCAGCCAGGGAGAAAGAGTCATGAATATCATAGAAGAGAAAAATGTAATTTTTTCACTTATTAGCTTTCATTTTTTCTGAAGATGAAATATTTCTTTTCTTTTTTTTTTTTTTTATTTTATGTATACATCTCCAGATGCCATATTAAAGGAATGTATTTTTCACTAAGTTGTTCTGTGAAAAGTTCTGTTTCAATTAGGAACAAAATTATTTGTGAAAAACAGTTTCCACCAGAGCGGAATATTTTTTTTAAAATCAGTTTAGAAGTGTTGTGGTTAAAAATCTGACCAAACAAAAGATCTGAGAGAACAAAACATCACATTCAGGATGAACACAGAAGGATAAATTCAGAATTGTGGTAGATCTGTGAGGATCAGTAATCACTCCAAGAAATGTCTGATTGTTGCTCATCTCGCGTTGTCACACGTAACCAAAAAATGCTGTTGATGGCTTTGGTTTCCTCCTGGGCAAGAAGCACAGGTTGTCACACTCCTGGGCCCTTGTGGGAGTGGGTGGATCCATGGGATTTCCAGGGGGATTTGTGGGAAGTGTGTCCCCAGCTGGGAACTGGGGACAGCAGTGGGGGGATGTAGGGGAGCACAAAGGGAGATATTTCCCAGAGCAAACCTCCCTTCCCCCAGCTTTGCCTGGGGAATGAGATGTCATTCATAGCAGAGTCTGCACCAATTGTGCTTTTATGAGCAATTAAATAATTAACAATGTTGACATCTAAATTATGTTTGCTTGGCATCTGAGTTAACCCTTACTGAGACCTCTGGGAGAATTCCAGTTCTGGGAGCCGATCCCTCAGACTTGGGCAGACATTTCTGCTGAGTTCTGTGGTTTCACATCCGTGTTTGCTCTCCTGCTGTCACACCTGGAGATTCAGGGGTTGATTCTGCACTGAATTCAGCACTTTGATGCAATCCAGTGAGATGCTTTAACATCAAAGTCAATGACACCCTTTTTGCACTTGAAGGGAAATGTGTCCTTAAGCAAATTACTAACGGGATCAGCTTCCTCACTGGCTTTTTTTTTTTATTTCTTCCTGAGTGAAATAAAATTAGATTTTCAACAAGAGTCAGTGTCTGTTTGAGAAAGTTATTTAAGCTATTTGTTTGACTCTAGTTAATACCAGAAATTTTGGGGGATTTTGGACTGTGAGAGGTTTGTTTGTGGTGGTTTTAATTATTTTTTCCCTTATTTTTAACCAGAAAAATGGAAGTTTGTTTTATTTAATATAAAGCAAGCACAGCATCTCTTTGTATCTCATTCATTCAGATTTTTTAATACCAAAAACCTCACAGCTCAGGAATCAAGTGATGGTCATGTGTCAGCTCACTTGGTTTTTTGCATCTCCTTAACTGATGAAGGTAATGTCATCTCTGTTCTTTTCAAGGCATCTTAAACATTAAAGATAATGTTGTGATGAAATCATAGTTTGCCCCTCAATAGGAGTTTAAAGAAATCTTTCCCTCAGCTTTTCGTTGGCATTTATCTCAGCAGTGCAGGCTCTAATCAGGAAATAAACTCAGATCCAATTAGCTTTATCACCTAATTAGAGATGTATTCTTGGATTTATGCTTTACTGACCTCACTGCCATTGAAATGAAATTATTTAACTTCTGAGAAAAAGTCTCTGCAAATTCACACCTCTCCATTCATCAGAGTTCTCTTTGATGCCATGCAACCAGTTGGTTTTTTTTACTGCAAAAATAACAATATTATAACCATGCTTTAGTCAGCTCCAGGGATTCAGTTTTTTCATTCTCTGCCTGTTTTCCTGCCTCTTAAATCCATATTTGTGGACATTTTCTCTCTTCCCTTGAATTCTGGCAAATAAAAAGCACCCAGAAAGCTCAGAATACTTTGAGAAAGCACAGGTGAAACCACAGGGACCTTTGGAGAGCCTTGCTTTTATTTGAAGGCTGAATAACTGTGCAATGCTGGATTTTGTTTGGGTGTTGTGGGATTTCCCCCCTTCCCCCCCCACCTTTTTTTTGTTTCCTCATCTTTGTCCTTATAATTATCAAATTATTTTTAAGAATAACTGTGTTTTTAATTGTTAGGTTAATTTTGTTTCTTAAGCTGTTGCTGTCTGCTACAGAGCCCAAACTCTGACCTTGTGTTCTAAAGCCAGGTTCCCAAGAGATATTTTTTTAGACTTGTGATCCAAGGAAACAAAGTTTGATTTGTTGTTTTCTCAGTCCCATCCTCTGTCTCTTCTCCCCTCCCAAACTATTTTGAAATTAATTCCCCTGCTTTAAATTAACTCAAAAATGAAACTGAAGTCTCAGAGATTATCAAAGCTCAGTACGTTTCTCGAGAGATGTCCAGGGAAAATATCCCAAATTATACTTCAGTTGAAGGAGAATGGACTGAACAGAGTTCACAGGTACTCTGATTGTTTTATCTTGGGGAGAGCTTGTATTTGTCATGGCCAGTGAGGGAAAGAGGCCACAAAAAGTTGAAAAAAGTTCAGAAAAAACAACTTTGTGACTTCTGTTGGGGAAATTAAACATACTCCAGTCCCAACCATTTTGTTCTCAGAGCTCCCTGCAGGGGATTTCAGGTTTTTGGAGGTGTTCCTTTGTTTTTATGTGTTGTGCCTGATATAAAACCCTTACTGTCTACTGGTGGGTGAGGGAAAGCAACTTGAACACAGTGTGAGGGTGATCCCTCCAGAACAGGCAGCAAAGCTTTTGCGTTTTAGGGGATAAAATGCTGGATTTTCCCACTTACAAAGGTGTTTCACTGATATCAGTCACCAACAGGAGATAACACAGGAGATAACAGTTTAATGACTTCATGTCTTCCCTTCTCATTTAATTCCATAATTCAAATTTTCTGTGTTTTTTTTCTTCCACAATTTTTCATTCTTGCTAATTTCTCTATCAATTTCCTCTTTCATTTATCTTTTATGCAGGACTTTATGACACTGAGATTATGACTGTGTGCTCACAGTATTAGTTCTCCAAACATTGGTAGAAGCCTTATAGGGAACGTTATTTGTGTGTTGGTTAGATTTCTGGGATGGTTTTTTTTTTGTGTTTTGATTTGCCTGTGTTTTTTATTTTTTACCCTCTGGCAGTACAAAAGTTTGTTCAAAATTTGTTGGGCTTAATTGTTTTTTAAATCCATCTGTATAGTCATCACCTCTCCTAGGTGTGATGTTATTTATGTTTTAGTTGTATTGTGAGGTGTTTGCTAAAGGTTTTGTTTGCTTGTGTGTCCCTCATTATTTTGGGAGGCAGAGAAAAGGAATTAAAAAAAGAAAGCTGTGCACAATTCTTTGCATAGAAAGTGCTTTTGGAACTTGCATCCATTATTCTGGAATCATGGATGCACTCCAGGGCAGATTAGCATCTGCTAGTGAGAGTTGAGGAGAATTAACCTTGTCATGATTGATTATAGAACAGTCTCTCAAATTCAGTCACATTTGACCACCAATTTTTTTGTTTGTTGTCGAAGCTGTGATTTTTAAGCTTGGATTGAGATCCAGCAGTGCCTGGCTGTTAATCCAGACTGTCCTGCTCCCCAGGCTTGACCTCTTGCTCCTTCCCATTGTCCTCCTTTCCTCCTCCTTGGCACACAAGTGGCACTACTTACCTTTCCTGACATGTGGTGCTGTGCTCAATTAAGACTTGCAACCTCTCTGAAATATTTTGCTGACAGGATCTGGGGAAGCAGAGCTGCTGTTTTTTCCAGCCTTGCATGTACAAACTCTGCTGTTAAAAAAACAGCATTAAATTGAGTGTTTCTTGCATCTTTTAGGCTGGTTCAAACAACTCAGATCCCTGATTTCAATATTCTGACTGGATATTGTGTTAGACTTTGAGTGCTGTTAAGGAGGTAACTTCAAATGCCATTTATTTTGCTGAATTCAGTGGGAGAAAAGCTCTGGTACTACATGATTTGTGTATTTTAAAGGAATAAATAGTACAGCAAAAAAAACTGGTCTTCCCAGTTAAATTAAGGATGAGCACAGTGCTGTGTCAGCTTGTGCTTTACTGCTGATCCATCCTCCTTTTGTATTTTGTCACAAACACTTGAACAATCCCAGTTTTAGAACAGGTCTATCCCTCCTCGGCAGGATATTTTAATTGCAGTTGTACCCTGATTATTACAAGGTGTTCACTCATCATTCAGGACTTCAGAGCTCCTCTGCCTTGTCTTCCAGGTGTTGCAGCCAACCCTCAGAAGAGTCTGTCCTTGATGCTGTGGAAATGGGAGAAAACTTTTTGATTTTATTATTGCCGGTGCTTCAGGGGAAGGTGTTGAACACAAATCCAGAGCAAAATAGGTGTGAGAGGACTGAGGGAGGGGGGAGAAATCTGGGGTGAATAATTCACTGAGCAATTAAGAGAATCTGAGGGCTGAAAGATGAGTCAACACCGTGAGCTGTTTTCCTTAGGCTGGGAGAGAAGCACCTGTGAGCGCTGGCGCCGTTCCTGACCAGGTCATGTTTGTCCTGCTGCTGCACCATCCAGCTTGCAGTCATTTAATCCAGTTTGGAGAAAGGAAGTGAAATGTTTTAGCTGGTTTCCTAAGGAAATGAGGCTTAAGCAGTCGCTCCACATGCCAAACTTGACAGAATTTTGTGGAAGTCAGCATCTGAGATCAGAAGAGAGGCTGAGTTAATGTTGGTGCTAGGCAGAAGCAGGGCAGTGGTCATCAGGATAATCAGAGCTGGGCTGGTCACAGCACGTTCTGTTCCTTGCCAACAGAGTCAACAAAACCCAAATTTTATGCAGTAGTGGAAAGAAAGCTGAGTATTGAAGAGGAAAAGCCAGGAGGGAAGGAGCTGGGGTTATGGCAATCACAGGAAGGATGAGATGAGGCAGAAAACCATAGGGTTAGGCTAGGAGATGTATAAAAGGTGTAAAGGTGTTGTGGTGGGAGTGGCAGAAGACCTGAGGAAACAGAACTCCATTGAAAACAAATTTTCTACAGCTCCACATTCTGCAGCAATGCTTTTATATCCTGAGACAGCATGAAATAACAAGGGGAATCAATATTCCCCTTATAAAGCATTTATAGGGGAACAGAGAAGAAAATTTTTCTTGGTGATGCTAAGGCCAGTTACTTGTAGGACCATGGGTTCAAGATGCTTGAGGTCTGTTTGCAAGTTATTGTGACACCTGATTCAAACAACTCCTCCAGAACTGAAAAACTCAATCATCTGCAATTTTAGATTGGTCCATTTTATTTGTGAACTTGATCTCTCTTCTCCCAAGCACCATCTGCTGCAGCACCATACTGATGTACACATCACTGCATTTCAGAGAGATGAGGAACTTGGCATGAGGCAGTGAGAGAAGATTGAAAAAAGAATGCAGGAATGCTTAGGGGACCATGTACAAGTCATGTGTGATGAAATAACTCTGCCCTGCTAAATAGAGATGGCTTAAAGAAGTGAGAAGTCAGAGCTTCAAACAGCAGAAATAGCCCATGTGAGGTAGGTGAAGGAAAGATGAGGTTTCTTGGATGGAGAGGGAGCAAGAGAGGGAATTCTGGCAGCACAGGCAGGCTTGAGTGGGTAATTGAAATACACTGCTGAGCACACAGAGCCAGCCAGGGGATGAGGCTGAGCTCTCTGTTGTTCTGTTTTCTTGTGAGGTGACAGAAACAAATCTATTGAAGTCAAAGAACACATTTAAGTGCCTTTTGAACATTTTTCTGTTAATGACTCTCCTGGCAGCCCTTCAAAATCCATAAGCTTGTTGATTTAAAGAGCTTTTTTATGAACATACTCTCCTTAATCACTTTCTGTTGTTCTCCTTTATGAAGGGGGTAAAAAAGGGATGAATAAAAACCCCCTTGGCCTGGTCTTTCTAAGGGGAAGAGACATCCCTGTCTGTGCAGGTGATAGATTAATTTGAAATACGATCTCTCAGTCTATGGCAATGCTGAACACCTTGATAGGACCCAACCACACGTTCCTACTGTTACAGGAAAGTGATTTTCAACTTCATTTGGTTGAAACTACAGCTTAAGCAGCTCACCATAAAAGCAAGACAGTCTTTTAAAAAGGGATGTATTGCTGAATAAAAAAAAGAATTAATAAACTGGAGGTGAAGTCCATGTGCAACCTATTAAATTATCCACGATTTAGACAGTGTTCTCAGGTTTTACACACCAAAATGCCTAACCTTAGACATGCAATGTAATCAGCAGGTCCCCAAACGTGTAATAATGTTCTTCTTAGGGTTCTTCTTCTTCTTGTTTGCACAGCTGCCAGATGGTGTGTGCCATATCCCCTTTCACCACATTATTTTTATTCCTGTCTCAGGGCTGGTGCGAGCTGTGGCCGGATGGGATATTTCACACTCGGAGCTCCTCTGTGGGTTTGATCTGTGTGCTAACACAGGCTGCATCTCTGCTAAGCCCCAGGCTGGGCAGGAACTTGGGCTGTGCAAAGTGTAACTTCTTTGGGGCAGATGGTCTTAATGCCTGTCCTTAAACTTCCCAGTAAGCTCAGCCTCCCTCGTCCTTGTGCACATCCTAGCAAACCTCTTCTAATCAAGTTTCCTCTTTTCCCAGGAAAAGTCCACCCTGTCAAAATCTGTCACAGAATCACAGGACAGCTTGGATTGGAAGGGATTTTTGAGGGTGGAACCCCCCTTGCAGTGAACACCTTGCAACCAGCTCAGGTTGCTCAGAACCTCATCCAACAACAGTAATTTTAAACTTGATCTTGATGTTTCCATCTTTTAAAACTATCCACTTCCTCCCTCACCTCTGAATTCCTTAAGGATTTCTCTATGTGTGTTGTCTGTAGCTCCTGTCCTTCAGGTTCCCCTCATCTTCTCTCCAAACCATCCTTTCCTATGCACTTTTCTGGAACTTTCCTGCCTGCCACCCCTGCAGGTGATACTGAGATTTCCTCAGTGCAGGTTTTGGGGTGGCATCTTGGTCTTGGCATCTTCATCTTGGCTCCATCTATCCCCCATCCTTTCCTGCTGGAGATCACCCCTCAGTGGCTGGGACACATGGCTTGCATGTCATACACAGAAATGGTCTCCAGACCTTGCTCCCAGGATCCCAAATCCAAGCAGTCACATCTTCTCATCTTTTCCTTGGGCTTGATTGCTGCCACTGTGCTTGGCTGGTTTGAAGTGCTGAAAAAATCCTGCATTACTTTGGTTGCATTAACTCCCTTTCTTCTTTGTATCATTGCTTCTCCTTTCTGCAGGATGTCAGCTTGTTAGCATATGGATGTCTTTTAAAATAAGTCCTGTTTCACAGCCTACATGTGTGGAGAAATACACAACAGTAAATATGCACTGAACCAGAGGCAGAATCCACGAGGAGTTAAATGTCCAATCCAAATTTCCCAGGCACAGGGAGAGAATGAATGGATGGTGTGGAAATCAGAGAGTGGATTTGTTGCCTTCCATTCCTGTCTGCCTTGTAGCTGCTCTTTATGATCTTAGGGAATTCATTTTCCACCTCTGTGCGTGGTTTCTCTCCTGTGCTATGAGTTGCTTCCACAGCCTGGTGCTAATCATAACAGAACATCCCAAAAGAAGGAATGAGCAATGTTTACAGCTTTCCAGAGATGATTTTCTCAGCCTCTCCCTGGTGTGCCTGTCTGTGCATGTCTGTGTGTGTGTTTGCTTTCACAGTCAAAAGCATTCTTGGCAAATGCAATCTCCAAGTGGAGAGAATGCTCCAGCTGTTTATCTATTATGCCTTTTGGCACCAGGGAGCCAAAAGTTGGACTCCACAATAAAGCAATCAGTTGCACAGAATTTGGCCAGCTCCAATGGGAAAGGGAGGCAGCATCTATTTTAAATTATCCATTCAGTAGATTAAAAAAGAAAGTTTTCTAAAGTAGACATCTTATTTTTTTGCATGAGCACGGTTTGTCCAACAGCTGAGGAAAACAACCCCTTGAAAGGGTTAGAAAGTACATAATAAAGATACATTAGCCTAAGAAGCAATTTTTTTTTTTTTTCATGTAAACAACGGGGGGAAAAAGGCAAAAAGAGGATTTGGTATTGGTATGGGCTGAGACTCATCTGAAAGTATGTAAGGCTGATTTCACCCATCATCAATTTCTTGTGCAGATGCTTGTCACAGCCAGTGTTGAGCTGAGAGCATCTCACTTCATCTGCTTGTTGTCATCAGATTGCAATAATTCTCCTTTGCATCCCCTGGGACAAAAGGGCACATGGTTCCTTGCACCTTAAGTGGTAATTCTTTTAACAGCTTGGATGCTGACAGTAAAATGGGACCAATATTTAATATACTTTGGATATGTTAAAGTTTAGGCTCATTTTTCATCTGCTGCCAGTTTTGTTCTCTTCAAAGTCATTCCAGTAATTCTCACAGGATTGGTCTTTAGCTTCACATGTTGCATCCTCTTTGTGTTTATACAAGTGACAGGATTGTGCAGCCTAAGTCTCTTGATATGAAGTAAAATTTATTAATCATAACTGTTGCCTTTCCCTCCTTCCCAGTACTTTCAATAAATTCTTAAGCACAATTTGCTAGATAATTGGGACAAATTGTTTAAACATAGTGCCATAATCTGGTCCATAATTATAGCCCTCCAAAAGGGCTAAAATTCAAGTTTTCAGGACAAGAAGAGGCTCTGCATCAGTACAGAAACTTCTCTTGCCAGTTGTTCTATGAGCAGATGTGTGTGTTCAGTTTCAGGCACTTTTATAATTGTAACCATCCTGGGCAAGGTGGGGGACAATTGAATGTGTACAGTAGAAGGTGGCATTAAACAGTGGAAAAAAAACCCTGAAAGAAGCAGGGATGAAAAAAATTATTCCATTTCCTTTATTTATTCCTTGGTCTCCTGTTAATTCCAAATCTTCTTGTGAAATTACCACTGCAGTTGTTCAAATTGCCAAGTGTTAATGAGAATTTGCAGTCAGGTGGGACTCAAGGAGACAGCTTTACATTTAGAGCTGAGGTGTAGCTGCAGGGTAAGTGTGAAAAACCAACTTCTTCCCACTATTTCCTTGCTGATTTTCCCAATTTTGGTTCATAGGGTCACATCTAGACTGGTATAGTGGGCAAAAGTGAAAGGGCTCTGGGGAAAGACTTCTGTGAAGAGAAGCCAGGGTCTCCCTGTGCCAGATTTGGAAACCAAATAAGCAAATATATAAAAACTTACTGAGTTACACAGGTCCACTGTGCTGTGAATTGAAACAAAAATGAAACCTGACCCCTGGATTGTGCCAAAAAACCCCTCACAAATTAGAAGCACAAATTATCCCCAGGTACTGCTTAGGCTTATCCTGTACAGAATTAGCACTGAAATTCCCAGTCAGAACAGGCACAAATTGATTCATATTGTGTTTTATTTTTCAATAAGATTTGCATTCATGAAAGAAATATTATGAAAACTTTTAGCTACTTTGCAACAAGTCTGTTCACTCTGGGTAAAGATCCAAGAGCAGAGGAATTAAAGAAGTTATTTTGGATGGATCTTTTAAAGGAATATCTGCTTGAGCCCTGTTCAAGACAAAATTCATAGACATAATAAGATTATTGATAATTTTTGTATCACCAAAGAACTTGGAGCTCTGAATGAACCCTTGCAAAGGATGTGTGCAGGGACACCTCTCTGGCTGGTTTTCCCTTCCTTGAAGTTGAATTATAATCCTAATTTCAGTGTTTGTAGCTGTAGCTCTCTAGAAACTGTAACTGAACTTGAAATTACTGCTTTGTTTCTGTCTATTTTGCAGTTCATGTTTATTTTTGCTAGAAAAAATGCTCTGGCAATGAATCAAGGTGCTCTATTGGAATGCAGAGCTCACAGCAGAAAACTTCTGCTTTCACTCTCTAGTGCCTTATTTTTAAAGAAATTGACTTTTTTTCTTACCACATTCAACAATACTGCAATCCTTAAGAGTATCATGATTTTTTTTTTAATTACATGAAAGATTTAAATGATTACTTATCATTAGAATAGAAATAAATATTATATACCATGGAAATGTCCTTGGAAGTTGTGGGAAAGATATGAATGACCTTAATATGTGCAGGTGTTGTGTGGTTATCACTCTACCTACAAGGATGGAGAACTGAAATTGTGGGGTTTTTTTCTAATTGAAACTATTTTTTAGTCTCAGTTTTGCCCAGAAAAAAAAATTGATAATTCAACATAGATTGGTCACTTTCACAGTAAAACAAGAAATAAGAAAAAATGTGTTTAGAGGTTTTTCCTAATAATTTGGTTTTATTGGCAATTCTGCTGTTTCTGATCAGTCACTTTCACATGGAGGTTCAAGTATGACTTGCATGAATTGAGCCTACACATACATAACCCAAAAGCTCTTTTTTCCATCATTAATAGCTTGGTTTTGTGATTTTGAATCTTTCCCTGAAACCAAGCCTAGAACTATAATTTCATTTCCTGAGAACAGTCAAAATGTCAATAAATCCCACCAGTTTGAAACAAAATGAAATGTCAATGTATTTTAATTTCTATATGATATAAATACAATTTATCACTTTTAAAGTAAAAGCTAATACTTGATGGTTATGCCTTCAAACAGAGAAGCTGATTTACTTAAAAACTATGCAATTCACAGTGCCAGTGCATATTTTTTAAAAGAAAGAAAAAAAAGAAGCTCTTGCTCTTCTGAGTAAAATATATTTACTTTGAACCATTATTTGACAGCTGAAAATCTGTTTTTTAGTAAATTTTTTAAATATAATTTCACCATTAGAGATATTTCTAACTGGTATAGTAAGTACAAATAGTTCAAGTTGTGGCATAAACATGACTTTATAACATGTAGTTGTTGAGAATTATTTTAATGGATTACAGGACTAAACCCTGAGGGTGAGCACTGCAGAAAAAGGTAAGAAGAATTCTGAAAAAAATGTGGATTTCACGAGGGTGTCAGTATCTATTTTTGTGCATGGGTTTGAAAATATGAGAGTCCTAGAATCTCACTGGATGGAGCATTTTTGTTGTCTAACTGTGAAATTCTCAGACTGTTGCTCTGCCTTTTGTGGCAGTGACATATTTCTCTTTTCAGAGATTTGTGAGCATTGCTTTCCCCTCTTCCTTTCCCCCTTTTCCCTGCCATAAAAAAAAAAAAAAAACATTCCCAAAGAAACTAACTACTACAAACAAACATTTTGTAAAGCAGTCCCTTAAATAGCTAATCTGTCAAAAGTGAGAAGAGGAATTTCACTGCAATTCCCTTGCCCCTGGTATGTATATCACAGTAATTTCTTGTTTTAAGTCTTTATTCCAACTATTGTTTTCTTGTATTGTGCAGCCTTGATAATAAAAAGGAGAAAAATCCTGGCTAGACTGAAGATGAATTTTCTAAAAAAAAAAAAAAAA
>JAOTQP010000001.1:112519756-112574086 GCA_026413545.1 Cichladusa arquata | reverse complement strand
AATTTTATAAAAAAAAAAAAAAAAAAAAAAAAAAAAAAATTTAAAAAAATCACTTAAAAAAGTATAGAAAGTCTGTAAAAGCTCTCCTAAAAGTTGAAAACTGTTTATTTGATGAGAATCCAGGGCACAATTGCCTGATTCCCTTCCCAATTCTTCACTGACCTTTTGGCTCCCTTGCTGCTGCGTGACACAAATTGTGTGATCTGTCTGCTTGCTGTTTCTTTTTGTCATTAGCCATGATTCATCTTCTCTGTGACTTGTCAAACTCGAGTTATTTTTAATCCTTTGCTGGGCCTCCCCAAAGGCATTATATCATATCTTCTGACACTGCACATGATCTCTCAATCCCTATTGTCCTACCCTACTCAGATTCCTCGTGTTTATTTCCTACCCCGGATGGGGTTCCATCTATTATTGCTTTTTTTAATAAATCTGCAGTTTTTGACAAGCTACAGCCACTTTCATTTTTCCAAACAATTTGTATGAGCCCGTTAAACAAAATCAGTCACAGTAACAAATCCTTCAGGGCCTCTGTTGTTATCTTCTTGTTGGGCAGGAGATTGTTCCAGGACACAATTTTATGGCAAAATATATTTCAGACAGTTTAGTTTCACCTCTCACTTCATTAGCCAGAGTAATATCTGGAGAAATTTGCTACTCTTCTTGCTATTTTGATTATTTCTGACCTTTTTAAATGCAGCTTGTGCCAAGCTGAGAGTTTTTTAAATTATTTACTGACTATGTTAAAGGAGATTTCCTTCTCTTCTGCCATGCCTGCAGTGAGAGGATGGGAGGAAATGGCCTTAAGATGAGACAAGAGAAATTCAGATTCGATATTAAACAAATTTTTTTCACTATTCAGGTGTTATGGGGGTACAGGGGAAGAGCTGGTGGACAATTGGACTGGATGATCTCAAAGATCTCTTCCAATCTTGATGGTTCTATGATTCTATTGATTCCCACTTGCAATATTTAAGGGAAAAGAAAATCAAAGCTATTTGCCTTGGTTCCTGAAGTGAAGCTGGAATTAAACTTAAGGTTTGTCTTACTTTATTTTTATTGATAATGTAATTGTTAAACTTTTGCTGCTGAAAACTACAAGGCATTTCTACTAAAAGTACTTTTCATAAGCCTCAGGAATTTAGGATATAATCTCATCTTTAAGAGAACCAAAATATGTTCAAAAACAGGAAAAGCACAGTTTAAACATCCAAGCAATTGTAATTCTGCTGTGTCATGACATTTCAGTCCTGCTTCCACGTAAATTACTGTTTTCAGGATGCAGAAAATTATATACAAGCAGTAGAGTTGCTGACATTCTTGCATGGGTTTCAAAAGTCTCTTTCAGTGACTCTTAGGATCTGCTTAACTCACTTAGGAAATAGAAAATGAACTGAAAAAGAGAAGCTACTTTGCTGCTTCTGTAGTCTCTAAACTGTGGTTTTTTAGTGTTGTGTTTGATTTTTGAAATCTAAATGAGAGAGTAAATTATTGATTAAAATAGGAATTAGTGTTTAGACAACTGTGGAATATATGTGCTGTGCAGTGGAAGTTGTGTGGCTCTGAAGAAAGACATACTTTCCAGGCACCCACACAAAATTACATTGAATATGTTTGGATGTGGGGCTGGACCAAAGTGTTTAACTGCCAGGATAACATTTCTGTTGTTTTTCATTATATTCCCTTGCAATCCAAACCAGACTGGATCAAATACATGCAACAAAGTTTTTTGATTTTGGTTTTTTAATTTCAAGGATGTGAATTAAAAATTCTTTGTTAGGGAATAATGGTGAAATATAAAAAATAGGAAAAATCATGCTGAGGATGAGGCAGGTTTTCAGTTTTGAAATTATTTTGCAATGCCATGGGTTATTCAGAGTTACAGAGAGCCTTCAATTTATGCACATCTTCGAGTTAAACTGTGAATTTGGTTTCTCATTTCACCTAAGGTGGGGAACACTGAGCAGTGTTGGTGCCTGGTACTCCACAGTGCCTGACAGTTCTCTTTTGACTACAAACAAAATAAATATTCTCTCTTACTGAGACCTGGACTGATGGTGGCCACTGAGAGGGGGAGTTCAGAAACCTGGGGGGCTGCATGGCCCCATATCCAACCCAAGAGCTGGCTCAGCCCTGAGAAGTTCTTGTCCTCCTCAACTGGAGATGCTCAGTGCATTGTAAACTCCAGATTTCCAGCACCTGTGTGCTTCTGTCCAAGGGCAAATATCCAGCTCTAAAAAATGGTGCTAAAATCTTATTTTTCTAGCTTGATTTCTGATGTCGAACATCTTGACAAGCACATCAGATTTAATGTAAATCTCTCTGCTTTTTATGAGGAAGTGATTGTTGAAGGAAAGCTTGGAAAGCTGTTTTGGAGGGCAATACTTTTGTTATTATTGAATTGAAAACTCAGGTCTTTGAGTTTCATGTGAATTCATCCAACATCCTGCCCATTTCTTTGGTTCATCTGGTTAGTGGCTTATTTAAATATCTACTCCATCACACAGAGTGAAGTGAATCATTTTACTTTGTAAAACTAAGATATGCTCGGAAAAGGTGACTTATTAGGTTTCCAAAACATGGATTAAAAAACCCTATGGAATGAAAAAAACATTAAAACAAATGAGCAGTGATATTTAGAAGCATCATAAGCAGCAGGGACAGGTAGATTGTGGTGGGTTTTATGGCATTTTTTCAGGCTGCTGTGTGGAGTGTTCCATCAGTCTTTGGCTGTTACAGGAGTGGGAGGTGATGCAGGAAAGAAAAGGCTGAACATTTACAGGCATGGGTGCATTTACCTCTCGTTCTAAAGCAGCTGAATTAGAAGGAAATGAATGTAAAAAGGCTGATGATTGAACACTTCCCAAACTCGTGGAAAATGCTCACATAGACTTCTTGGTAGCAGCTGAATGAATTAATGGAAGGATTTCCAGCTCCCAGCCAAGCCATAGGCAGCAATAGGTTTCTTTGCTGTTAGTAAGAGGCTGCTGGGCAGAACATGATCTTAATTTTTTGGAGTGTTTCTCAATCACATGGATTTATAGAGGAATACATCTTAGTGCTTCTGGTTCACATGCCCCACGAGGAGTGGCTCAGGAGTCTCAGAGGCTGATAAATATCCAGCTGGCCTTATCTGATCCTTTCCTGCACTCTTTTGGAAAGCTTGTTGGATTTTATTCTGCACCTTTGCGGGTTTAGAGCTGATAAATACTCGATACTGAAATCATGTAAACCATGTCAGTCTTTTCAAGGTTTTTCAGAGCTAAAACGACCCATCTGATCACGTTTCACCCTTTTCAGAAAATAAACAGGATGCAATAGATTTTTATTATCTTCAGTTCCAAAACTATGTCAGATTAGCTGCAAAATAACTTTTGTTTGACAATGTTGTATAAATACTCTTTACTTGAATGGTGGTGATACCAAAAGATTTAAACCCAAGAGCTTTGAAGTATTTTCCAATTGTCTCAGTGTATACAGCATTAAGAAATGTTTTAACTTTTGTAGCTTTGAAGGGTGTCTCAAAATTAAGCAAAAGCTGGTGTGCTTCTGCACCACATGGAAATGAGGAAATATTCCAAAGCACTTTTCCTTTTTGATAGTCCTTTATTGGGTGATGCTGAGTGACCACTTCAAAGATGAATCCCCTACATCTGTGTGTTTGCACAGATCTCAACTCCAGCCCAACTGGGGCCTAAGGAACTGATGCTGTACGAAACTGACTGCTGGAGCTTTTGGGGAGAAAAGCCACGTTTAAAATCACACTTTCATGAAATGGGAATCTTGGTCCCTTATTGTGAGAAATGATGGATTGTACGAGTTGCTTTTTATAAAATAGCAGGAAAGATTATTTCAGAAAAAAACACAGAGAAATTTCAGAAAAGGAAAAGCAAAATGTATCTTGATACCATTATTGAATCTGGTAGCAGAAAGAAGAAAAAAAAAAAAAAAAAGAGAAAACTAGATGTAAAAAACCCCTGAAAAGACATCAATATGTCTTTGAAAAAAAAAAAAGCCTGAAAGCTGTGTGAGTTTGCAGCTTAAAAAGAAAATCTTTACAATATCCTTTGAGTTAAACCCCATTGGCTGATCCCAGCAGCATCAGGAGCTTTAACAAGACCATCAGTTTTCAAATCCATTGGCAGTTCACCAGGTTTCCTACTGGTGTCAGTGCAGTGGTGGTGTTGCACTGTATTGAAATTCTTGCAATATTCCCGTTCCTGCAGTTTACATTTATTCCTGCATTTGCAGGGGTAGGGACGGTTGGGCCTTCAGCCCATAAAAAGCACTTCAAAGGAAAATCACTTAGAATGAACCATCCTTTTAATTTTGTCGCTTTTTGCAACGAGGGAACTTTGGAAAAGAAGCCTGAGGATGAAAGCAGCAAATAAAGCTGTGATAAAAGCCTTTAGATACTCTTCTGCCTTTCAGTCACTGTGTGCTCTCTGGCCATTGTCTTCTTGCCTTGAGATACCATTCATCTCTGGGAATTTTCACCTCAAGCCTTATGAAAATGGAACAGAAAAGTTGAAGGTTTTGAGTAATATTTGGAAGTATTATTTTAAGAGAATATTGAATTTTAAAAGAAGGGTTTTTTTTTTCTTTTGAGTATAGAAATATGATTAATTTTCTTCACAAAAGTAAGTGAAAAGTTCACCTTTTAAAAGTTTATTGTATTTTCTGGTAGTCTCTAAAAAAAAAAAAAAAAAAGAAAAAGTATTAGAAACTTTTAATTGTGTGGGATAATAGATATGCTTGTGTTGGGTAAAAATGACAAGGAGAACAGGCAGGCACAAAAGTACTTTTGTGCTTAAGACTGTTGGACGTAGTTTAAAAGAAGTCATTCCTAAATTGTAAACTTCAATAACATCAAAGAATACATGCTCAGCATATGGATACATATATTCAATATAAATATTTTTTTCTCCCCCACTCCTCAATTTTTTTTTTAAATTGTTGAACTTTTATTTAATTCTATGAAGTGTTTCCTTTTTTTTTTTTTTTTTTTTTTTTTTTACCCAGACGTTCTTGGGAAATTTATGCCAAATAGAGGCCTTATTGTTGATTTAATAGAATTTCAGTACAAAAATATCTATGCAGCATGGTAGCCAGTGCCAATGATCCAGAAGTGCTCGACTCCATTAATCTCACATTAAAGATATAGATAGTTTCCTACACAGATAAAAGTGACAGGCAATATAAACTCAGAGCAGTCTCACCACAAATAGAGACTTTGCATGCTCATTTTAGCATCCTTCCCAAACACCACATGAATTTCAGTGGTATCAGGCTTTGTGCAAGTACACAAAAAACAGTGGGAAAAAAATTCCAAAGGGAGCTTCTGTTTGATTTTCTGGGTATTTATTCTGTGCAGAATTTTCTGTTTCCCAGGGGCTTTCTCTTTTAAGTGAAGCTGGCTGGCCTGGTTGAAGGGTACAGATTTCCTGTCCTTGTCTCTGTAGGTCTGGCATCACAACAGCCCTGGTGCTTTCAAAGAGAGAGAGAGAGAGAGGGTGGAAAACTCAAAGAGACTCAGCCCCTGCATCCCAACTGTGCTCCTGACTGCTTTTTAGGGCAAAGAGGATGGAAGAGGCCTGAAAAAGAGGGGCTCTCATGGAAGGGAGGAAGGGAGCATGAGGGGAATATCCCAGAATTATGGATCTCCTCCCATGGCAGCCCCTGGGTGCCATCAGTGGTGATGGTACCACTGTGGTGGGGTGGAAATGCAGAGAAAGATCTCTGCTCTCTGCCTGGGGCCAGGAGAGATGCCTGGAGAAACCTCTGTCCCCAAACACTGAATTTTATTTACTTTCAATCTGGTTTCCAGGCCAGCATCAGCTGCACATCCTGGCTGGGCTGTCCTTTTATCTCAGTCAATATTTTGATGAGACCCAAAGCAAAAGCTCTGTAGATAATCCCTCAAAGAGGAGTGGGAGAGTGAGAGTGCCTTTGCCAGTGTTGTGATTTTGGGGTGCTCTTCTCTTAGGTGAGAACTGTGCACAGAGACCTAATTTGGCTTCCAGCTCCTTTCTAATTTCTAACTCTTAGCTGAAATGCTGGATTTCCTGCATGACAGGCCTGTCACTCTGTCTGGGATTCCTCACCTAAACTGTCTGAAACACAAACTGGTTCCCTCTTCACTGGGTTTTGAAGTTTCACTTCTTTTTTTTTTTTTTTTTCCTTTCCCTGAAAAAAGGGAGAGCATTCCCTTTGATTTTGCTGCCTTTGGATGCTTGGAGCAGCTCTGAGAGAGAACATTTGAAATGATGTATTGGCATTTCAGATGGATCAGTGGCAGCCTTCCATGGCTGGTGCCAAGCTGGGGCTTGACAGAGTGGCCACAACCAAGTTGTCTGTAAAAAAAAAAAAAAAAGTTGTTGTGTGAGGTGTTCTGCTAATATTTAATCTTTTAAGCCTAAATAAATATTCAGGGAGAAGTAGTTAAAGGTGATTTCAAGTCCTAGTGTGAAAAGATAGTTTTGATGCTATTCTGAAAAGTGATGTCTGAAGACAACTTTTAAGTAGTAGAAGTTGGAAAAAAATTAACTGGCTTTATACAACCACTTATTTTGCAACTTTCCTTTTGGAGAGGATAACCCCATCACAAAATTTGTTTTTAAATTTCTTTTTGCTATTTTTAGGCACCTGCCCATTGTGCATGGCACACAGCTGACAGGGGAGAAGGAAATGAATAAGGGGAGGAGCAGGTTGTGGTTCTTTCTGGTATTAGCTCGTTTTATGCAATCATTTTATTTCCTCAGCCTTTTTTTCTTCTCCTGGAAGCTGCAGGCCCACATCAACCAAATCTCTTGGGAGCAGCAAGTCCCAAAAGGATTTTGGGCTCCTGTGTCACCAGGGAATGAGGAGGAGGAGGGAGGATGGCAGGAGGGGACAGTTCCAATGGCAGGGAAGGAGAGTCCCAGGGCATTTTGTTTGTTTGTTTGTTTATATTTGCATTTCACAGGGGAAAACTGTTTTGGTTTTTAATGATGTATGAGGAGTGTTGCCAGAAATAGGAAACATTCATTTGAATTTTCAATGAAGCTGATTGTACCTCTCTTCCATTTAATTTCCATGAATATTCTAAGGAATATAAAGGGAATATTCACTGGAGCAATAAATGTTATGCTAATTCTGTGGGACAAAAATGGGAAGTGAGTTTTGAATTCCAAATATTCGCAATGATAACCTGTTTTATGCAGTTCCCAGTCAAAAACTGGCTTAATTTGCATTGAAGTCAGAGACTTGAGGGTGTCTCTAGACTTTAGGGTATTTGTACAGCTTGTGCAGAATCAGTGTATGAGCCATGAGTCTAAAATGCATCAAGCAAAGTTGTGCCTGCTGAAAGCATTGCAAATTTTAGGAAAGAAAGAGAAAAATATTTAAAGCCCAGACAAACAGTGAGATGTCCTGGTTGTGTGAAAGTTTTTGTTGGACTAATCATTACCTGGGTTTTGTTAACACCTTGAATATTCTGATGGTACTTTAATTTTTTTTTCTTAAACTTACTTGGACAAGAGGGAATTTTTTTCCATAAACTTTTGCAGTCTTTGTTGATTCCCCCAAACAGAATGAGGTGTGTGGCAAAAAGTTTTTTGAGTTTGGTTTTGGGAGTTTGCCTCTTTCTGTCATTTCCCTGCTACTGGTGAATTTTCAATAAAAGCCAAGATCTGTTTGCATAATTATATTGACAAACAGCTAAATTTATACTAGAGAACAGACCAATAAGCTGTTTTATAATATGCTTTTATTCTGAAGTTTTCTTTTTATAAAGAAATTTTAATAAGCAGAATTTTAATAATGCTGAATTTTGGTATATTTCCAATATTCGTTTTTAGACTTATTTTAACCCATAATTAGGCCATTCACCAAAGCTTTTCCTCTGAGGATTTTTCTGCCTGAAAAGCATCCTTCAGTGCAGACAGGTATTTTGACTCTGTGTAACATGGGGTGCATTTAATTTTAAATTGATATTGTGTTTTATTTCAATTTAGCTTGAGCCTCTTGCAAATGCCACAATAAAAATGAGCAGGCATTCTGAAATCTGGAATAAGTGTGCAGGGAGGATCATCATCTCAGAATCTGTAGCACATGCTTTGCTATGCTGAGATTTCTTTCCTTTTGTGGAAGGGAGAAAGTCTAATATATATGGGCAGCAGGATTTTATTATATTGTCAATAAAACCTCAATGTATTCTCTATATGTGAGACAAATGCTTTAAAATTTCCACACCAAACCAGCTTGATTGGCTTCTTTTCCTTCCTTTCAATGAAAATGCAAATCAATAAATAGTATTTGATTTTCCTGTGTCCAGAAGCTGATTTGGTAATTAATTGTGTTGGAGATGAGCTCTGTGGCTGAGATGGTGCAGGTGATGGATGCCCTCCCCTTTCACCTCACTTTAAACCTGCCATGGGTCACACTGGGAATGAGTTTCTATGGGCATGTTGGACTCTTTAGGGCTTGTCTGTCCACATCATAAACCCCTCAGGCCATGTGATGGAGTTGACAGTAAATGCCACAGAAAAGCTGCTAACCAGACTGGCAGCAGCCTTGTGAAGGGTAATTCTTGTCCCTCAGCAGAACTGTGACAAGCTCAGTTTGTCATGAATTTCACTCCCATTTGGAAAGCATTTTTTCCCCCAGAGACCTTCCTGAAACTCCTTTAAGGAGCCAAGTGCAAGTTGAGACTTGAGCATTTTAATATATTCAGGACACATCCATTTGACAAGAGCTCTTGTTGATTATTTGATCTCTGGAGTCACAGTGACAAAATAAATCATAGAATTGAGAATAGAACATAAAGAGATGCTGTCAGAGGTGATTTTAATTGCAGTGTTACCTGTGCTCCCAGGCAGCCTGGTGACCCCATCCCGGGCTGAGCAAGACTCCTCGAGCCGGAGCTCGGCACCGCATCCAGAGCCTCACCACAGGAGCTGTGCCTCGAGTGGAGGTGAGAGGTTTATTATTTCACACATTCTGTGTGTGCCTTCATCATGCACACCCCCTATTTCTTATAAACTCCCTGCCTGCTGGGCAGGAAGAAGGGAAAGCTGGGTGGGAAGCAGGAGGGATGTGTCTGCAAGAGGCGCTTGTGCCGCTGACCCCACGAGCTGCAGCGCCCTGCTCACACCCAGCTGCACCAGGGAACATTCCCAGATCACTGCTAGGCCTTGCATTTAGCATTTCAAGGTGTGGCTGTGCTTCTGGCGTGTGGTGTAATCACAGGGAAGAGCTTTGATGGATAGCAGAGGAGGAGAGGGAGAGAGATGCTCAGTGAGACCAGCTGATGCATACAGGGTCATTTATGTCTTGTCCATAAGCACATGAAGTACAAGAAGAAACCCCTGGGAGACCAGTGACACTAATGGAAAAGTTAAGTGTGAGAATGTACAGCTGGAGTTGATGGCTTTTATTCAGAGTTGTTATTAATTTAGACAAAGCAATCTAAAGCTGTCAGCAGAGCAACCTCTGCATTCGCTTCTGTAAGTTATCATAGTCTCCATCATTTCAGTAATAGGAACTCAGGTGGGGGTGTTTGTCTTAGAGGTGAATCTCAACCTGTTGGGTTAACTTGTGATTTGGAAGGAAACAATTAACTTTATTTCTCTAATAAGTAGTGGGGTTTTTTAGACATTGCCTTTTTAATAAGCTTTGTTTCACTTTGTTAGGAGCTGAGCTGCTTGAAAGTGGTACACAGTAAAAGTGTGAGCCCACAGAACATGTAACGAGTAGCAGACATTATCTCTTGTCTAACTAGACTGTGGATAGCCATCAGAGACCATTAGTTCCCAAATTCCAAATATTCACAGGTATTTCTGATATTGTGAGGAAAGCTGGTGCCAGCAGTGGTGAACTTTTGTTCTCATTTCCAGTTACACTTGAGCACCAGCTGTACCATGTAATAGTTGTAACATTTTTTCCCTTCAAAGACAGCATCCCTCACCCTGATGAGAATTGCAGCCTGAAAAGATCATTCTGATTCAGTGGTCTCAAGTGTCACCTCTGTGACCTCGCAAAATAGACTTTTCAGCTTTTGTGTATCACCTCCTGCTTTCCCTGCTCCCGGTGCATTCTCATCACCTCCTCCTCCACACTGACATTTGATGCATTGAGCTGAGTTCTGATAGAGAAATCCCACATTAGCCCCTCTTCTTGGGAGACTGACAAAACCTTTGTGATGATAAGCTTTCTTCTGAAGTTTGAGACAGCCTAGTGCACACCTGCCTTTTTTTGGTGATTCTGCACCTATAGGGTAGGGCAGCTTCAGAACCAGGACGTCTGCTACTTGATATTTTTAAACTCTGGCCACGGAGAGGCACAAATGATTTCATGTAATGTTAAACAACAGCTAGGTTCTCTTTCCTTTTCCTTATCTGAGGAAACATAACTCACTCTGTGCCTGTGTCCCTAATTAGTAACACTTGCAAGCCTTGACCTTTCAGCAGAGAGCTCAGCTCAGCCTCCTCTGTAGAGAATTGCCCCTATGATGTAGCTGTGCATAATAATAAAAACAATTTAAAACGCATTAAATCGTTAAAAAACCCACCAAAACCCAAACCACTTAAAAGCTTAGACCCAGACTTCTCCACATTTATTCATGTTGAGCAGCAATTTGCTCTGGTAATGGTCCCAATGAGGCAGCTTTAAGATACTGTGGACTGAAAGTGAGAGCATTGTTTAATAAATAAGCAGTTGTGTCTTTCTTTGTTCATTTATGGCTCAATGTTCTTTGTGTCCAGTTCATGATTTGTTCCCAGGACCAGCCTACTTTCAGCACTTTACATGTACATTTGCTCCTACGCCTTATTTTGTCCAATTAATTCTCATAATCTGGAATTAAAAAAAAAAAAAGCTGCTAAAGCACCACCTGGAGTGCAGTGATTTTGTCCAGACTGCTGTCACTGTTAGGAATGACAGAAAATGTTTATTTACTGAGTGACAGTAAAGCTTTTTTTATTTTTTTTTTATTCCACAACCATATATTGCCAGGCCTCAATTTCTTATTCCAGATCATGGAAGTATCCTCCTCCTGAAATAATTTTAAAATTTAACTAGCTCTTATTTATAAACATTGATTTGTTATGCCTATTTGTCTAGTCCAGAGGAAAAAAAAAAAAAAAAAAAAGTCAGACTCCAAAACCAATACGTTGTCTCTTGGTTGGTTCTGTGGTCTGAAGAAAAATAATGCAATATACAATTATTTTTTCTCAAGTCGGAGCACTTGTTCAGGGATTTCCATGGGATTTTCCACCTGATTATTCTAAACTGGAGTTCTCCCTGAAGAAACAAATGATGAGTGCTCACAGCATAAAAGCTGCTATTGGTTGTACCTTAAATCTAACTTGTACAGGTTCTCAGATTTCCTTATTTTTCACTTAATCTCATGGAGAAAATAATGGCTTTCAGTTTTATTCAGAGAAGAAATTATGGCAAACCCCAGTTCCAGGGGGGCTTACCATACCTTGGTTTCCTTTTCTGATTAGGATGAAGTTATGCTAAAATAAATTCCTCACCTTGAAGGTTTCCATACATTAGAGAAGAAAATTTCTGTTTTTAAAAAAAGAGGGTTTATAGTTACATCAGCAAAATTTGGAACAAAATCTGTGCCTGTTTTCCCTTTTCTTTTGTGAATCCAGTAACAGTGGTTGCCCATTGTCAGACAAAATTATATCAAAATTTGTCTGCTATTTGGCATTTTGCTGGTATCTCCTCTTTGCAATAGAAATGCCAAATCTATCCAGGTGATATTCCAATGCCCAGCAAGTTGTGAGAAATACTCTCCTGACTGTGTGTGGGGGCTGTGTAACCAAACAACCCAATCCAGGCCTTGCTGTGGATCCCAGGGATGCTGTGTGATGGTCACCACAGGGCTTGGATTGGGAGGAATGTGCTTTTTCAAAATCCAAAGAGGGAGTATGAGCCTGATTCAAGCAGTTCATCCTCTCCAGGGTGATAGTGCCCATCAAGTTTGACCTTTTTATGCAAGTATATATTAATTACTACAGATTATCCTTTCATAAGCTTTTTCCCACCAAATATTTCTGTTTTATAATGTTAAAAATAGGAATATTACTCTGTTTGATCTAGTAAGTAGGGATGTTTCTCTTCAGCTCTCCCCACTTTAAAGAAAGAATACATTCTTCTGGTAGTTTATTTGCTTTCAACTGTTTAATAAGTGCTGTTAACCTCCAGTTTAGAACATTTGGAAGCTTCAAATTCAGTTTTGGAGTGCCTGAAAAGAATAACGTGTCTACATTTACATTCCAGACTTCTGGGGCTGTGATGAAAACAAGATTTAGGAAGAAATCATTGGCAATGGAGTGCTTCAGCAACTGAACTGCTGACTCTCTTTGGTGGATATTAAGATATCTTTAGCTGCCATTTTAGCAAAATAGGCTAAATTCTCTTCTGTATTGTATTCTAACTTTCAAGAGATACATAAAGAGGAAAATGATGCCCTGCTACTTAAAGTGTTCATTTTTCTGCATTTTTCTATTAACACTGGATCTTTTTGCTGCTGCACATGTACCTTATACATTTGCAAGGGCCTTTTCCTGCAGCTGCCATGCAAATAGCTGTGTATTTTAGATGGCTGAGATCATACCTAACTCATCTCCCTTAAAAGCTACCATTTCAACTCCTCCTCCCCCTGCTACTTGACCCAGGCTCTGTCTGAGCTGCTCAGCTGTGGAAACAACTGAAAAGGAAACAGATAATGATGGTAAACTGGGGTGTCATGGTTCTCTTTGTGTATGGCCATTGTAATACAGACCCAGCCAGCCAACAATGACTCATCAGTGGCACCAAGCCTGCAATTTTGCTGTGTTTGCAGTTCCAGAGAAGAAAAGCAGCTCACAATTACACATATTAAACTTTCAGATGATGCAGAAATTATGACGTACGTCACTTGTATTATCAGTCAAACTCCTGGGAGAGGATGCCAGATCTTTATGCAGCCCAGGTGCACATTTCTTATAATTTAATCAGCTCCAAGCACCCTCATTTCACCAGAGAAGCTTAATTCATGCCTTGAAAACCACACCATGCCCTCTGTCTCCCCCTGCCACTGTCAGTAAATTGTAGCTCACCATTCATAACCCTTACCTGCATTTCATCCAGCACCCTCTGCTCCAAAAGCTGAAAAAGCAGAACAAAAGCCATGAATTATCTTCATGGAGATGATGAATAGCAAAAGGGACTGCTTAAAAAAACCCAACAAGCAGCTGATAATTTGGTTTAGGCAAATGCATGTGAGAAATGTATTCGTGCTGGTCTCTGGGAATGATATCCCTCATCTCAGAAGGATGCATTGGTTGTGGGAGAGAGACAGAGACCTGCCTGATTTCCTGATTTTTCTGCCCCTTTTCCTGTCCCCATGTTGTCACAGGGCAGGGAATAGGCTCACAGGCTGAGGAAGCAGCAGTCTTGGTGGGGGAAACTCAGCTCATCTCTTGGCCAGATGAAAGTCAAATTTGGAAACCCAGTTAGGTGTGATCTCAGCTGTCTACAATATACAGCTATTTGCATGACAGCTGCAGGAAAAGGCACCTACAAAATTTAAGGTGCATGTGCACCAGCACAAGATCAAACATTAATAGACAAATTCAGAAAAATGAACATATTATGTGGCAGAGCATAATTTTCCTCTATATGTACCTACTGAAACTTAAAATAAAATATAGAAGAGAGGGATGGGGTTGGAGGGATGACCTCAGTAAATGCCATGGGAAGTGGGATGCATTTCCAGAGGGCACAAACGTGATTCAGGGCCAGGAGGAGGTTTTTGAGGGGATGTATGTGGATTTGTTCTGCCCACCAAGAGCTTGCTGCCAGCACTGGTTATTCCTGTGGTTATTCCTGGTTATATCCTGGTTATTCCTCCCAGTGGTGCCAGGGGATCCATTTGAGGGTGAGGGACCCTCCAGCAGAGCAGGGGGCTCAGGGACACCCCCAGCTCTGCTTTGTCCTCGTGGCCCTGAGTGCTGGAATTGGCCACCTTGGTGTCCCCCAAAAAGTTTAATGAAGAAGCTGGAGCTGCTGTTTTGAAAGCTGTCCAAAGAGGATTTGGATGCTCTGCTCTCATTAAAAAACTGGTGGGAAAACAGGTGCCAAAATCCTGTTGTTGACCTCTTAAGTCTTACTGTACCAAAAATCTCCAGAGAGAGTTGAGAAAGACAACTCTCTTCAGCCTCTTCAGCTGACTGGCACTGGCTGATGTCACACCAGCTTCAAAGTAATTTTTTTTCCTTGTGTCTTTTTGTCTTTGCTTGCTCTAAAATGAATGGTGGGGATGGGGAGAAGAAACTCACCTAAGAATTTTTAAAAATGTTTTTCATTTTGGAATTATATTATTCTCTTATTTGAATTTCATTTTAGAGGGAATTAAAAAAAGAATCTCATTAGTCAACCAAAAAAATAATTTCCTTACTATTCTAGTTAAACCCATTTTGTAGGTACAGAACCTGCCAGTCTTTGTAGGTATTAGCATAAACTAGAAGAAAATATTGAAAATGAAGAAATGTACTTTATTTGTCATCACCAAAAGAGTATTTTTACAGTTAAAGAGTGGGTGAAGAAAAGATAGTCATAGCTTAATCTCTACTTAACAAAAACATTTCCATACGTTTTACTCATACGAATAATTCACAAGAAATGAGTCACAACTGAGGAGTGAAAAAAAAAAATTCCACAGACATGAAGAAAAATATTAACAATAGTTATAACATCTTGCTCTAAAGGAGCACTCAAAAATTAAAAATAAAAATGCTGTGGAGGTCGGAGGGGGCCAAAATGCTTAATTTCTGTTAGTTGAGCTTTGTCATTTGGTATTCAAGGAAAATACTGCAGGTTTTATGAAAGGAAAATAAGTTATCTAAAAATTTCACGATTCCTGCTTAGCATATCTGAAGTTTTATAAATTTAAAAGGTGCAGAACATCTAAGAAATTGTATTGGCTCATTCAGAGTAGATTTAAGTGTAATAATAAAAGTCAACATGATTCTAGGGAAGTTTCTGATAATCTGGTACATTTCCTCTGCTGATTAAAACATTTTGCATGATGAGCTGAGACACTGGAGTATTTTTCAGGTTCATAGATTTGTCAGTGTCATCACAGTTAAAGATTAACAGGGCTCCAGTGATTATTCTTGGAATTTAGCAATAAACACCAGCATAAATTAATCCAGATCCTCTTTTCATAAAAGACCTGCTGCCCATCAGTACCATGTGTCCCAGATAAAGGTAGTCCTGATGTCTTTTTCTGATATTCTTGGTGGTGGTGAAGTTAAATATGTTTCTGATCCATACAGAATGACTGAACTATTCCTTTTTCCTTTCGTATTTTTGATAATTATTCATTGTTAGCCTCTCCACAGTTGAAAGTCTGTTGCTGCATGAGCAGTGGTGTTCAGTATTTTGGAATTTAAACTCAGCAAAGACTGTGCAGTGCAGATTGTTGCCTTGGGAGTGGAGGTGGATGTGATGGAGCAACAGGCTGAGGCTGCACAATGACACACACAGAGATCAGAACATGGAGCAAATCCCTGGAAACCCTCAAAAAAAGCTGTTAACAGATCTGAACATAAATCTGACTGCCTGTTGTGATGGTGGCACACATCCCTCTGCAGGTCTGAGCTGTGTCAGAGCAGCTGAAGGTTGTGTGTAGTTACAGAGGTGACATCACAGAGCATTGATGTGTGCAGGTTGTGGATTCTGCCCACTATTTATGAGACACAAAATTTGCATTGTCTGATATTTTGTGTGAGTGCTGAACACTTTACATTTCAAGTAGCTTCAAGCCCACAAGAGTTGCCAGCACCATAAAAGATGAAAAGTTGCTGCAAACCATTTTTTGCCTTAAATTCTTTACTGAAACACTTCCCCTTCTGTATTTTAAAAGCAGCACATATTTCCCCAGACCGTTCCTTGGCTTCCCCATTCTGTTGCTGGTGCCAGATATCAGTGCCAGGGGTTTCCCTCCTGCCTGTTCCAGTGCTCCTTGTGCAGGAGTTGTCTGGAGGCCACAGGCTGGCTGGGCTGCAGGCAGCAGACAGGGCTGACATGGCATTGACTCCTGCTCTGCTCCAGATCATAACTATTGACCCAGGGGTGAAAGGCTCTGCATCCCATTACCAATTCCTGAGTCATCCTGCTCCCCCCAGCAGGGCTCTAAACAGCTGATGCAGGATGCTGCTGCTCAATAGCATCTGCACTAAGAGCACTTACTCAGATTTATTGGCCAGCAGAACTTTCAGGTTTTGTTTATTGAACAGCAAATAGGTATTTTTAAGGAGCTGCCCTCATGAAATCCTCAAGTCCTTATGCATCTAAACTTTTTGCTGAAGACAGATATCTTGAATGAGAATTAAAGACAAGGCAGTCTGAAATTATTTTAGAATCCTAGCATACTGTTATTCCCAGCAATTTACTGGATATATTAAAAACTCTGAATTGAGGAAATCCCCTGGTGTCACATTTTTCTAATTTGAATGCTGTGGCTGTCCTTTCAATTTGTGGTTGGTACTTAGGACACTTTCTCATTACTGCTATCTGAAAAGCTACACATCTTTGCATTTCAGCCCTATTGTTTAGTGTGTGTCTCTGAATGGAAGAGCTGAGATAAAATGAGATAAAAGGGACCCAGAGTTAGGGAGGGGAATCCTTCCTGCTCTTGGATGCAGGTGAAAATTTGGACCATCACCACCCTGTCATGTTTATCTGCTGGTTTTCTGTTTTGTTTTTCTTTTTTTTTTCTTTTTTTTTTCACATTACTCTAAACAACAGATGTTGTGTCCCATTCTGTCTGTATTATCCTCTAACCAGCTTTTGGTTGCATGATACAACAAAAAAACTAAGCTGCTTGGCACCAGATATCTTAAAATTTTCACTACTTTCTTGTATTTTTACATAAAAATTGTGTGGCCAGATGCATTGAAGACAATCAGAATTTGGTAGGGAGGAACTTCAGGTTTTTTGCCTCAGGATAATTTAGTCTCTATGGTCTGATATTTTTGATTTTTTTTTTGCTCCTCTCACTTGCTCTGAAATACCTCCACTTAAAAGTGCTGCACCATCCAAAAGTTAGTATCAAATAGATAATCTGGGCTAATAGAAACAAAATTTCCTTGCATAAATCCCAGATAATCTTTTGCAGAGCTATTCTCAATAAGTGTACAGAAAAGAGTTTCATACAGTAAGTGCTAAAACTTAGAGTGGTCCATGTTGGATTCATGTTGAACTTCTTTTCTCCAAACACACTTAAACTGTGAAATTGTTTTCCTGAACTTAAAGCAGTGTGTTTATTTTAGATATAAAATTTATAAGTTACTAATGTTCCTCAGGCATCCATAGCTGGTAATTTCCCACCCTGTCATGTGGTTGTACTGTCATTTTTTGTTGTTTTGTTTTTTTCACTTGTGCACTGCTAAAATTGTCATAGATTGTCAGGGCAACAAAGAAATTGCTTCTTTGTATCCTCGATGCATTTGGTTAAGAAGTAATTACCATTATGAAAAGTAATTTTGGGGCACTGGAGAAAAAATGTGAAAATAATAAAAATAAAATTGGATATAGGAACAGCAGTGACAAATGTCTGCTTTTATATGGAAATATAGCACAAAATAAGAACAGAAGCTGTCTTTTTAAGCATATTTTCTTTAAAAATGTCACTAAAAATTATTTATACCATTAATTGCACATCAAATTGAGGAGCAGATTTCTCATTTTTGAGCATTTCTGATCCTCTTGTTCTTATAGGCACCTCAAAGCCTGTAAATAGAAATGACAAAACATTAAGGAAAAACAGTTTGGAAACTCCTAGTCAAGAATGGCCAGGATTTCAAATGAGAAATGGCAAAAGCAAAAAAAAAAAAGGAGTATTCTGAAGATTTTATAGGTTTTATTGTCATTAGTTGGAAAGAGGAGCAGTCTGGAAGGAAGTGGGCACATTAAATATAACTAAGTCTGCCACATTTCCATCTGCTTTTATGTATCCAAACCAGAAAGGAGCCACCTGCTAATCAGAAGTGCCACGTCTCATTTATGAATGCAATTAGTCTTTTTTAGTTAATTGTCTTAATTAGTTTGGAAATCTTTAAACATACGAGCAAACAGCAGAAGATCAAAAAATAACAGTTCTGCAAATGGAAGTAGTAAAAATATGATGAGTAATCAAAGGAGTTCAGGGCAAAATCATGAACATTGCAGCATAAACAAGGTTGTGTAAAAATAATAATTAAAAACCCCAGCCAATTTAAACAAAACATTACCTTAACAAAACATTAACATATGTTAAAAGTGGGAGAGGGAGAAAAGCAGTGAAAATTGTGTCCTCAGTGCCTTGGTATCTTCCTCCATTTCAAAAATCCCATTATATAAACACAGACTGAGGAAAAGACAAATAAAAAAATCTCACTTCACCATATTTAAATATTCTGCTTAAATTCACAGACCTACTTTGTCCAGGCTTTAACTGGTTCTTTTAATATTCTTTTTGCTTCTTCAGTTATTTTTGTGTAAAAACCTACATAAGTCAGTTATTTACATACCACACATTGCCATTAAAGGCAACAATAAGTGATTTTCTAGATTTTCTCAAGATTTTACCCACTTTTTTTTTTGTTGCTGCAGCTGTGAGCACAGCCAAATGCATCCATGGAACCTCTACAAATGAGATAGAGCAACTTTCACTGAGGAGCAGAGCACCTCTGCCTTTGGAAGCAGAATTTTGGGGCTGGGTCAGCATTGGATTAATTTGTTGGCACTGGTTTCGTTCTGCCAGTTGTTAATTTTGGTTGTGGTCAGTCAAATTCCTGGCCTTTGGGGTAAATTCCAGGCCTTGAGCAACTTCAGTGAAGTCCCTGGACAAGCACTGATCCTTTAGGAGGTTTGCATTGCTGAGATGTATCCATGTAAAAATCCATTCCCACTCATTGTTCTCTATAATTTACCTGGAATTTCTCTTTCATTTCACCCCTTCTGCACTTCCAGGGTCAAATCATCCCAGGGCCAAGAACTAGAGGATGTGTACCTGATATTTTGGAGCCTGCTGGAAGCATTTTTGCTGTTTGGCATCACAGGGGACACCCCTAACTCCAGCCCTTCCCAGCTGGAATGTCCTTGTTGGAGCAGTTTTTGGTTGGATCACTGTGAAATGTGCTGCATCCATCCCAGCAGAGCAACAGTGTCATTTTGCAGGTTGGTTGGCACAAATGTGTTTGTTTAGTTGAATCCAGGAGGTGTCTGGGATGTGCAATCTTGTTTTTTATGAAAGAGAGCACCCAGGTAGCCTGCAAGACATCTGGAGTGTCAGGGAATGATTGGCTTGTAGCATGAAACAGACTTTTGGGATAAAGATGAGGAAGAGTGAGCTTTAATTAAAAATCCTCTCAGCTTATCTTCTCACTCAGGGGAACGTGATTTTTGAACCATTAAAAGCAACTGGAGCATTACAGTATTTTAATTTTTTTTTTTTTTTTTTTCTGGAAGGAGAAATAGCTCCTAATAGAGTGAGGCTTGCACTGTGCAACTCAGAAAAGTCAAATGCTCTGCTGTGTAGAGGATGCAGCTTCTCCACTCACATCTGTAAATCAGGAGTCAACCATCAGCTGAATTAAACAAAAACCAGGGAATTGCAGGGAAACTTTGAAAAAAGGCCTCTGCTTGAAAAAACAGAACAGTGTGAAGCCTGGATGTTTGTGAGCACAATTTAGCATTTCTCAATTGCCTAAAACACTGGTTTCACCTGCTCTGTTGTTGGAATTGATCTGCATAGACAGGTCAAAGATTGGCAGTTATTTGCAAGTTGTCAATAAATCAGTAACTGATGGAAAACCACATGAATTGAGCAGGATTTTTGCTGCTGAACAGCAAGATCAGGCTGCTGTGAGAGGCTGGAAAATGAAAACACTGAACTGCAGAGAACTTCTTGTTCTTTTGTGATATTTTTGATGTTGCTCAGAGATGTTATAGCTTTTCCATGCCTTAAATAGTATGTGTGCTGTACTGATATTATTGCTTCTTTCCTTTATAGTTACAAAAAAAGATCAGGGCCTGTATCAGATGGCCAATTAACTTTTCTTCCTCTATGTACAATGCTTATTTTGCAATAGATGAAAGTGAAAAAAATAAGTAAATAATCCCACAACTCTTTCCTTTACTTCAATTACTAAGGAAAAAGTGAATAAGAGCAGGTGTTTGAAAAACCCTGTCATATACAGATTTCCACTTTCTTTGGAAAGCAAGAACATTGAAGTGAATCTACAATTCCTGGTTTCCTCTAGAAAGAGTAACACTGACCTTCCTCTAATCCTTTTGACCTGCTATTGCAAGGCTGCTTATAAACAGAAATAGAAACCACATGCTGTCACTCAGGGCATCCTTAATTTCTCATCCTGAGCAAAGTAAAACTAAATCCTTTGTGAAAGAGCTCATAATTCTTCTCCTCTCTTGCAGCTGAGAAGGATCATAATGGAAAGTGACACTGAAAAATCACAGGTGGGCAAGAGTTGTGGCAACACCTTTTAGAGCTGAAAAATACCCAGATAGAAAAGGATGTGGGTTTGATGGGTTTTTACTTCTGTTTGGGGTGGGTTTGGTTGGGTTGGCTGGCGGGTTTTTTGTGTGTGAGTGCTCCTACTAACAGCCTGTTTATTATCTGTGAACTACTTTCCTTTAAAGGGGAAATTAACTGCTCTGTAGAAATTAGAAATTAGTGAAATTGTCTTTTTAAACCATCTCAGAGCCATGGGAACAGTGGGGATGTTCAGGCAGGCAGACTGCAAGCCAAAGAAAAACCCCTAAAATGCCTTCAGCATAGATATGAGGACCTCAGAAACATTGGTTTGCACAAGAAAATTGTGAGGAACCAGCTTGATTTTGATTCGGCCATTTTAGTTTGTCTCAACCCTGGTTGTCAAAAAATCTTTCCCTTTTAGGCAGTTTGACTTGTAAAGGTACACAGATACTAAATAAATTCCAGTTTGTAGGAATGGGGGTCTTAAATTAAATTATCTTAAATTATATAAATCTTAAATTATAAATGACTTTTAATTACATATGGAGATATTAAAAAAAAAAAAAGTATTAAAGAGAAGAGCAATTTTTAGAGAAGTCCTAGTTGTTTTAGATGTCTTGAAAGACACAGCCCAAGGAAAAAAAAATCATAATTCAAGCCCATATATTCATAAATTAGAAGGGCTCATGTGCCTCGAGAAGATAACCTGATTCTAAGAAAAAATAAAAAAATATTGTGACTGTTGGTTTTTGAGAGCTGATTGATGTTGTTGACACTTTCTTAACTTTTTAGTCCCCTTGTTTAATTATAAATGTTGCTGTGTCTTGGCTCCTCATTTATGCTAACGTAGTTTTGATTATGTAAAAGAATGGGTTGCACAAGCCTCTCTCAGGATGGGGTCAGGTGTTAATGAACTTACTTTGGGTTGGGGACCTCAATAAGTCACATTTCTTGATTCTCTAGGGCTCTATTTTTTTAAAAATGTTTTAAATTTTTTATTCCATATCTTCCTTTAGTGAGCTGTGGTAAGATATTGTCTGGTGTGCAGTGTATCAGGTAGCCTGGATAATGGATTGCCATCCCAAATATCAAGCAATTCAAGTGATGGGTTTTCATCCCATGACAAGTCAGGACCAATTGCTCTCAGGGTCAGAATAGACCTGGTGGTGCAGCCATAGTTCAGAACAGCACAGAGACTTTATGAAGCCTTTTGTTTCCATGAAGTTTCTCATTTGCTCACGAAGTTCCTGATTTATAGTAAATAAATGTGTCTGGATATTTCCCAATATTTGAGTGTTTAAAAAAAATCAGTGAAAACCTGATATGACTGAATTACTGATTTTTTTTCTGATCTACCTGGAAGCACATGGATAATGAGGTGATTGCTTCTTACTTCTTTGTGGAGTGATGGATAACAGCAGCTGGTCAGGGATCCCATTGCTTGTCAGAACAGGTTTGGTTAGGAGGGAATGCATCTCAGTTCCAAGACTGGTTTCTCCTAAAAGAAATGTACAGCCAGTTGGGTGTCTGTAGCAAGATGCTCTCCTGCAGATGCCCAGTGTTTTCAGTGTTCAGATCCAGAGAGCAGACAGATACTCAGGTGCAAAATCATGTCTGTGGGTGCTGGTTCCACTCAACACTCAGGACTGGCTCTCCCCTACCCCAAGTGTAGTGCTTGTGTGTGTTTGTTCATATAAAGTGCAAAGCTATCTCTAAGAATGGCTGAAACATTCACTGCTGCTAAGAAATGACCTAAGGAAACTATTTTGAGAGATCCTGGTTTGTGCATTTCCCAAAAAACTCCTTTTGTACAGAGAAATTGCCTATTAAAAACAAATCGCAAACCGTTGTGAATCTTTGAGCTTCAAATGCAATTACAATATTTATACTGTTTTGTTTTATTTTCTTCATCAGGTTGTGCTTTGAAGTCGTGAGATGCCATCAGTTTTGGGGAGGGATCTCTATCAAGGTCATTCTGTTCCCTGCATCAGTTGCTCACTTACATCGGGAGGACCCCGCAGCGCGCGGCGGTGCCTCGAGATGCCAATTAACTCTGATTGGGAATTTTGTGTACAGTAATTAAAGAGCCAGGTAGCAGCAGACATGTGTTACCCCGAGATAACACGCTCCTTGGAAGTATCATGAGGCAGGAGGTGAAGTGAGTGCCTCCAGTGACCTGGGAAAGGCATTTATCTCAGCACTGCACGAGCCTGGGGGGGCATTGCCACTGCACACCAGCTACCAGCACTATCAGCTGCACTGAGATTGACTGCACCATGTCAAACATATGTTTAAAACACGCTCAGCCTTGTGCATGGTGTGATAATTATGCCTGGCTCTGAAGGACCAATGTATCAGGTGTGAGGAGATAGGAGCATGAAGTGTTTGGGTTTGGGGCTTTTTTTGTTTTCACTGGGATATGCATGACTGGCAAAAGTTATCTTGAAAGGGACTTGAGCTCCAGAGTGCCACGGCTCCAGCAAACCCACCATCCATAATGCAGGAGAGTGCTCAGGTGTAATTGGCTCAAGTGGAGCATTCAGAGCTGGTGTGTGTTATTCCTTTTTCTCACAAATGTCGGTGTGCACGAGCCTGTGTTTGCAAGCCCAGAGCGATCTCCACGGTGTTTATTTTTAACCCATGATTATTTTTGCCCCCTGCCCGGTGTTGTGAGTTGTTTCATTTTTTCAGGGGACTGACAGGGAACGTTTTCCCAGCAGCACAGAGCAGCCTGGCACTGTCCCTGGGATGAGGGTTGGCTGCTCAGCACAGCCCTGGCAGACAAAGGGCTTTGTGCTGCCTGCTCCTGCCCACAGCCCCCAGCCAGGCACCACATCACACCAGCAGAAAGGTCTATCTTTAATCTGAGCTGCTCAGGAAATCAAAGGGGGGGCATTAAAACAAGAGCAGTGAGTGATTTCTGCAGGAGATCTCTTTCCTGTTCCATTTGAAGGAACGAACAGCAGAATCAAAGCGAGGTTACAAGCCCCGTGTACCTTTTTTTTTCCCAGAGATTTTTGTAATGTCAGTTCACAAGGTGTTATAGTAATGGAACACACGTGTGATAATGATTTTAGAAAATTTCCTTTTTTTTTTAACTTTAGAATAATTTACATATAGCTGCTCTGGCAAGGTGTGTCTCGTCTGAATCATCAGGCTTGCAGTTAAACATGGTAAAGCTGATTAAATCTGCAGCTGCTTGTTTCTTTGCATTCTTTTGATCTCTGCTAAAAATAGCCACGGTGCCTTCCTAAGGACTAAATTTCAAAGGTGTGGTGGGATATTGCTTCGACATTGGATTTGAACAATAATGGACAGCAAAATCCTGGTTTGTGCTCAGAGGAAAGGGCAGCAAGAGGAAGGCAGGAGCTGTGGGAAGGGTCCCCAGCCTTGGCTGGGCTCTCAGGTGCAGCCTCCTGACTCAGGAATTGTTTTGCTCCCTCTCAGGCAGCACAGGTGGGTGGGCTGTGCCTGGCAGCCCCACCTCGAGGTGTCCCACTCAGGGAATGTGACAGAGACATTTCCTGGGCTGGCACCAAGGCAGGGATACCCTGGTCCCCCCTCAGCTCACCCTGTGGGAGTGCTGTAACAGGGAGGGAAATGCTGTGTCCTTCACTGGCAATGCCTCCCTACAACTGAAATGTGCTTCTCTCATGTGTTTTAGACAAGCTGGTGATATTTCCCCCCCACTTTCCTTTTTCTCCTGTAAAATGAGGTTAAGGTGGCAGTGCAGGATCTCAGCTTATTCTGTGCTGCCTTTCTTTGCACTTCAGTGGAATCCACATGGGATGGTGATATCCAGCTCTGCATTACTGCTATTTCTCACTTTAATGACCCTGGTAAATCTTTAATGATTGCCATCACTGTCAGAAGGGCACAAAGGGCCCTCATCTGTCTTGATGCAACCTAAGAAAATATACTCACAGATGTCAGTTAAAATAATGGCATTGGTGGTAGATCACTTGGATTTTTATGGGTACCCACCTCTTGCAAAAGCCAGCTCAGAAATCCCACTCTGTATCATTATAATCACTTAAAAAAAACTTAATGTCCATGCTTTGGCTTTGGGTTGTTTTTTTTTTTTTTATTAACTAGGGCAGCACATTCCAGACAAAAATAATTGAGACAGGCACTTCACAAGAATGGGCCTCCTCATTTCTGTATTCCAGAGCACCTGAGATATGAGCTCTTATTTTAAATTATGTATTTCCAAGTGTGGAATTTTCATCCAAAACTTGCTTGCAAGTCCATGTTAGAGGGATTCATCCAGCATTAGAACAAAGCTTTTTCCCCACTTAATTATTTCATCACGAGTGATTTCCCTATCATAGAGAAATTATAAGATATGCCTTTAAGACACAATTCTCTCAAATTATGGGGTGTGCTAGCAGCCCTGAGAGTCAGAAACTGGATATACACATCTCCTGTTCTCATTAATAGCACTTGCCTGCCTAATTCACTGAGCAGCAGTGAGAAAATGGAGCCTCGTGGGTCAACATCAATGGATTCAATGAGGTCTTCACCCTCTAAAAATGTCATTAGTGGGAGTGAGAGCTGCCTCTGGGCCCTGGTGTTTGCTGCAGCCTCTGGAGAGAATAAATCTGACACAGAGGTGCTCAGGCTTGCCTGGGGAAGCTCCCACCCATTGCTCCATTGTCTACCACTCTGTTCACTCCATTTCTCCTGTGTCACCAGCTCATCCCTGTCTAGGGACAGACATTGAGCCCTTGCCACTTATCTCCACCCTTCCCAAAATTTAGTGTTCATGCTAAGCCAACTCATGTCTTTAAACGAGCTCAGTCCCCCCAGAAGTTGTCTCCATGTAGGTTTTTATGCCTGGTTCAGTTGTAAGGCTCAGACTGAGTTTGCAGGTTGATCTGGACAAGGAGGTTTTTGTGGTCATCTCTAAAGCAAAGACTTCTGCTTAGTGGTGATGGAGTGTGGGATCAGCTTAATCTGTCTCCTGGAGCTGGGTGGTTTTGTTTTCATTATTATTAAGTGCTTAACGACATATTAAATCTAATTTTTTCTTGCTTTCCACAGAATTTCCAAGGCACTCTATCCCTGAACCTGATCAGTAAAATGTGGGTTTATTTTAGAACCCTCCTTCTTGGGCTGGTCTTCAAAACAGAAAAAAAACTTGAGAACTTTTCTGCTGTACATGGTAGCTAATATTTGAATCCATATAACATCAGGAGCATGAGATTAGGAAAGGGTGGATGACCTAGAAAAACACAATGTAATCTTAATTAAAAAAACTAAAGAAGTATTCAGCTCTAATAAATCATTACTTTATTCATAAACCATATATTCATAGCAGATTTTTATTACACTTCTATGTTCACCTAACTTTGTAGTCTCTTTTGATTTTGTTTTTGTCTGCAGTTATTTTCCACTTCTAAGACATTTGATCTGTGTTTTCCTTTAGACCTCTGCCTCTTTGTGTAGATTACTAGAAAGGAGCTCAATTACAGTTTTGTCTCTGATGTGGATATTTCTTTATTGAAGGTTGTACAAAGGCATCCTTCCTCAAGCTCCATTTCAAACAGGGCTTCAAATATAAACTATAAAAAAATAAAAATAAATAAATAGCTAATCTGAGCAGGCCAAGACATGCTTAATTTCAGCTTTCATGGCTGGTACAATGTCTGTGCTTGGTACAGTGTCAACAGCAAGAGTTCACACTCTCCTGTGCTACACAATTTGAGCAGTCTCAGCCCTTCTAATATTCTATTTGAGGATTTTATGTACAACTCCTTGAAAAAAAATTCTTGAAGAATGTATCATAGTACTGGATTCAGCTGTAATTTGAGGATGCAGAGTTCCTCTGTTAAATATTCATTTTTCCCCCTTGGATGTGGGATTTCCTGTCAGCATTTTGTGTTTTCCTCCTGCAAATAAACACAGCACAGAACTTTACAGTCTGTGATGAGGCAATGTGAGAGTATCCTTCTGGGAATACATTTTTTACATGTGTTAATACAAACGATGCAATAGTTCCTCAGTTAAAATGTTCACTTAAAAGTGCTTTAACCCACTTTGGCAGATATGGATTTATAGAAAGACTGCTCACCCTACACTTACAGCACTTACTGTGATTGCTGGGTGAGTTCAGTGAGAATTTATGAGCAATGATATTAATTAGCTGAGTTATACATTTTATTAGATACAATTTTCCAGCCATATAATTCTTGGAATTTGAGAGACAAAAATTGACCTACCTGGGGTTTATTCCACAGTCAAGGCTAGAGATTTTTAGTCTTTCTCTGTAGGCATATTTTTGAGTACTGATGTAATGGTTTGTATCCATTTCCATGTCATGTTGTAATATTTTCTTGATGTTATTTTATCTTCAAACATCTCTGAGATGAGAATTCAATTGCTATAGTGCTGCGTTTTTAGGAAGAGAGGGATGCACAGCTGAGTTTTCCCTGAGGATTGGTATATAAAGACTAGATAAGAATATTTTTTTGTTAAAGAAGGCTTGGATTTCAAGATGCTAAACATAAAAATGTCAAGGTATTTGAACATTGATGTTAAGGAGATATTTCAGACAGCTGGTATTTGTGTTCCAAGTTATGTCCTGACTGCTCTGCAGGATACAGGACTGTTCTGTATAGACTTCTAACCTCAGAGGAACCATCTTGCGGCTAATCTTTCCTTACTGAGGTGGATGGAAAGCAAAACAAAAACGTTGTGTCTTCCCAGCCCCTGAATGGCAGGAGATGACAGGAGCTGAGCTGCACTTGATGGGAGCAGGAATTGCCACACTTTGCAGAAAACGTCCCCATTTTTCAAAGTATCAAATGCAGATCTGGCTGACAAACTGAACATGCTAAATGGTTGTTGGGCGTGGGGGAGAGGATGCTTCAACAGAACACAGCCTGAAGAGGAACCAAATGTCATTTGTAAGCTGCAGGCTGCAGCTTGGACCTACAGGTGCCTGGTGGGCTGAAATCCCTCCCACCCTGAGACCTCCACGAGGCTCAGGAAAGGACCCAGATGCTCCAGCCCCTCTCAGGAGCTGCTTCCCCAGCTGCCAGCTCATGCCTATGATTCCCCTGTAAGTTGTATTTCTTTGTGTATCTCAGCTGTGTAATTTGAACTGAAGATACTGAGGGTTATGCTCACTTGCACAGGAGATGCATTTGGCCCAGCATCTTAGTAAGCATTATGTCTGAAAAGAGGAGTGAAATTATCCTAATTACATCTTTTGTTTGGTTTATGAGGTTCTAAATCAAGAAATATGTTAAGTCTTTCCTGTTTTCCCTCAGGTCTTCTTAATAGTTGGTTTTGTGCTTCCTAGATGAAAATTGTTGTTATGTTTTGTCAAAACAAGAAAAACTTTTCAGGATCTCACCTTTAAGACAGCTTGAGGAAATTTTTCCTTTTGATCTTCATTCATTTTTTTGCCCTTATGTAAACTTGCATTTATACTCCCTCTCTTAGTGTCAATCTGCCATGTCCTTCTGAGCTCTCATTTATTTGTCTCTTTCCCTGCTATCTTCTTGTTCCTTTCTCAGAAAAATTCACAAGCACTTGCTTACACCACAGCTCTGAATTTGATCCATGACTGATCCAAGTATGTTGCTTACTTCTACATGTTCTTTGTGTTTGGAGTGAATTCTGCTTTAGCACTGCAATTACCATTACAGCTGATTAGAAAATCAAATCTTTTCATTTGAAATGTTTCACAAAAAGCAAGTTTCTAAAAATGCTTCCATTGAACATTGTAGGAATGTTCCCATTTTCTCTGTGAAAGACTGCAAGCAAATGTTGGGAGCTTTTTTAGCATTTTGTTGAGACTGGCATGAATAAACTTACATTAGTTGAATTTTTTTAATTACAGAAGTCATATGAATGTGGTCCCATGCACTAAAATACTTTGTTTGTAGATGTATTTTTATAGTGCTGAAAGAAATTACTGCAATTTAGAAGTCAGTATTGTATTAGATGCTATCACAGTGCATGAGAGGAGTGTGTCTTGCTTACCACAGACTGATTTTGGTTTTTCTAAAGAAGTATGTCACAGAGACTCATGTAAATAATGTCCTGCTCTGTGCTTCTGCTTTTAACAGGGACTCATTGGCCCTGCCAGACCTTATATAGAGCAAATAAAATAAAGAGCAGTCTTTGAAAATACTGCATTTAAAATCTGTTGTGAAGTTTGAAATGTGAAAGGATTTTGTTAATCTTGTTCCCTGTAGAAATATCAATGAAATAATGGAAATGATCTGGTGGTCTGGCAGAGGGAGCATCCTCTCTGATGAGGAATTTGGGGTCCAACCCTGCAGGTGGTGCCAGGGCAGAGTCAGGAGGGGAAGGCACCTCATCCCTCCTGCCCACAGCACACATTCCCCCAGTGCTGCTCCTCCTGAGAACCTGGGGTGCTCACTCTGTGCAGCAGAGAATGAAGAGTTTTTGTTTCCTCAGCTGCTGGAAAGGGAGGCTCCTAGGGCAGGGTTTGCTGAGTGCTCTGGCTGTAAGGCAGCACTGCAGGCTGTGCACAGAGATCTGAGCCAGAGCACATCACACCTGAGCCTCGCCTGAGCCTGGGGATGAAACACTGACTGGATCATGAACCAGCACTGCCACAGAGACACACTCTGAAGGAAAAAAAACAAACCCAGCAACCTTCTGCACTCCTTCTTTCTGTCTCTGATTCAAGCACTGAATCAAGCACGTTGATGTACGTGCCATGCAAGCTGTCAGTGCAGCATTTGGTGATGAAGCTGAAGCTGCTGTTTGCTGTTTCCATAAAATTCAATACACTTGGGAGTCATCACAACACAAACTCTGATTTGGTCAGCCTTCAGATGATGTTTTGTCTCTTCCTGGCCCTTGTTGCATTCAGAAAGCTGTGCAAATATCCATCAGATCTCACAGCAGAGGGAGGAATTTCTGGCCTCTTTCACAGATGGGAGAATGAGGCAGGGTGGGAAAGGACCTGCTGCAGGTCCTGTGCCCAGCAGTGTCAGAAGCTGCATCAGAGCTCATGGCTCTTAAATGCCAGCTGGGTGTTGGGGTTTGCTTTTGTTTTGCTCTGTTTCTCTCCTTCAAAATCAGAGTGGTTTTGGATGAGGTAGGTTGAAGTGACTGAGTTATCTTCAAGATAATAACTGGGCAATCTGTTGTGTACTACTCAATACCTCATATTGGGTCATCCTGCTCCTTAATTTTTTCCAGTAGCCCAATATTGTGTATTTAGCCTTTATGCTGCAGTAGGACTTTGTAACCAAACATTTCAGAGGGTTCTCCATGTCCTAGAACAGTGCAGCTCTGTTTGTAGTGACTGTTCCTAAAAGATGCCATGGTAACTCCAGACATTCCAGTTTGGATCTGGAGAGCCCTGGGTGCTGCTTTCAGCCTTCCCCCAGATGTCCTGTGTGACCTCAGGTAAGTCATTGATTGCCTCCTGTCTTGTTTCTCCATATCTAAAAAAGGGCAATAATGATTCTCTCCTTTTGAGGGCCTGGGTGAGGGTCTCAGATGCTCTGTTCAAGAGGTGAGTAACAAAAAAATCATTTAGAGTTCTTCAAGGAAAATAAGCCAAGAAATGGAGAATATGCTGCACAATATAATGACAGCACCTGTCTATGTCTGCTCTTTTTCCCCACTTTTGTGTCACCCCACAGAGAACTGTGAAGACTTACCTCTACTTTATCTCTATCCAGGATGTTCTGGACCTCTGCTTGCATCCTGCTGGTATGTGACCCTTTAATGTTGAAGTTTTGAACTAAATACAATTTTTCTTAATTTTTTTTTTTTTTTTTACTGGTGAAATCTGCTTCTGTAGTTCAGCAACAAAAGCAAGATCTGCCAAATTATTCAAAAATAATTAGAACAGATGGCAAAATATGGCATCTCAAGCCTCCCAGAAACATTTAACATCCTGATTACATTTCACAGAATAAATGTTGACTGAGATAAGTGCAGTAAGGCACTTTTTACAAGTGCATTGACAGTTTTTGTTTCCCACAGACAGAATTATGGTTTAGTTACATTAGTAGAGACACTATGATGTAAATTTAAGGCAAATCTCACAAACTAAGATAACATAGATGGTAGCACCTGTATTCTTTATTTTACAATTGTTTGCATAACCACCAAGAGAGAAGTGATCTGATACAAGAGAATTTTTTCTTTTATGTGGTTTTTTGGGGGGTTATAAAATCTGGTTTTGTTTTTGTTTTTTCCTACTGAAATGAATTTTAGTTCTTTCAGTCCAAAATCCTGGTGGAAATATCTGGCCAAATGAGTTTACCTGTAATGAGAAGGTGAATTACACCCTGCAATCTGAAGGAGATCTTTGGTCCCTTTTCAGACCTTCCCAACCTCCTGCTGTGAGGTGAGAGTTGATCAGCACCTGTGAAGAGGTTCTCCATCACTGCATGGCCAGAAATGGCTTTTTCCATCCTGATTTGGAGGGCATTTCATCTTGCCAAGAGTTTAAAGTTATAAAATAGTTAGGAAGAAGGGAAGAAAAGGGGTTTTTTTCTGTCATTTTAATGACTTTAAGCTCACTTCTGTAACATTTTCAGGCTTATGGAGCGAGGTAGTGGTAGGAATTCCCAAGGTGAGAAGTAGGTGAAAATGAGAAAGAGGAAGACGAGGTTTTTACTTCACTGCTAACTTTTAGGAACTGCAGTTTTAGGGCAAGTTAATGGCACAAGATCCACCACAAAGGGTGTTGGTGCTGTCAGCAATAGACAGATTCCATTAGTTTCAGTACACTTTCAATCAGGTAGTGCAGAAGAAAGCCCATTTTATTTGTGGGATAGATGTAGGTGAAAAGATAAATTCTGCTTACTGCTGACTCCTGTTTGTAGAGTTGAAGAAATCAGGCCATCACCAGCATTTCAACCTCAGAGATAGGTTTTAGTTATGAAATCCCAGAGGCAAAGAAATGAGGAAAAAAAAAGTCAGAAATCAGCAGCTCAAAAATGATTAGGAAATCTCTGGTGCTTTGAAGAGATGGGCTGTAGAAAGCTGACACCATGGATGGAGTAACAGCTACTTCCTTCTCAGGGTGGGAACACTGAAAGTGGAGATCATGGCAATTTTTTCTTTTTTTAAGGTTTCAGGAATCTTAAGGGTTGCTGATAAGTTGAATTCTGTAAGCTTAGTAAATAGATTTCTCATTCTTGATGCAAATAGGTAACATGAGCCAAAGGGCTCAGGTGAACATTATCAACCTAAAGTTCACACCTTTAATCATAGAAGAGGTGGCAGTGATCAAATTTATGCAGGAGCCTTGGAGGGGAGGAGAAGAAAATTTTAACTAATTTCAAGTTCTTCTCTTAGTCTGGTGGCATTTTGGCTAATTTGGGCTGATTCCTGAGGGCTGTGCTGCTCCAGAGCTACCCTTCCCTGGAGAAAACCATTTGGAAATGAAAAGTTGTCCAAAGGAATGTTGTTGCAGGAATCTGTCACTTTGGTTGATATTTTCAGCTAGAAAAGTTAGTTCATTTTGGCCTGGAAATGATCATTGAGTGAAATGGGAATGAGGGAGAGTTAACTTTCCCATAGGGGAGTTTCAAGGTGCTGCTTTGAACTCCGTGCAGCTCACCTGGAGCTGCAAAGTGTGCGCGTGGTAAATACAGGGCTAAATACAGAAGAGTTGCTCAGAGGAATGGAGCAGGGAAGCTGATTTTGGCAGGGCAGAAAGAACACATTTCCCAGGGACGTCAGAGGCCCCTGAGCTCCCAGTTTGCCCTGAATCCAGAACAGCTGGAAGCATAACCCAGATCCTCCAGCTCGCAGGCAGGTGCTTTATCACCAGAAAATCAAAAGCTGCTCTGTTGGTGTGACATGACCCCTCAGTCAAATGTCAAAACTTTGAAATATTTTCTTAAGATGGCATCTTTCTTTTCTGATATTCTGGAAGGTGTAGAGGCCGAAATGAGTTGCTTCAGGCTGATTGTTTCGCTGGCTGACAGTCTGGGAAGGCACCTTTGGTGTCCAGCTGTACAGCCACACACCTGGGAGGCAGCACAGGAGCTTTCAGAGCTCTCCTGGCAGCAAAAACAGAGGTGCAAAGGTGGAAGCCTGGCCTCAAACTGGAATACACAGAGTAACTCAAGCCATGAGCTGATTTCAGAAGAAAATACTTTAATGGGGAGGGTATAATAGCACCCGAGCCTAATTTCTAAACTCTTGATTAGGGAGAGATTAGGAAATCTCTTGTGTTTTGAAGAACTGGGTTGTAGGAAACTGACACCATGGATAGAACCACAGCTATTTCCTTCTCATGATGTGCACACTGGAAGGAGAGATTATGGCAATTTTTTTAATGTTTTAGGAGCTTTAAATGCTGCTGGTAAGTTGAATTCTGTAAGCTTATTTAATAGTCAATACAAAATCTAGGGCTAGTTCTCTGAGGGACTGAGAGACACAAAGGGAGAAACTGCACACTCAGTTTCAGCAGGATGAACCTGACTGCATTTCATTTGTCTATTATTTAATTTTAGGTGAGTAAATTGATGCTGAAATCACACAATATGTGTGGCAGGAAAGCTGACACCACTAACTGCACTTAAGGTTTTCAGTGTAACAGCTTGGTTATGCTGAGCTTGGTCCCAGTGGTGAGTTTTAGACTCTGGAGACACCATGGTTTGCTGTACACACAAAGAATGCTGTCAGGTTGTGTTATTATTGTTTTATGGTGTTTAATTATTGTGTTATCATGAAAACTGCTCAAATTGTTTCCTAGAGTGAGTCAAGACAGGTGCCAAAGTAATATCACTTTTACATTTCACCCTAATAAAACTGCCTCGCCCTTAATACCTGAAAAGAGAAGTGAAATGAAATTTAACTTTCAGAGGAGAGAGTAAGTGCAGGTTCCAAAGAGGACAGAATTTTGTGCTGCTAAGTGGATTATACCTCTCTCAGGGTACTCCAGATTTTACAGACTCAAATCTGAATTTCACATATGGCCTCAGCCCTAGGCCAGGGTCCTACTTGAATTATTCCAGACTTGTACATAGAAAGCTGTGCTCCAGACATGAATCCAATTACCAGCAGCAGTCAGGCAATTGAATGGCTACAGAAAAAAAACCTGAGACACTGGGGGGTGGGAGGGAAGGGAAGCAGGGGGAGGAGTGGGGAGAGGACTATGATTTGTGTGGTAATCAAGAGGAGAAGGTCAATTGTAATAGAACAGGCTGGTTTAGAAGACAAAGCTAATGCAGGATGCCTTCCACTCTGTTGAGGGATGCTATCAATAGATCTGCTGCTTTCATGACAAAAAATGTCACTAACTGACAAGATGAATATAGGCAGGGGAGGAAGGGCTTTTGATGGCTCAGGTGATTAAAACCCAGACTGCAGACAGCAATTAGCAAACACCAGGCTGATGACCTGAGAGGAGCTCAAGTACACCGAGGGAGGAGTGGAGAAGGTGCAGCAGTGCACACACAGGCAGCTGGAAGGTTCTGATGGCACTGAATGGGCTTTTCTGCCTGTTTTTACTACTGTGAGTCCCTGGACAGGAGCCCCAAAATGCCAGAAGGTGCATGGGTTTGCTGACAGTTTGACTGCAGTTTAAGCAGGCAGCACTCTGCTTTTCTAGAGGCAGCAGGACTAGAAATGAACACCTACTGCAGCCTGTGGCTGTGGCTACTCAGAGCTGGTTTGGGGGGTCTGCTGTGTCAGTGCACCCATGCACCCCTTAAACATTTCACTGCTCATTTACTGGCAGCAGCCCAGGCAGCTGACACCCACATTCCTCAAAAACTGCTTACTTTTTTTTATCCCTTCTGCATCTCACAAGATGAGGGCTTTTGAAAAATCTGAGGGTGTGTTTTCTGCTAGGATTGCAAAATAGCAGTTAAGCCTTCAAGTGCATTCCCCCAGCCTACAGGTTAGCTTATAAATCTGAAAGAAAAAGGGTTTGGATACTTATGTTTGTTTTACTGCTGTTTGCATAATATTATATGTTATTCTCAGGATATGGCAAATGAGCTAATGCTTCCATCAGTTTAAAATACTGGCACTTATCAATTACAAGAATTGATTGTCACAAACCTTGTAGAATATTAAATTTATGACTGAGAGAAGTGCTATGGATTACTTCAGCTGTTTCTGAAGTTTTAATCATGTCTCTCATAATATAAGGTGCTGAGATGCAGCTTTTAAGGAGAACATAGAAAAACCTACAGGCTTTGTTGGAAACATCTATGATTCCATTTAAGAAAAAACAAACCAACCCAGATTTTGAAAAATTGGGACATCAGAAGTTATGACGAGATGTCAGGAGCTATTTATGCCATAAAAGCTTGTGGTGTTAATGTTTCCATCAGTGCTGATAAATCCATCATGGCTTAATCTGTTGTGCTCAGTGTGGTAACAGGACAAGGAGCAGCCATCTGCTTTCCGTGTTTGATTGCTGCTTCTCTGCACAAATACAGTCCTGCTTCCAGCACTTAGGAGTGATTAGCTGCAACTTATGGAGCTTGCTGTGACATTCCCACTGAGTAATTACTGGGGAAAGTGATCTGAACATGGGGCAAATGGTTAGAAACTACATTTGTGACAAGTTTAAGGTCTAACAAATCTCCCCCCACACGTGTGCCATAAGGGAAAGGAAAAAGGGCAGAACACAATCTGTAAAGGACAGGGATGTCTGCTACAGATATTTTCCAAAGCCTACTCTGCAGAAGCTTGAAAAGCCTGATTTCCTATCCCTCCAAGCCCCCGAGGCAAAACACTCCTTGATTAAAAAAGGGGGAAAAATTTAATTGCTCTTTCTCTCACATTCCTAGCTTGGTAATTTGTTTTTCCAGTAGTTGCACAGGATCAGGGATGGGGGCTTTGTGCTCAGCCTCTCCTCATCAGGAGGTGGTGGGGGCTGAGGCACAGGCATGACAAAAGCTTCTGTCCCCCTGATTAATAATTTATTTCATTTAGTGGGTTAGAAGGGGATAGCTCTCCGAAGACTGTCTTGAAATTACTGGTTTGGAGAGATCTGCTCCCAAAACTGAACCTTCCTGCATCCCTACCGTGTCCTTGAACTTCGCTCACCCAAATGTTTGTTTATAGAGGGGCAGATTAAATGTGCAATAAAAGAGAGTTGATTTAGCAGCACAGACTAAGATACTCTGAACAACTCCAAGCCCCAGTTTTGTCCTATTTTAAGTTCTTAAGGGGGATTTGAGGTTTTCTTAAAACTACTTATGGTATTTTGAGCAATTTTCTTTTTGATGAGCTGCAGCCATTACCCTTCTCCTTTTGTAGGATTTGATTACCTTCTTTCCCTCTGACCAAAGACCCCAACTCTTCCCTTTTCCTCACCTCCTCTCACTCTGAGGGAGAATTAAAATGAAACTTCATACTGACTCCACTGTGCTTTCCACCAAAAAGAACAGGCTTGACTGTGACTTTAGATTTGCAGTGGCCTGACACAAAAAATAATTTATTTGAAATTATGTAGTTTTTGAAGCGATTTGGGACATGTGAGAGATTCTGCATTTCCTACAACTAATGTGAGTGTACTTTACCTGCCCTGATAATGGCCAGCTGTACCTCAGGACTGGGTTCTCAGCAGTCACTTACAGAGATTTATCTTCCTGGGGCAGGAGTAACATCAACCAAACTTCTCTTAGAGCTGCAGCTGTTTCCAAGGGGCTTTTTGGCTTTTGGTGAAGAAAAACCATTCCTTGTGCAGTTCTCCCCACACAAAGTGAGCTTGAACATGGTGGTGAAGATTTCCCCTGGTGCTCTTGGGCTGTTTGCCAGAGCAGCTCTTGCCAAATCTGGGTGACTGGCTGAGAAAGGAAAGACATTTCTGTATAGCTATGGACTAAGATTTTTAATATTTTTTGTAAACAGGTGAAAATGCAAATCTTTCCTGTGAATTTCCAGATAACAGCCTGTGTAAGGTTCCTCCTTAACAACAGAAAATACTGCCCAAATCACCTCACCATATCCTGAGCATCCCTAATGCAAGCTGCTCCTGAGGCTTTGCCCTGAGCAGGGGAGGGGCTGAGGGGTTTGGGGGCCAGGCAGCAGATCCCAGAAAGGGGTGAGAAAGGTGGCACAGACTGGGGAAAAGGAAATGTGAATGTTGCCAGTGCACTTTGCCACGAGCAAATAGATGGAGCTTTTCAAAATAGAGGAAACACCTGTGAAAGAAATCTTCCCTACTTTGTCATCTCCTGGAAGGGTCTGTGATCCCAGTTCTCACTGCCTTCTGGTCAGCTCTTTTCATTCTGAGTCCAGTTGTGATGGGACAATTTTCTTTCCATGCCATAGCTTGTTGCAGCACTAATTACATCTTTGCTTTAAGAGCTAGAGTCACCAGTAGAGAGTGATTGGGTCGTTCTTTACCTTGAATGAGAAGTGGTGACTTTTGTTTGCTGCTGCTGCTGACTGGATTTGTGCCAGAGTCATACAGCAAATTAAATATTATATATCTCCCATATAGCCCTGGCTAATTTAGATCCAAAGTAATTGCTTCTGGAGTAATTGATTTACATCTATAGCCAATATTCCTGCGTGTCTTTTGTTGTTTTAATTATCTAATGATCTGATTGTGCAAGCAATACAGGATAAAGACTTCATGTTTATTTCATTTTGCATTGCAGAAAGCCAACAATTTGAAAAGCAGAGGTTTGCAGTCCAAATTGCACAGGCCCTTTTAACCTGGATGTCTCTTTGACCTGCACAACTTAACAATAATGATATTTTTCGTACAAATATTACATGTAAGAAACATCCTGTATTGTGTTGCAAGTAAATACTTAATTCCCTCATTTTATATATGATCATAGGATTTCTTTTTGTTAAGGAATAAATTTGTAGCTTATTTTATTGACCAAGATTGAGAAGAGACTGCCTGGGGTTTTTAGCTGGGCTATTTTAGTTGATTTATTTTCTTTTCCCAAGCAATACTATGATTTGATGCTGTTTGACTGTGCCTTCTTTTGAAGGCTGATTACAGCATTTGAGCACATAGGATGCAATCAGTCCTTAGCTAATTACTTTAGCTAGTTCATTATTAATTTGCAACGCAACCCCTTCCAATCCAGCAAGTCACTGTCTGTGCCAAGCCAATGACAATGAAAAATGAAGCAAAAAGAGCTCAAGAGCTCTGGAAGGATGGGAGATGATGTTAGAGTTTTATTCCATCATTGCTGGCTGAGGATCTGTCTGGGGAAAGTTTCCTGCTTGCCATCAGAGGGGGACTGGAGGGTGGGAATCCAGCTACAGGTCACTTACCAGAAATGGTGTCAATCTGAAGATGAGAGGAAAAAATATTGAAAATGCCTTTGTAGAAACCATTTAGAATGAAGACCAGAAATCCACGGAGTGGAGGAATAAAATATGTGAAAGAGAAGAGTTGGGATGAGAGAAGGATGGTGCTGATAACAAGAAACTTTTATGGAATTCATGAACAGAAAGTAAACTGCTGTGCTACCAAAAGGTTTGAAGAGAGTATGTACCCTCAAACACCTCATCAATAACCTTATCTGAAATAATCTAAATTCTCTGTGTCAGGATTCATTGGAATCAAACATTTCTGGAAGGAATTGGTGAGGCATTTGCTCCTGACAATATCCTAAATAATCCTTCTCATGTTGCTGCAAGGGGAGACTGAGAACAAAATGCTGAGAATTCTGCACCATTAGAGGATGTTTGCAGGAAAAATTAAGCATGAGGCTGTCAGAGTCACTGAATTTCATCAGGTTCCTTCAGATCATGTTCTTGTTAAATAAGAGATTTGATATTACTTCACCTCTTTGTGCCCTTCTCCTTCTCTCTCACATGTTGCAGGATTTTTGCTGCTTACACCAATATTGGACTTTTCAAAATGGCCCAGTGCAGGTTTCCCAGATATGTTCCATAGCCTTGCTGCTATTTAATTTCTTTGGCCTTTTAAGTAGCTGCTTTTAAGTTACTTTACTACCACTAGAACTTCCTTCTTTTTCCAATACAGTGCCCCTGCCTGGTGATTACAACCATATTGTCACCTTTTTTATTGATGGTGAATTAACCATAGTTTTAGTGATTTTTATTATTATTATTTTGGTAAACACTAAGTTTTTGTGCTGTTTTCCATTGTTCTATATTGTTCACATATTTTATATCTTTACAAGCTCTGCTTCCAGGGCTGTAAAATCCATGAAATGTGGAGTTTGAAATAGAGTCATGTAGTGCTTGGAAAAAAAGTTATTCTCATTTTATAGCCATTTGTTAGGTAATCAATTTAAAGGTCTTCTATACTGCCCTTTAAATGTATAGGTGTAATTCCTATAAGCATTAATAGGATTTACATTTCCTGCTCACTGGAGACCATATTCTTTAATTTGCTTCTCTTTCTTTCTATACAGAGGTGAATGGAAATGTGTAGATAAAATACTGCAGCATATTTACAGGTAATCTCAATATTTGATTTTAAAAACTTTGTCCTCCAATTAGTTTTGGTCAGAGAGGCATAAAAACATAATAGCATTGTTTTTATTGCATCTCTTTCCTGATAATACAGCAATGGTTATTTCATAGTTAATACATTTAGAGGGACATAAATCTGACTGTCAGTCAGTCCACCCCAGTGAAAGACTCAGTGGATTAAAATTCTGAAGTGGGGACTCAGGGTCATCCCTGAGGGAGGGGCAGTCACAGCAACCTCCCAGGTAAATTAGAAGGTGACAAATTAAGAGGAAGGGTGAGCCAGGTGGCATCCAGAGAATGGTGGGCAAGCAAAGAACTGCAAACTAAGCTCAGACACCTGTGGGCATGCTGGAAACAAAACCCCACAAGTTTCAAGAAGAAAAAAAAATGGGAGCACATTCTTAAAAATCCTGAATTAAAGAGAATTATTTCCCCCCTCCAGCAAGTGGGTGTGCTGGGCATGTCCCTGCTGTTTTGCATTTGTGCTGAAATTGGCCCTGACATCTGAAGACTACTACAGTATCTAGACTTAGGAATTTAAAAAAATATATAAATTTGGAAATTTTAAAAAAAAAAAGGGGGCAAAGTCATGTTTTAGTCATGCTTTTTTGTAGTGGAAAAAAATCTTTTGTGTTTGAGCTGCATAGGCAGGGGTTTCCTGAGGCAGATTGGACTTTGGCAGATATTTGGGGTAGTGTGTGTGGCAGTAAACAACACAGTGAGCTTAGGTGGTATTAAAATTGTGCAGAGACAATGTTCAGACTTCAGCAACTTCACCACAAATGGAATGTAACCACTGCAGGGATTTCTACAGACTATTTAGTAAAATACACTTGCAATGTTCATCAGGACCTACAACACAAATTCACTGAAAGCAATAATATTTTTGCAGTGTAATAACTCCACGGTTATTTTCAGGCACTTTCACTTGGTATCATAAATGACTATTTAAAAGTTACTTTTCTTTTGGTGCACAGCAAAAAAAAAAAGAATGCATTTTCTAGCTGGCTTTCCATCCTTGCCTCAGAGCTTGACTGATCATTTCTTTCATCAGAGGTCATCTGTGCTTCTAAAAATTGAAACCTGTGTGGCCACTGTTTGTTCAGTTGTTGCATATTAGCTCCTCAGTGGTTAAAAAGATCTGAACAAATAAGAGGGCTTACCCTACATTATATTACCCTTTATTAGTAGGAAATTGAAGTCTAGAGATTATTATTGAGCCTCAGCCACTGAAGGCTGTCTGTGCTGGGATGAAGACCCCTCGAGCTGACCCTCGGTGGAGCTGCATTAGGAGGGTTTGCCCTGGTTACTAATTCAATAAACAGTGCTGATGGTGTTATTCCCCCTCAGAGGCATTCCATGACATCAGCTCTCCCTGGGATGAGGGTTTCAGGTTCCCTGTGGAGGCTCAGGGCTGGTTTGGGCCGTGGGGTTGGTTCTGGATCGCGGTCACAGCTCCGCGGCCAAGGGACAGGTTCTGTTCCAATAGAAACTTCCCGGGGCTTGGCTTCCCAATTCCTGCCTTGCTGTGCCAGGAAGTACAGCCTGATGAGTCTGAGAAGCACAGACATCTAAAGAGAGGGCATTTGGGTAACTTTGGTGCCTTTCCACTACTTAACTCAGATTTTTTTAATGTCTTTACAGACACATTTCTTCACTTCAAGATAGGAATAAGGTTAAGGGAAAGAAGTCTTTAATTTTTACAGCGTTTCATATGGAAATTTCAATTGAAGGGCAAAATCTCTCTGCCAGTATCACCTAAAAGTAAATAAATTCCAAGCTGAATATTTATTATTTTCTGGGAAAACAGTCATCTCATCTTTAAACAGATAGAGTTCACTGGAAACAAAATAGAGATGGATCTGGGGTTTATTTTGTTTTTCTGGTTTTGTCTGTGTGAAGGAAGTCCTGAGGTTTACACAGAGCTGTGGTGAGATCAAAAGGTCCAACCTGGATGACAGAAATTCTTGTCACTCAGGATGACATAAAGGATCACCTCATCCCTGTACTATGGACTGCACTGCCTCCCAGTCCTGAGTGTGGAGAGCACATGAGCAGGAGCCAGAAAAATAAAAATAAATACTCAGCCTTTCTTCCCAACATTATTGAATTTGGGGGGTTTTATCTTTGGTGCAGTGTGCTCTTGGGGAAAACACGTGGGCCAGGGCCCTGGCTCTCCATCCCCAGCTCCAAGAAGAAAGAAAGAAAGACAAAGTAAAAAGAAAATACTAATTTAGCTAATTTAGGTGCCATTACTTGTTTCACAAATCAAGTATCTTATGACTTAAATGAATCTTGTTTGAATTTGGGTATTTACAAATATAAAAATTATCAAGTTCAAATGGGAAATTTTCTAACAGTGAAAAAATCTGCTCCTGGTTTTTGGCAATTTTTCCTGGTTGCCAATTATCATCATCATAATTTTTTTTTTTTTTTTGTAATAGGCTTCGCTAATTATTTTTCTCACACTTTTAAAGTAATTAGTTAATGAACATCCTGAGCAGCAGGGCACCATCCTGCACCAGGCTCACAGGGAAATGCCGCCATGTCCCTTCAGGTTGTCACTCAAGGATTCTGACCCAACACTGTCCCAATTGTTTATCTGCTCTGTCTTTTCCTCTTTCCCACTTCTGTGAGACCCATCCCAACACTTTTTTTGCAATAATCCATGCTAAGAGAGAGGGCAGAAGCTCCCTGCCTGCTCTCCCTCTCCCAGAATCTGTATTTTATTAGCCTTTAAATTTAAAGGATCACAAAATGTATTTTTCAAAGCAGCTGGCAATGCTTAGAAGTCTCAATGTTTCAAACTTCTCTGTGAAAGATGGATTTGTTGGAAAATTGCTAACAATCTGTAAATCTTTATAAAACCAAGATCAATTGTGAAGTAACACTGTTTATTTTATTGCTCATCTGTGTCATGGGGGCTCTTGATGACACAGAAATCTGAAGTACAAGACAAATACTGTTTGTCAAACCCTATAAATTCCAACCAGTGCTTGAAAATTTTTTTATTTGAAGTGCCTTCTACTAGGAAATGAAATCTTGTGAAAAGCAAAACATTTTGCAGAAAAATTAACTAAGATAGATTTTCTTTTTTTCCCTGCAGGAGAATGGCTAAAACCAATAATCTTGAAGATTCTTAAAATATTTCTACAGTATTTCTTTTTCTTCAATTTTTCTAACTGTTTTTATAGTATGTAGCTTTATTAAGGCTTACAAATTTCATGAGGAAGATTTAATTTCATAACAGCTTAAGTTTTATTTATTTTAAGTGGATTTTCAATTGTTTGTTTGGCAAATTTTTCCATTTTGCAACAGAAAGTTCTAAAAACTGCATAAAATGCTGCTCTTGGAAGCCTTTGTTCACTTGCCCTGCTGACACCTACACTTCCTTGGTGACAAAATTAATTCCTTTCAATTTTTGTTTTCTCCTTGTTCATCTAGGGTAATGACTTCCACAGAAAAATCAGCTTTCATTCATTGATAATGACCAAAACATGGTATCAGAGATGCAATTGTGATGATTTTTTCTAAATGCAAGCTGCCCTTTGAGCAGCAGCTGTCATAATAAGTGACAAAAGTGACACAAGGCAGGAAAATACCCTCTCCAGAGGCATCACATCCAAACAAGGATCAGCAGTGTCTATTTTCCCAGGCTTTAGACCAAGCCCACAGATGATGTCAGACGAGGACATCAATCCTCGCTGCGTGCCGTGGTGTGGCACAGAATAATGTCACACAGTTTGTACTGACATCACATCAGTGTCAGACTCTGCCACAGCAGACAAAACAAGTGGCCTTGTCCCAGGGCAGCCTGGATTTTTAATTTTTTTCCCTCTCTTTGTTAGAGAAGCAAACCCCCTGCCCTGGGTGACCTTGCAGCACGAGTGGAATGTGCCTGTGGGACACATCCTCCCTTCTGGTGATGAGACATTTTGGTGCCCTCCATGCAAATCTCTGCTTGAAATACTGCTGCACCCTGAGCTGATGTGAGTGATGAAATGTTGGGAAGGCAGAATGAATCATAACAAGGCAGTTATGAGGGATGGGAGAGTGTAAATAAATCAAGGCAGAGATATTCAAGCAATCTTTTAACAGTAGCATTTTGGAGAAAGTGGAGGAGATGGGGAACACTGCTGGGATGGGATTTCTGACTTTTCTGGGTGTCAGCTGTTAAGCTGTGCTCCAAGAAATCCTCAGGTGTTAGCATGTGCTCTTTGAAGGAGCTCAGCAGTGCCATGCTCACACATTCAGTACAAAGCAGCGTGTGCTGTGCTTCTTAGGAGTGGCAGAAATCTCTTTTCCCAAGATTTTCTCATAGGAGCAGCACCTAAAGGAAAGAGGAATTAAACAATAAAAAATTGTGTATAATTTATTAGTATATAATTTATTGTATTATTGTATATAATTTATTTAGTGTGAATAGGTTGCTTGGGTTTGGACCTGGATCCTTCAGTTTGAAGCCAACTCTGATTCAGGAGAAATCTCACTGCAACTCTTCAGAAATCTTTGATTTACAGTTTTGTGGTACTTAAGGTGAAGAACTTGTCCTGTTTAAGTGCAGTATTGAGAAAGGACAAGGCGTGGAAAAATAGGTAAGCACAAAATTCCACATTTATAGCAGTTACCTGAATACCCTTTCTTACTTGATTCCGTATCTCAAATGCAACAACAATTCTCACAATATCCTGTGTCCTCATGCTGTGTTAGATCAATAAATGTCTTACATTTCCTTTTCCTTTTTTAGCTGGTTTGAGAACCTATATTCAAATGTGACAGACAGACTTAAAACTATGGGACTTTGCTATAAAATCAGGCATCTGTTGGTTTATATATAAAATATATATCTGCATATATTTCTCTGGGCTGCATGCAGTAGGTGGTTGGCAGGAGCATTTCAATATCTTCATTTATGTTTTCTCCTTATCCTTCACACACTGGACTTCTGCTTTTATCTGTTTTGTCCTGTAATGAGATTGGCTTTTGCCATCTGTTAATTTGAGTCTGTTCCCAGCTAAATCATTTGGGGAAAGAATTTGGGTTTCCTCACCTTAGATTGCAGGAGAAATCCAAAGACAGAAACTGCATTAATTGCATTGCTGTTTATTTCTCTGCCGGGCTGTCCTTGCTATTTCTTCTTTATAGGAAATCTTCAGTGACTCCATTACACATTTTTAGCTCTTTGGAACAACGATGAAAAAAAAAAAATTTATAAATACAAGTGAAAGGCTTTCCAGAGAAGATGATTTAGGTTTCCTTTCCAAGATCAAATGTAGACTTTAGCCCAAGGGGCTTTAAAAGGCCCACGGATTTTATGTGACATTTTCAGGTGGGATGATTACCAAGATACTCAAATAACAGGAGAGAGGAAAGGCCTTGATGTGCATGCACTACACAAAAACCAAGAGTGACTTTATGATCATGAGGAAACCCATATGTTTTGAGTTACTTTAGTTGCCCGTAACAGTTTGGACATTATTGGCTTCATTTTTTTATTGTGTTGGCCTCGGTGCATTAATACTTCATAGACTGTAAAGTAAGTGATGATTGACAGATGTTTTAAGGCCCTGATTCAAGAACATTTTTTGGCTCATGTTGGTGCCTATTCAGGTGAAAGTCAAGTGAGTTAAAGCCCTACCTTGGATGGAGTGAAGCATGTGTTTAAATGCCTCCATGAATCATGATCTGCATAATACTCCCTCAAGGTAAACCAAACACATTCCTTGTTTTCTATTTTTTTTTTTTTTTTTTTTTTAAATGAAAAATGTAGATCCCCAGACCTTGTCAGTCTGTTTCTCAGTGACTTCTTTGACTTGCACAAAGAAACCCTTTCCTGCAAATTACCACCCTTGGAAGGAGGACTGAGCAGGAATTTGTGAACAAAACAAGCAGGAGAATTAAAATGAATGACTTCCTAATGAAGTTGCTATGGGAATGTCAATAAGCAGGGATGCCAATTAAATGATCTCGCTGGCACTTTTTGTTTCTGTTGTTCTTTCCTGGCTGGCTATGGGAAGGAATACATTCAGGATTGTCTTAATGTTGCATCAGTGGCTGTCACTTGGCTCTCTAATAAATGGCAATTAGATCAGTAGGTCTGCCATGGAAGGGGCAATTTTCTCCCATTCTTAAAATGAGAGCTGGAGCCACAGTGGTTTCCATTCAGGAGATAAACCACAGAGGGAAACACGCAGTGCTCTGGGATGGCCGTGCCATGGTGGCAGCCAGCCTTTATTCTGCCCAGCCTGGGGTGTTTAATTGCTGGCAGTGGCTGCCCCTTTGTTTGTGTGTGTTCCCTCTCCCAGCGTGCCTCCCATTATGGGCTGTTGGCAGCTCTGAGGGAACGGGGGTTTCCAGCAGGGATTGCTTTCACCAGAGTCATGAGAGAGTGCACCTTTAATATCATCTGCACTGAGGGTAGAAAGCAGGAGTTCTCCGTGGCAGGGAGCACAGAGTGACATTTTTAATGGCCACTGCTGGAATTAAAGGGAGGCTGATGAAAGGCTGGGCTGGGAGAAGCCCAGCTGGGGTTTGTTGAGACAGGCAAACACACCTGGTGGGACGGGACAGGGCTGATTGCAGGTCACCGTGGGAATAAGGAGCTGCTCCGTGACAAGTGCAGCTCTCCCAGGGTGGCACCACTCTGCCCTTGCCTCTGGAGATGCTCAGGCTGAGCAGCACATTCTCAAGTGCCACCAGCAGTGCCTGGGGATTCTTTGGCTGGGAAAGAAATCCCTGCTGCTTCATGTGGGGAAAAACAGCCTCCTGCAGCTCGTTTCCAGATGTTAGCAAAATAAAAAAAAAATGTGCAAATGCACATTTGCAAAGTTGAAAGATAAAATAAATCTAGCATCTTACCTTCACTGAAAAGATAAAAAAAAATCAGCCTTAAAATTCCAGTTAATTGCTTTTACTCAACTCATAGCACTTGCTGCTGAATGCTAAAAGGAATTTCTGGACAAATATTTGCATAAAAAGTTTAAGGGATCACATGGACATTTTAACAAAGTTGAGTTCTAGTCCCTGTGAAGCGAGTGGGGTTTCAAGTGTTGGCCTCTGTGTGACCATGAATTGGATCAAATGGAGTCTCCAGTAAAAGAGCTCTGCATTAAGCAATCTTAGCTAGCACAGTCAGCTTTAAACACAGCTATTTTTACAGACATTCAGTGAGATTTGATTTTGACAAAGGTAATACAATTTCAATACATTTTTAATAGGTAATTACCCTTCTGCATTTGTTTTTCAGAATACTCAATTTTAATTTTTTTTTAATGCTTGTACTTATATACAATCAGAGGTCAGTGTTAAAACAGCAAGAAATACAGGCAGGATTTTCAATACAAAGCTTCCAATGCACAGGTCCAGGCTAGATTTGCAAAGGCATTTCCCAAATATTAGAGATGAATATTAGGTGTGTTCTGGCATTTATGAATGCTAAAGCAAATGCCAATGAGTCTTCTCCAGTTTCCTGCAACGTTTTAGGAAGCTGTGAGGTAAAAACTGACCTGCTTGTGAATATTTTGGAGAGTGAAATGTACATGAAATGTGTTGAGGATCTCCTGCTCACACTAAGGAAATGGTTTTAGATGCACAACTCTGCTCTTTCTTGGTGGAGTGGATTAAATCAGGTATTTGATTCAGCAGTGATGTTTTTGTTGGCATAAGGTTGGTACTTCCTTTGTGAAGCTGCAGGACCAGCAGATGCTGAGCTGTTGGGGTTCTGTGAGCTGCTAAAACCATTGCTTAGAGAAAACCCATTCCCATGACATCCTAAGAATCCTGCATGGTTATATTCACCATTGCTTACACTTTGAATTTTAATCAATGGCAACTTCAGGAAGCCACAAAAAAAGAGAAAAACTTGTGAAATATAGATACTGTAATAGAGATAATGCTTTTGAGACAAGGTGTGAAAGAAACTGCAGATATGTTTGTATGTTCGTATTTTCAAGCAGCTTCATTCTTGCTAGTGAATTATTTAAGATCACATTATTCGTTGTAATTGAAAAGAGTTCAAATTCAGAAACCAGAAGGCCAACCAAAAATGGGAAACTGGGATTTCAGGATAAATGTGAATTTGAGACCATGGTGGAATCTTATCCTGTCTCTTCCCTTTGCTTGTGAAATTTTGGAGCATGGGTGGCACTCGGGGAAGGCACTGCTGAGAGGGATGATTTAGGGTTTTTTGACCTTTTGGCTGGCTCCTTTTGGAAAGGCCAGGTGCTGAGACTGGGAGTCCCTGTCTGGTGCTTATCTGGGGCACTGAGAGAAAATCCCTTCTTGATTTCCTTCTTCCCTGCAGAAGCAGGGAACTAAATTCAGCTTGGTCCCAGGGGGGGAAAGGGGAACAATGCCAAATCCCAGCCTAATTTCTGAGCCAGCTCCCTGCCAGTGGCAAAGAAATGGCAGAGAATTCTAACCCCAGCCTGTGTAAAAGGAAAAAGGAATCCCTGCCTTTGGGAAGGGAAGGCAATAAGAGAAGATTTAGGGATATATTTGTGGGGGAAGCAAAATGGGATAGAGGACCTCATTTTCTGTTGGTGCTTGGGGCAAGATGAATCAGCAAAGCAAAAATTCACCCCTGGGTTATCACCATATCTTAAGAACTGTGACTGTAACAAAGCCTGAAAGGCATCCTTAACAAGGACAAACTTCCTTTGCAGGGGTCTGGACTAAGATTCCAGCTCTAGGATATTTTCAGGCTCAGGGTTCAAGTCACAATGCAGAGCAAAGCCCCATGGTACAAAATTTTGCCTCTGCCACACCTCAACTGTTGAATTGTTTTCAAATGCAGTTTGATTTCTGGGACTACTTTCCAATTGCTTGGCATTTTAAAGAGTGAACTGAAATATTTAACTGAAACTTAAGGCCAACATGATTCTTCCTGATGCATGCCTTGGGAATTGGGAGCTCTGTTGTAGAGATACCACCAATGCACAGTTTTTCAGAGAATAGAGAGGCTGAAAATCTGAATGCAGATATTTTTACTGGAACAAAAATGGACTTGCATTTACTGAAAAATGGCAATTTACACTGCAAATTGCCAAAGGTGTGCACATGTACCCACTCTCTCTGCAGTAGCAAAGCTATTCCAACTCCAATTTGTAATGGACTGGGTAAATTTCTTAAGGATGTGGAAATTCAAAGGCAATGAAAATGCTGTGAAAAGTTGGCAGATTGAAAACTCTTAGGAGACAGATTGTTCAAATTGGGCTCTATGTAACCCACAGCACCAGAAGACATAAATTTGTTTTCAGGCAAACCAGGTAGAAGTTGCCTTGCTTTGCACTGAAAGCAGAGATCCTTTCTTAGCCTACATAGCAAATTGAAGGTTTGCATGCTTATTGACAGGCTGAAAAGACTTCTGTTTCTGTTCTAAATCTTGACATTGAGGCTGCAGTTAGCAAATGTCTGTGAGTAGAAGGGGAGCAAGAGAATAATTACCTGGGAAAAGTAACTTGAACCACCTACTCAGAGCACTTGAATTGCATTTCCTGTATTTTCCAGATGTGTGTCTTTCCTTGTGTGTGTTCACTTCTTCCTAAATCAGAAGTAATTTCATTCAGTGAGAGTGTGGGGGTTTTTTGATGACCAAACCTGTATTTAAAACAAGAAAAAAAACCACAAGCCACCCTCTCTGAAAGCAGAACTTTAAGTAATTCCAACTCATAAGCAAGTGGAAATATTATCTGGATTAAATCAGGGCAGCACAATGAGCTGAACTCGTGGCTTCCTAGCAACATCTAGGAGCTGCAGAGACAGAGTCAATAGGAAATTTCAGTCTAGGAAAAGAACCTCATGATTCCAAAAGCTGGGAAGGACCCAAAGGCAGCCAAACCTGGGTGTTTGCAGGAAAAGGAAGGTGTGGGGATGCTTTCTCTGGGCTCCATGCACCACATTGAACCTGTGTCCATCTGCAGAGCAGATCCAGGGTTTGGGAGAAGGCGGCGAGGGGGAAAGACGAGCAGGGGTCTGGTGACTGAGGAAAGGACACCACAGAGAGCTGAGAGCTCCCAGGGAGATCTGTGAGCTCCTGTGGGTGTCTGATTCTCTGTGGAAGCAGTGGCAGAGCCTAAGCAGGCCTGTGGCAAAGGGGTGACCTGCTGGTGTAAAAGGATCAGCACAGAATTAGCTGTTACAGGGCGAGTGTCACTGAGAATCGCCAAACAAATTTCTCCTCATTTGAGATTCCTCAGTGGCTCAGATTCATGTGGAGCTTTTCTGGAAGGAGACCCAAGGAGAATGTCAGTCACAGCCTGATTAGCATGAACTCCTTAAACTAAGGCTTCATCTTTGACAACTCTGATATAAACTTGTTCTTCCAAGAGTAACCAGAGGACAGGTACCTATAGGTGTCATCCATCACCCTCAGATCTGACTTCCTTGCAACCTGCCTTCATAGACTCACTTTGTATTCCTTGACCTTGGCTAGAATTGTTTTTTAGAGTTTGAACTCTGCTGGACAAGTTCTGGCCTGAATAAGAATTTTGTTCTCTTTGCAGGAAGCTGTGGAGACCTTATAATTGAAATGAAAGCTTCAGACAGATGTGTAGTTTGTGTACATTAAAAAAAAAAAAAAAAAAAAAAAAAAAAAAAAGAGGCAATAAAAATATACTGCTGATAATTCTTTCCATGCTTTGACTAAGGTAGCAGCTTTCCATGAAAGCTGAACAGACCTAAATTGAGATGGCAAGAAGGAAAATTATTCTGAAAGCAAGGAGGTTTGTGAAATAGCAAGCTGGGCATGCCACAATGTCGCTCCCTTTCTCCTTGGGACAACTTATTTCATAAATGTTTGAAGACAGTCTCCTTCATCCACAGTCTGAGCAAATATCTGATGGTAATCTTGCCTTGAGATAGGATGTTGCTGTCATTTTTGCAGATGGGAAACATCCAGAGAGTTGTAAAAGGCTGATTTGTGGGGTTTGCCTGGTGTTCATCCACTTGGGTTTTGTTTTGGACTGTGTTTAGTGAAGTTTTTAGTTTTAAGAGCACCAGGAGCTTCTGAAGTTCTGGCAATCCTCACGTGATCTAATCCATTAGAATTCAGGGCACCCCAGTACAGTGAGGCTGTGGAAATTTGAGCTTGAGTGATTAATCTAAACCTCCAGATTGGGTAGGACCCAGAAGCAGAATTGCAGTTCTGGGATTTCACGTTTTCTCTGCTCAGGGCCTTGTTCTAACCAAAGTGATGAGTGGAAAAATTTGTGCCTCTTTTGTGGAGGGCTGAGACAAGTTGTTGCAAGGCTGAAAACACAACACAGCTCTCAGCACCCAGCTCTCCAAAATTGCCTGCTAGCATAAGTCCTCTGGCTTTAAATGCAAACTCTCAACATTATTCATTCTTTCAGCATTTCCACAAGTTCTCGTGTGACACAGAGGTGTGACAGAGGGATGCTGCCAGCGTGGGGATTTTGGCTGCTTCCTGCCCCAAACCCATCCAGCAGCTGGTGTGGCTGGTGCTCTGTCCAGCTGTACGTGCTCATCTGAATTTCATGAATCCTTTATCCCATCCACCAAATAAATGTGCAGTCAAAATTCAAATTATTTATTAACAGGGGGAGCTGAAGTGCCCTGCACTAGGACATGGTGAAATCCAAGCTCTGTCAGCTTCTCAGGTGACTGAATCCTGCAGACTCTCCCTGAGTGTGTAAGTAGGACTGGGCAGGTTTAGTTTCTTTTTGAACAGCAAATTGCTGCCTTTGCAAATGTTTATTTCACATACACCCCACGCAATTCTTCCCAAGACCCCGCCCTTTTCAGCCCCTCTTCTGCTTTAAACACTGCCAGAAGTAGTCTGGATAGGAAAGGAAAAATTACTTGGAAAAGGAAAACAAGCATCTGTACACAATCATATACTCCATCAGTGTGAATACAAGGCACCCGAGCCTTATACAAAGCTGTGAACATTATGTGCCAAATTTGTTGCAGATGTAGGCAGAAGCAAGAAAATATTGAAAACCAGAGAAGTCAGTTAAAACAGGCATACCAAATTTTATGAAGAAAATAATTATTATAAATGTGTTCCTTAATATTAAATTCAACAGAGCTCTTTTTTTTTTTTTTTTCCTGTCTGCTTATGAAATATTTTCCAGCTAATATTTAGGAGAGAAATAACACAACAAGAGGTAGCTCAGATGCCTCCAATGATATAGTTTTTTTTCTAGATCTAATTTTTAAAAATGCATCTTTGCAGACATGAAATGTCCTGTGGGCTCATTTTTAGAGAAGTGAGTTTCTCAGCATATTCCAGCTTGCTGTGAGTAGTGAGAGTGGTCAGCTTGATTTTCTTTCTGAGGTGAACGTGAGCTTGTTGTGTTATTTTTATCAAACAACCTATGCTAGATATAATTTCTGTACATTAAAATATTCCTTGGAGGATCTGCTGACTTTAATGAAGAGAAGATTTAATATAAGTGTCTGCAGACTTCCCAAATTACTCGTCTTTTTTTAACTTAATTTTATTTTAAAATTACTTTTACGTGGACCTTAACTCAATGAAAACAAAACAGAAGACCAAGAGGTTTCCCTCCACCACCTTTTTTTTTTAATTAGACATTTCTTATTTTAATGAAGACATTGTTAGGGAGAGTTGAGTAGGAGCCAGAGGTGAGGAATTAGAGTTTAACCATAAGGTCCTGCTCCTCTGGTTGAGTTTTTGTAACAGATTTGGACATGGAATCTGAAGGATGCAAACTCTAGAAGAGCTTAAAATGAAACACCATTCATATGTATAAATGGCAAAAAGCACTTTCAATCATTTTTATCTTTAACAGAGATATAGCTAACACTTCGTTTTTTAAAACAAACAAAACAAAACAGTTTTGGGAGAGAAGAGAAATCTGCTTTTCCCATGAGAAAAGTTAAATACTTTGCCTAGCATGGTGTGGCTTGTGTCCAAAAACATGTAAATTTTTTAGTGCATGATGGAATATGTATTTTGGTACTTCATGAATTCATCTTCCTCTCTGCATCAGGCCTCTCATGTCATTACACAGCTCAGCAAGAAGGGAGGTGATCTTGGTTCAGCCTGGGGAATGCTGTCTGACACAGAATTCCAATATTTAAGGGGAAAAACCCCTTCAGTCTCTGAATTCTCCAAATTTCCACGCCAGTGTTCACTAAATCAAGTTTGAGAACTGAGAGGTTCAGTCAAAATACCAACACTGGAACACAGGATTGTAATTTTAGATATTTAGGTGGGATTTTTTGGGTTATATGGCTATAAGATAGATGGAAAAAATTATGGGATGGCAAGAATGGACTGTCCTGGCAGGTAGACTTTGCCTTTCAGTTTGGAGCTTGTAAAAATGACCAGAACAAGTTCCATAAATAAATATATTTAGGAGTACAACCCGTATCAGTCAAGCCAGGTACAATTGGAGGAACTTGCACTTTTTCTCTTGACAAAACTCCAGTGGTCTGAAATCTGAGTTAAATCTGTGAAAGGAATATCTACAGACTCATGGAATTCTCAGTCTGATCTAGAAGGTGAAAATGGGAAAGAGTGGGAGTGGCTGGTCTGTCCTCAATGCACTTTGTGCAAATCCACCTAAAAATACAGAGCATGTTAGCAAAATACTCTGTGTGGTTGTTGTGGCTTTGGAGGAACAGATATTTCATATTTCCTCCCTGATATCAAACTCACCAAAGTTGGAGTCACTCCAAGTTTTGGAACCTCCTAACAGTAATTCAGATAATCATGGGAAAAAATTCATTAGTGCTGGGGTTTGGAGCTTTATGCAGGATGCACATCACATGTTGGAAAAGCAACTTTCAGTGGGAGCTCAGTAATTCAGAGTATTTTCACATTAAACTACAGAAATTCAGCACATGAAGAGTACAGAAAAAAAATCATCATTTGTGCAAGGTGAAGCAAGGATTTCAGCAGGTGCACTTGATTCTCTTCCAACACCCATTATCACCCCCCCATTTCAATTCCCTTACAATTAATGGCATTGACTCCATTAGAAATTGTAAGTGTTTCTAATTTACTGTTTTCTTTGTTTTCAGTAGATTTGAACTTGCATCTCCAATTTTTTTTTTTTTTCCCCATATCTTACTTTCAAGGTTTTTTAATACTTCTGTTTCCCTGTTCTGTTTCCCTGTGGGCAGCTAATGGAGTGGCTGGGAACTTTTATGTGAGCTAGACAGGGTGTGGCCTCTTTTTGGGCATTTCTCTTGAGTTCTGTGGCAGGAACACCACTCAGTGTTGAGTTGAGACTCAGGATTTTGGAGCTGCAGCTGGCAGCTCCATGTGAAAATAATTCAGTGTATTTGTCTGCATATGCAGAACATATGTAAGTATATACATGCAAACACATAAATACTCTCATTCATACTCATAAAAGCTTTAATTCAAGGACAGATAGTCTTTTCTTGTTCTGTATTTCAGTGTTTCCACGCTCAAGATTGTCATAGCTTGGCAAAGAAATAAATGTAATTCTCAAAGCTCGGCTGCAGTAACAGTTTTGTAAGAACCAGCTTAATAAAAACATCAGTTCTCTGTTCCAAATAATTTTATTGCAGTTGACAAGTCAGCCAGTTGTCAAGTGTGTTGTCACCAAGGCCCCCCCTCTCCCTGTGAATAATGACACCAGTGAGTGTTGGATTTCTGGAGCATCCCAGACATATAAGCACTGTCTCACAGCTGCACAGAAGTTTTTCTCTACCACTTTGGAAGGGATGGTAGTGAAAAAAAAAAACGACCCTCTGTTATTTTGTGCAAAAGATATTTAGTGATGATAAGGTTTCACAGGCTTCAAATTAGTTTACCTACATCAATTTCCATGAAAAATGTGCAAAAAGCACTCCCTGAATATTGTCTGGATGAGCTTTATTTTTCTAAACTAAATATGGAATTTTTAATAGTTGTGAGTTCCTTCCAGGAATCAGTTCTGGCCTTGACCTCTCCATTCCTTGTGCTTGCATGGGTATCTTACCAGGAATAACCTCCTCAATGTAAATATTTCCTTAATGTATGGAGAATTTATAGGGACTTTTATTTGCCTCATGTATAATTCTTAAATTTATAAACTCTTTTCATGTGACATTTGTAGTATTTCAGTTATTTCTTTTTTCCTTTTAAAAGTTGATTGCACTTGTAAATCTCTGCCTGAACTGTAATGCATTTTTATTGCCCTTTTATCAAGGATTTGCTGCAGAATTTGTGCATCAGCTGAATGTAGAAAAGATATTCAGTAATGTGCCAAAGTTGAGCTCTATTTTTTTTTTTTTTAAACTGTATTTCAGGAATAAGTTCTACATCTAAAAAACATAAAACTAGGAAATGTGACTTAGGAGTAATACAGAGAACTTTGTAACAAACTGATCCCCAAATTTTATCCTCTTACTTATGATAAATAATACGTTGGTTCTGTGGAAATTTACATTTAGGAAACACAACTGGATGTGATTCATTGTGG
>JAOTQP010000001.1:112482782-112510676 GCA_026413545.1 Cichladusa arquata | reverse complement strand
CTTACTTCTATAAGAGAAATGTTTAATATAGCTGGTAATATAGCAAAAAGGAAAGTTTGGAGTTTTTTCCCCATTGAAAGGACTATAACAAATTTCAGGGTTATTTTAAAATTAGGTATTTCAACCAGCTCTAGAAAACCTTGAAATAGTGTAATTTTCCCATTTAATTAGCTTAAATGTTATGTTTAAAAATGTGACATGAGATGGAAATGAAATTCTAGCAGAATTCTATCTAGGGCAAAAGCAGCAGCTGCTAAATCTGAATTTCCAGGCAGATTTTCTCCAGAGTGCTTGTAAAGCAGTTGTTGGATGCTCTCCAGTGGGAGCAGCGTGTCACCAGTGTGAGACTGGGACAATTTAAAACGTGTTTTACCTGTGCAAGGTGATCTGCAGGGTTTGGCAGGGCATGGAGTACACCCCTGGCACTGCCCAGCCCATTCCCTCTCCCAGGCTCCCAGAGGATGGTCTGGAAGGAGAAACCTTGGCACTGGCAGGTGCTGGGTTTGCCCTTTTGGGTACAGAAGGGGAATGTCACAGCTGGGACATGCTGCTGCTGGGGAGGTCAATGTTTTGGGCCTGGCTTCTGTTCTGAACAGAAACTTGCATCTGCTCCCAGAGCTCCTCAGGTGTTTAGGGTGACTGTGTGCCTGCTGAAGGGACACTCCACTGAATTCTTTCTCTTGATTAATAGAATTATTGTAAGAGAAAAGTTGTCTCAGTGCAATCATCCTGCTATTTGTTTGATGGGAGAGCCTGTTCTATGCACAAAGCTAAATAATGCAGGGGCTGGATCTGAGCCTAAGGCTAAGTTTACAGGGAAGGCTGAGCACCTGCATGGCAATGGATGAGATCTCTCCAGGTAGGAAGTGTGGGGTGGTCCAAGAGCAAGGCCAGGCTCATACTCTGGATGGGGCATTGATGTGATCTATTGCACTCCTCAAAGGCTCTAATCTTAGGTTCAAGACTAGTTAAACATTGGCAAAAGTTATGAAAGACTGGACTTACTATAACATAGCTTAGTGCAGAGTAATAAATATAGTGCTTTTTATAGATCATACCTTCATAATTCTTCCAAAGAGCCCATAGGAATGTAAGAGATGAGCAATAGTAACACAAGGAATTTGCTCCTCAGCACTCCCATGGAGTAAACCCAGGAGAGCTGCAGCTCCAAGCACGGGAGGAAATTGGGCAGGTGTGCTGAGGCAGAAAGCACTGACAATTCTGGCAGCTCCTAAAATGCCACTGAGTGCAGCAGAAGAGAGCAGAGCAGCTTTCTTTCCAGCCAGCACGTCTTCTTTCTTTCTCACAGCTGCCTTTGTCTATGCAAATACCTACACTACATGCCTCAAGAGTTTTCTGGCCTTTTGTGTTTTTCCCAGATACCTCATTATTCCAGGGAGGTTGTGGAAGGGTTTGTGCCTGTTTGTGTGAGCAATGCCATGGACTATTCACTGGAGTGATAAATTGTGCTCACTCCCATGTCAGGTACCTCTCATTGACTTCAGTTTCTTTCCTATTGGATGTGTCTTAGGTTAACCAGGCATTAGGCATTAATCAAGGAGGTATCTACAAATAAATTTTTCATCATAATGAGCTGTGCAGCTGAATTAATAGTATTTGCACTCTCATTATTTGTCATGATGTATGGGTGTGGTAGCAGTGCAGTGCACCCAGCTCAGCTGTTGGTGTTGCTGTGATCTCAACATATAACTCAGCAACAAACAAAATGCTCATGTAAGAACAAGTCAGGACATTTTTCTGCCTGCAGAGTGTATTTCTAATGCTTTAAACACTGCATTAGATTTTTCTCATAGCAGAAAAATATTTTTTAGTTAATTTATTGTCTAGCCTTGATAATAAACTGGTAGGTCAAGGCACCAATGGAAAAAAAATAGGGTTTTGAAGCCTGTTATGATATTGATCTTATAAAACTTCTCTTAGCAGTAAGTGCAGTTTTGTATTACACACATGCAGATTTAAAATTTCACTGAATTCTGACTCTGCAAATTCTAATTCTAACTAGGAATAAAAAAACCCCTTTTTGTTGCAATTTAATTTTAAAACTTAGAGTGGCTTTCTAGAGTAACTGGTTCAAGACATTTTCATTTGTATGTTTTCTTCCTGAGAACAGGTAGGAGAAGTGATGTTCTTCCTAAGATGACAATTAATGTCTTTCGCAAAAGAATGTAATCTCCCTATGACTGTCTGAATTCTGGAAAAGAAGGATTTGTGTAAAGGCCTGGTGAATACAAGCCATAAATGGATAGAAGCATTTTATATATGTTTAAAATTAATTTTAATAATACATACACTACCATTGAAAACAAAATTACTGCAAACATTAACTTGGATATTTAGCTCTGTTTGCTCTTGGTGTGTTGCCATAGATGTACTAGAAATTTTTATTTTTTTATTATTTTTCATTGAAGCCTTATAGGCAGTAAAAGATAACGTCTGAAAAGGGATGTTCATTGAGCCCTGGAATAGTTTGGATTGGAAGGGACCTTTAAAGGCAATCTAGTTCCAAGACCTCTGAAATGAGCAGGGACACCTTCCATGAGACTGGGTTGCTCAGAAAAATCTTGGGCTGGAATGTGTCTGGCAAAGTTTATTCTGCCAGCATGGAGAGTGGAGACATTTGGAAAAGTGAATCCTAGTTTCAGAGATGCAACCTGTTCCATTTACCCCTTGAATAATGAATAATGAACGAAGCATATGACAAAACTGTCCTGTTTGTAAAAATAAAGGGAAGACAACAACAAAACCACCAAAGCAAAGCCCAAGGGAGTGTGGAGAGCTCTCCCATGTGCAGGAAGGGGGAGGAAAAGGTACAACTGCAGAACAGATTAACTGCAACCACTTTTCCCAGTCTTTGTGTTGCTTTATTGGATGCAAGGCAAAAACTGTGTCTCTCTGCTCCTATGGAGTTGTGTGGCCTCATGACCCATTTCAGAGTTTAAACTTGAATTTAAATTTGCAGCAGCCTGACAACCCCAACTGTCTTCATCCCCACAGAAATTGCATTTATCCCAGCACAGTCAGTGTGGATGTCTTTGTGGACATAAAAAAGAGCAATGTGATTGAGGAGAGCTCATCCTGGGGCACATTTATGGCAGGATTTCAGTCCCATAGTGGCAGTGACAGATCACTCAGCTGCTGCAGATGAGGTAGGAATTCCTAGGCTGAGGCACAACCATTTGAGGTGATCTTTGAAAAATATCCTGAATGCTCTGGGTGCATTCAGCAGAAACTGATGCTGACCTGTGGCATAGTTTGCATTTCTAATTAGTTTCTGCATGTCCTGAAGCAGCTGGGCTTCCCAGAGCAATGTATAGGCTTTGCAGGATATCACCAAGTGGAAGTTCTCTCTATGGGTATGTAAAGATTAAATGCACAGAAAAGTGCTGTGTGATCAAGTTAGCTCAGCAAACACAGCTAGATACTTTGGGATGTAAATTAATCTCAGCTTTCAGAGAGAATAATACAGCCCCTAAAAATTCACTGAATTAATTATCTGACAAATCTTTAACTAAACACACAGAATGTACTATGCAGATCAGAGATCCCCTTTTCTCCTTGATTACAGCTCAGAGTGGGAATGCCCTGTATGCAATGTCTCTGGTTTTTCTGCAGGCTCATAGCTGGCAATTTTTTTGTGTAGCACTGGGGAATTGATGGCACTGGTGGTTTTGCAGCCTCATGCTGTGTTTTCATTCAGTGTGTGCCTGGGCTCTTTTCCTGGTGTGCTGCAGCTCCTGTGCTCTCCTGCAGCAGAAGTCCTGAATTTGCCCTGCCAGATCTGCTTGATGTGGAATGTGGAGCTCTGGAGCAGCAGGTATGTTCCTGGAATTCTGCTTACAGTAGTAAAAGCTGCAGTTCAGCAGAAGGAATAATAGTCACAATTGTCACTGAAGTGTTTTGACACTTGTTGGTGAAGCTCCTTCAGAACGTACACAGAGTGGATCATTCATTTTAATGACATTCTGTCTAACGCAGGCTATTACTCACTTTCCCTCCTCTGATTTCTGTGAAGTGCCAGCTCAGAGGATGCTCTTAATGATGAGCCTGGAGAGGCTTCCTGGGATTTGCAGCTATGAGCTTCTCCCAGCACATTTGTGTTTTGAGAGCTATTACTGAAGTGGCAGAAAATTCAGGGTATGGAAGTTCACCAGCAGAGTGAAGCTCCCCCAAGGACATCCTTGTATTTTGGGAGTTTTTTTCAGGGAAAAACTGAAAAAGAGAAGTTTATCTAATATGTACATCAAGTATGGGTGGGAGAAAGAATGTGGAGAAGTCATTTTGCATCCCTTGAATCCCCTTGGCTTTGGGACAGAGCAGTGCCTGTATTTCTGTGTTGTAGTTCAGCTCTGAGCTGCAGTGTGTGAGCAAGTCTAAGTATGATAAATGGTTCTATGGCTCAGTCACCACAGCCTGCAGACTTTTATCCACACAAGAACTCCTGCCCTAACAAAAGCAATGTGCTGTGGTCATTCTCACCAAGCAATCCCTCTGTCTGGAACCACACATGATAAATATTTGGCTATGCTGGAAAAATCCTGAGTGCACAAAGTATGTCCTCCATCTTTTGCCAGGGCATCTAGTCACCGAAAAAAAAAAGTCACCTTGCTGAACAGCCTTTAAATCAAAGTAAAGTTTAGATTCCAGCTCTGATTCAGATATTTATAAACCTGTCATCTGCATTTCTGTGGAAGGAATGGGTTGACTAATAGCCAAATTGCTCCAGGAAATGCGGAGGAAGACCATTTGGAGGTCAGATAATATTTAATCAGGAAACTTTTCAGCACATCTTTGATGTTCCTATTAATTTTATCTTTTCCCTGATTCATAAATAATATCCATCTGGAGAAACTTAGATGCATTTAGTTATGTTTTATTAAGCAGGAAGTAATCCACTGGTCACACATTTTTAGGAAACCACACTTGGCTTTATCTTCTCTTTCCATGGAGAGTAGAATACACACATGGTAAAATCCCCTCCCAGCAATGTCTCTGCTACAACCACAGCTTTTTCTTGTATTTCTCTCTTGTTGGATCACCCGAGAATAAACCCAAGCTCCAACAAAATTTTCTGTTTACCCTGGATGTCTTGAAATACCAGGGCTCTCAGGAATTACTTTGTTGTTTTATTTAAAGGGTATGTACTACAATTGATTCCAGCGCATCATGACATTTACAAAAGTGCTTTTTGCAAGAAGGCTACTAATCTGGGTGAGGAGAGAAAGCAGCCAGAATTTGAGGTGATTCTTGCTGTTCCTGCTGGAAATCTGTGTGTGTCAGAGGAGGAAGGTGTGGAAGGCACAGGGGAGAGGCAGAGCAGACTGCCCAGGGTGGGTGCATGGTCAAGCTCATGACCTCCCCTTGGGGACAGACAGACACAGACCCCAGGAGTGACCCAGTGCCACCCATCCAGGGGGTGACTTAGGTCAAAGCTCTTTCTCACCTCTCTTCCCCCCATGAGATCATGCCTGGAGGGCTCTGGACACCCTCCAGTGTTGCTTTGTGTGGGCAATGAGCTATTCTGCACATGCTGTGGGATTGTCACAGGGAACCAGCACTTTTCTTCCCTCACCAAATTCCTGTGGGAAATGATGCTGTGATGTCTCATCATAGCTGAATTTATAGATTATTCCGGCCTCTGTAGTTGTTCTTTGTGTACTTTGCTAAGATATTCAAACCAAAAAAAGGTAGGAAGTAAATGAAGGGAAGCTGTGATAGCTCCCAGAAAAAATCTGAATTGGAGTTTTGTGCTTTGGTCTGACATCTTATGCAAGGCATCCTCCTCTTTCTGGCTGGTAGCAGAGGGAGGAGAGAAGAGAGCTTTTTAGCTTTTACATAAATGCCACTCAGAGATCCAGAGCCTGAGGCTGAACTGAGCTACTTCTGAAACAGGAATGATCCACTGGATCAAATAATCTGAAGTTTTCTTTTTCTTTTTTCTTTTCTTTCCAGTTTAACTATTTTAAATTAGAGAGAAATTTCAGATCAGTTTCTAAAGCCTTTTGCCATCCACAGGCATACTTTTTACTTTGTACAATTACAAATTCTGTTGCAATTTCCAGACAGAAGGCCTTTAAAAATTCTGTGCACGCTATATTGGGATACTTACATGTGTGATTTTTAAAAATAACTTTTACAGTGTGTAGATCAGGACCTGTACAATCCTCCCCTGCTGAGGACTTGTAAAAATACCTGTCCTTTTTTAGATTGCTTTGTTAAAGCAGCAAGATTTATCTGTGTTTAATTTGTGATTCTCTTCTTCATTCTGCCCTCTTCTACCTAAAGTCTGCAGCCAGTTTTTGGTCTGATATTACAAGAGGTGTGTCCAGGATATTATGTTTATTTCTGGGAGAAATAGCTGAACAAAGAGAGAGATCCTATTAATGTCCCAGAAAGCAGCATGAGTTCAACATTTACAAAGTCCACAAAGGAGCTCACAGTGAGAGCTGTAGGTACTGTAAAACCACAGAAAAACACAATCATTTAGACAATTTTCAATTATGTTGGAAAGGTGCATCTGTATAAATCTAAATATAAGTGATTTGTGGGGTTAGAGCCAGTGTATGCTAGGAGTGCTTTAAATTTACTGATGAATAGCAAACAGTGTTCTTTGGGAAAACTGCTCTGTAAAATTGAAATTTAAATGATGGTTTGTTTTGTTTTTTTTTCACTGAAGCACATTTAATTTTTTTTTTTTTTTTTTTTTTGGTGGGAGGTGGTTTGCCTGTGGTCCCTCCCAGCTTTTCCAGATGATAATTCCCTGCTTCCACCTGGCTCTAGGAGTCATTAGTGGGTGACAGCTCTCTGAGGCATCCATAGAGCTCCTCTGCCCTGCCTGTTTGAAGTGCCATGTTTCAGATGTGTTATCAAGACATTGCTATTGTGCAGATACAGATTAGTTCTTGAGACTGATTTTTCTGCTTCACCAGTTCTTTTGTAGCTGCCAGAACTAATTGCTTACATTACATTACCAGTCTGGGCCTCTATCACTCCCTGGATGATGCCATCCGTTGGAATACAGCTGCATACTTAAATTCACTTTTTAAACTATACTTTACCATTTCTGTCCATGTTTGCAACTGACAGAATTGCCCCTGATTTTTTTTTCTCTGACCCCCACTACGTGACAGAAATTTGTAGAACAGCTGAACTGATTCACTTGCCTTTTCTACCTCTAGAAATCCCAGATTTTCCTGATTTAATGGGAGTTTGACAAAGCTATGTATAGCTTTATTATATGTATATATTCTGTGTACAAATAATCTTTCCTTTCTGAGACTGGGTAAAGTTGCTTAGAAGCACATTCTAGAGACTCCTGATACTTAGAAAACTTAAAGCTTCAGAAAGGCAGAATGAAAATCTGGAAATGCAGCAAAGTCTATCCTTCTTACATAATAAAAGGGTTCTTTTTTTTTTTTTTATTGTCCAGCTGTATTGCATCTTCATTCCAAGACATAAAAACCTCTATATCCACTAAGTGCTGTGCTGTGATCGAATCATCCAATTCCTGGATGATGCCTGCATATTCAAATACTCATGTTAACTTTAGTTAAAGGTTTTCTTACAACTCAAGAGATGTATTTTGTACAATCCTTACCATTCCTTCTTAGAAGGAATGCACTTAGAAGGAAAATTGCAGTCTTGCTGACCATAAGTAAATGAATGTGTATGTATGCATTTGAGAAAAAAAACCCCAAAAATATAATATATCTTTTTAGATTTACAAGGTGAAGACATTAATTTTTATCTGTTCTTTTTATCACTGTTGCTTCAATGTTGAAGATTGGCTATTATTAATATAGCTAATAATAATAGTTATGATGCACTTTGACACCATGTGAATAAAACAAAGGTTTATAAGTGGCTATTTATAGCTGTTCATAGCTACATATATATATATATATATATTTATATATAAGTTTTTTATATATATATATATATATATGTAAAGATATAGTTTTAAACCCTTCATATTCAAGACCAAAATAAAGAGGTGTAACTGATGGGAAGATTCTCTCAAGATTTGTAGCAACTCATTGAATATTGTTCATTTTTTGAGGGATAACATTTTTGATGCCAAGCAGAACAATATTTTTTCCATGGAAATTGATACGGAATAGCTTTCATATGTTAAATGTGACATTTCTTAATAAGCCCAGTTTTCATCATTGCAGGTTATGTGGACATCAACTGACCTTTTATTTTTATCACTGTTCTACATGCTACCCAACACTTATTAAACAGCTTTAAAAGGCACTCAGGGTGATTTGTTCTAGCAGTGATTTCCTTCTGGCACATGATGCACACAATTAGTGACTGGGGGCACTCAGCTGAAGGCATTTCACTGGTTTGTTTGCTCTGTGTCTGTATCTGTCACATGGAACTGAATTTGTACTTGAGGAAGGATTGAGTCCAAAGTGACAATTTTGGGTAGCCCACTTTTGTTCTTGATACATTCTGTTCCAAAGGCTTTCAACTTTCTTCATCGCTCCTTCAGCTTCTTCTCACCTACCCCTTTCCTTATTTTGGTTTGTTAGTTGCTATTAAATGAAACCTCATGCTTTTCCTGAATAGAAGTACACTTCTCCAAGCTGAAAACTTTCACAGAGCTGTGAGGTGAGGCCCATCCTAAACTTCTCAGAATGTTTTGCATCTCAGCTCACTGGAGGAGTGATCCCAGAGCTGCAGGCAGGGAAGCACAGCTTCCGGAGTGGGATGTTGGAAATAGTCCCACATGAGAGGGGAGATTGGATGTTTTAGCCCTGCCACAGAGAATGTGGGACAAATGCTCAGGAGGAGAGGGGCTGAGCAGCAGGAAAGCTGCTGAAGTCATGAACCAAAATAAGCATCAAAAACAAGTTGTACTGTGATTTCCTGCAGGCTGTATCTCCTCTCAGATCATTGCAGCCATTTCCTTGTGGGAGGGGGGCAGCAGAATTTATTCCAGTGGTTTCAGAATTAGATTTCTCAAAGGGAGAAAGGAGTGGGGAGGAACACAAACCACTGTGGCTGTATCGGATGCTGATTTAATTTACATTTGTGGTGATTGGATTGCAGTAATTTCCCTGGAGAGCAGCTTCTGAGATAATAATTTCCAAAGACAAGCTTAACCATGGTGAGCTGAGGACTTCCTGAAACAGGATGGCCTACTGAGGAAAATGTCTTTTTAAACTCGTGTGGGTTCAGCCAAATTTAATAGGAATTCAAAGGATAGGAAAACATGGAGTGACTGTCTTGCAGACACAGCAAGTTCATTTGTGGAAAAATTCTGTGTTGGTAAAATTGTTTACTATAAAATGCTCTTTCAGGGAATTGCAGTAAATATTCTTTAAAAAAGATCTGTGAGGAGTTTGGGAGAGATTAATAAAGACCCTGGTATATTTTCAGTTATCCATGCCAAGTATTCAAAAATCTGCACACCCATAAAATCGTTAAGAGAACAAGAGTGGACAGGGTTTAGCCATAATCCCATGGAATGATAGGAGAAAAATCTCAAGTTCTGACTGGTTTTGGTTTCTGTCCCACTTTTGTGCCAATGTTGTCACCTGTCTCCCTACAGAGAAGGAGTTTCAGTCCTCGTCTTTACCTGGAGAGCTTCAGTCCAGCCCACCATGGTCCAACTCAAGAGGTATTAGTCATTTTTTATGAGTAAAAACAAGGAAAGAGTGAAAATAATGATGCTAGGATAAACAAAGAGTGAAGCCAAAACAAAAGAAGGAAACCATTTATTATGTGTCTCAGAGCATGGTAAATTAGAGCATTTATGGGCCAGGTTTGGGTATATTTGGGCTGCTTTTTCTGGTTGATCAACACAAGAGAGCTGCAGAATCTGCCTGATCTGAAGGCCCAGCATAGTGGGGATTCTGGCTCTGTTGCAAAATCACCTTTGGTGTCTCTATTAATTAGGCAGCAGGGCTGTCATGCTGCCTTAGCTATGATCCATTTGTTAAACTCACTTTGATGCTAAAAATAGCCCCCTCTTGTTAGCTCTGGCTTCCATAGGACAGCTCTGGCTTGATTTGTGATGCTGTGTGAACAGCTACTGGACAGTCTGGTAAAAAATCAAGCCAGAAGTACTTGTAGCAAGGAAGGTGGGGGAAATTTGTGTCACACAAGAGAAAACCCTCAGGGAGGCTTTGCTTCACCCTTTCCAAGCTGTTTGCTTCTCCTACATCCACTGCAGAATGATTGCTATCAGCACACATCAACACCTGTCATACCCTTAACCATCAAAAGATACCTCTAATTCACTCTGTACAAAAAGCATTTTCAGTGCTGTACACAAATAAACAGTTTCATTTCAATGATGTCCATTTTAAAACTGCCCCCTTGAAATGAAAAACATCAGAAGAAATCCCTTCTATTTGCATTCTTCCAGAACTTTTTTAAAACAAAGAATTAATTTAAAAAATGAACCTATAAAATATTTCTGTGCTGTTGAATCCATTCTTTTCAAACTCATACCCTAAAGCAAAACAAATTAGTCTTCATATATAAAATTTCCTATAGTACTGTGGGTGAAAGCTCATGACTTCACAGGGTTGTGGTGCACAAAAAAATGAGCATCCAGGAAAGATTGTTAGATCATCCATCATCCAGAAACTGGGCTTTCTTCTGACCTTTGTTGTAAGCCCTTAAAACCCAAGCTGATTTTGCGTTAATGAAAATAAGGAAGAATGGGTGTGAAAATTCTAGAGAAGTTGGAAGGGGGCTGTTTGTCTAGGGAAGATAGTTTCAAGGCTTTAAAGGTTTCAAAAATGCATTTGAATCCTTTGGTAACTCAGAGAAAACAAGGACAAATATTGTCCTTCATCCCAGCCTGGACTAGGACAGAGTTCCTTTGTGTGACAAACCCTCAGCTTTCCCCAAACACAGCCCAGTGGTACCAAACAAGGGCCAGGGCCACTGTATTTTTGCTCTTTTGCAGTTTAGAGATTGAGTCAGGCTGATTTTTAACACAACTGATTGCTGCACTGGTATGGGGTGAGAAGAGGACTGGTCTTCACAGCATTTTCAGATTGTTTTGCTCAGGAGAGCACAGCTATGTGCAGTCCCCAAAAACCTGTAAGAAAAGAGAATCATTTGGTTGCCAGTGAAGTCCCCAAAAACCTGTAAGAAAAGAGAATCATTTGGTTGCCAGTGAAGTCAGGTGCTTTAAGTGCTGACAATTTACCCTGTTCTGCTGTCACACAGGAAAAGCCAAGATTAACTGACTCCTGATGGTGCCAAACAGAGGTGACAGTGGGATCTCCAAGACCAAGAGCACAGACCCTGGGGGCAGAGTTTGAACAGATTTCTCCTCCAGAGCAGCTCTCTGGATGATCAGGCCATGTAAAAACAGGCCATGATGTGATTTAAGTGTTGCAGCAGATGTAACTGAAGCCCAGAGAACAGACTCATCCCTTTGGTTTTGCTTGCAGGATCCATTTTGGAGAGATCACAGTAATGACAGTCTCAGTGTTACTTTCCTGATGGCTGGGGAAATACACTGGGATGAGAGAAAAGGCAGGAAAAAAAGGGAAGAAAAGTGTTAGCATTAAAAAGTGATGCAATCACTGCTCTACTTTAGTGTAAATTCCTCAGAATTTTTTCCAACCCTAATTCTAACCTTTGGGAAGAGTCCTCTCAATTCCACCTGGCTGCTCCAAGGCATTTTTAGCATGAAAAACACGGTTTTGCTTTAACTAACCTCTGTTTTGTCAACACATTTGTTATGAGGTGTTTGCTGGCCTTGGCATACATAGCATGGAAATGATATATTTGATTGAAAGGATTTATTTCATCAAAGCTTCATTTATCTTATTTATGTAGGAGCACCTAGACAGCCTGCTCTGTCTAGGCTGTTGGAGAGCGATGCTTAACCATTAAAAAAACTGGTTATAAAGAAGAAAAAACCACATGCAATCAATCTCTCTTTGCCATCCTGCTGTCTTTTATGCTCTTGCTGTCACTTAAAAATCTTAAGATGGAGGTGTGACCCTTACTAATACATTCCCATACGTGTCTAACACTTCTTCTTAACAGCCCCAGACTTCCTCATGCACAGCCATCCCTGGGAGTGTGGATTTATTCTTTTATGAAATCTTAGAAAAAGGTGCAAACTGAAGTGTAAATAACATTCATCTCACCAAATCGATGGGAATGAGACTGCTGCTTTTAAGGTGGATTAGAGCTTGGGGGAAAGTTAAAATTTTCTCACTAATGTTATGTAAGGGAATGCTAAAGTACATGGGCCCCATGTTAGCAGAGACTGATTTGTCTCAGCTTTTTCTGGTGTGTGGTGAATATTATTTGAAATACTTGGCTGTGTGCAAGAATATTTCATATTATAGATGCAAAGTGTGCTACTTTTCTGACCCTGTTGCTTTTTGTTGCTAATCAATTGTCATGCACACAAAAGGAAAGCCATTTGGTGAGAGATGGGCTAGAAACACAAACACTAAAAAGAGAAACCCACTCTGACAGCTTAGAGATAATTTCCTGACATGGCAGAGAATGAAGCAATGGTATCTCTTTGCCACAGTGGCCTATCAGACTTTGAATTTATTTTCAGATGGTTTCAGAGCCTCTCTCTAGCTGTCAACACATCAAGCCTGTTCCAGAGCCCATTGATGTCAGTATGAGCCTTTCCATTCACTCCTCTCAACTCTGATCATACCCTTGAAAAGTTCAAACCTTCTAAGTGCATTTGGGAGCTTTTTGTGTGCGGCTGGATCACTTCTGTTTCCATGTTTATTAGTGCCATGGAGATCTATCTAGAAATATCTATCTTATTATAGGGGGGGTTAAATATAAAAATATTTGATATCCAGTGAAGCTTAGGCTCAGGCCGCCCAGAGTTGTTGAAGTTTTTGCCAGAACCCATGACATAGCCCTAAATATCTCCCTGCAATGTGTCACTCCAGAATGATGTGCCACTGACTAAAAACGAACTGGGTGCACAAATCTGCCGATTGGCAATTTCCAGTAGGAAATCTGCAGCCCCTGTGACACTGGGTGATCTGCTGTGGGGAGCTGCATCCCACGCTGCAGGCATGCTCAGCTCCATGGGCAGCAGGCCAGGATTTACAGAAGCTGAACCTTCCTTCCCAGCCCTGCACGCCTGCCCCTCCTTCCGCACGGAGACGCTTCGCCAGCTCGGGTTTGGAAATGGAATTTCCAAGCTGATGAGTAGCAGAGACCCAGGCAATTGCAAGTAAATCTCGGGGAAATTCAGAAGTCCAAAGCAATTTCAGATAAAAGTTAGAACACAATAATCGGACTTCAGGCAGTTCTGAAAATGGGGGGGGGAGGGGGGAAATGTGTATAGCAAATCAGGTTATCTGCACAAGCAAGATGCATTCTTTAATTTTATTTCTGAGCCGTGGGACACATTTTTCCTGGACTTTCTGCCCTCCTGACCTTTATTTTACAAATATAGACACCTGAACAGCGTGCAAATATTGTTTCAGCCTAGTAACACTCTTTGCTGACTACTCCAACCTGGAGTCATAACCTCACCCTGTTAATGAGGCTGATAATTGAAATCATTGTCAGCAACTTGGTTTTAAGTCAGTTAATTATTCCACTCTGAACAGAGCCCTTTTCATTAAGAAGTCCAAATCCCCTCATTCAGTGCTTAATGAAGATAATTTGGAGATAGGTCCCCATATATACACATACATCAATTATTGGCATTCTCTTGCTCTAATAAATTAATATTTCTGATTAAAAACTGGTTAAGGAGTTGTTTAGAAAGATACAACCTATTTAGGGGGTTTGGCCTTTCTGACAACCACTTAGAGCAGAAACACCTTTGACTGTGGACAGCATAAATATATTACTTAAAGTCATAACAGTAGCAAAACCAGGTCATACTAAGATTAGAAAGCAGAAAAAAATCTGTGTGGACCTTAATCAAGGTTTAATTAGCATTTGTCAGCTAGAGGTGACAGGAAAGGAAAGAGACCAAAAGAGTGTTGGCTCATTTGGAGAATGACAGAGCTGCAAAATTCCAAGGACAAATCGTGGTTTTCATAGTGTTCAGGATACATGAGTGCAATTGTGGAATATATAGGAAATTATAGAAAGAAATCAGAATACAAATAGTTCTGGTCATGGTTTCTGAAGAACAAAAAATAAAAGGAAAACAGATACAGAACAAAACTTCCTGGGATGATGAAATGAATGGATTATCTCTCTTCTGAAAAGAGAACTTGGTTATGAAAATAGCCAGAGGAAAGCTGAGGGAACAGATGTTGGTAAATGCATCTAGGGCTTCCACTAAGGAGGAAGAGACAGTTAAAAATTAACTATTTATCATGGAGTAATGAATAAATTTAGACTCAAAATTAGAAGGTTGCTAATAATCAGAAGAAAGAAGTTTCTGTTTAGAAGAATATGAGCCATTTTGAGCTCTTGAGACTGGGAGAAAAGATTCTGCTGTTGAAAGGATTTGAAACTGCTGGGCTTGCTCTTGGCATGCTGTTTGTCTGGTAATGTCCCGTCTTCCAAAGTTCCCATCAGTTTCCTTCCTCAGTGCTTCTCCCTTCCTCACATCCTCAGAACATTTCTCTCCCTGTTCCCCTCTGATCCCCTGGAAGAGGTTACAGAGAGATGATTAAAGGATGGAGATTCCAGTACTCCCAAACCCCAAATTTAATGCAAATTTCATGTACTGTTATTTTCTACCCAGTTCACACCATATAACTGTCAAATTTGGGGTTGAAGAAGAGCTCTTCCTTCAGACTGGTAGTATTTAGATTTTGCTCATTTTTGGCTTCTTTCTGTGGTATGGACATAGTAACCTTCTTATATTTACCTGGGGCTTTTATTGAATTTTTTCCTGCTATGTCAGGAAAGTGGCTTATTGGTTTCTTGGCAATAATTCTAATTTTGGAGATTTTATTGTAGTTTTTAAATTTGTTAAGGAAGTTAGGAAAGTTTTATGGTTTCTCTCAAGTGAAATAGATGTTATAAAGTGTTCTGCAACTAAAGATCTATGGCTTAGTAGCCAAGGACAGAAACAAGACTAGATTTTTTTCTGCTTAAATAAATTTAATTGGAGGATTTTAGAGAAATAAAAAAAACTCTTTTATTTTCATCCAGACTACCTAATATCCCCCTCTTTCACTATTCCTTTTATCTGCAGAGCTCTGAGCTGGACCACTTTCAGATTTCTTTGTATTAATCTGTCTGATTCAAAGATTTTCTACATGGCTCCATTCCAATCTCCAGTACATGTCTGACAAACTGCTTTGAAGATCTACATTTGGTGATAAAGGTCACAAAACAAAAAAAATTGTGAGAGGTAAGAATATTTCAGTTTTGTTTTGTTGTGACAAAGCTTTGTTTCCTATTCTCTGTGGCACCTGTGCTACTTGTTAAGGACAGTGAAAATTCTTGCTGCCAAAAGTTCTTTTTTACTAATAGTTACAAGAAATCTAGAAACAGAAAGAAGGGAATAAGGTCAAAGTGTAAAGATTTTTGTGGTTAACAATTATCTCAATATTTCCTGGGGATAGGATGTGAGATTTTCTATCAGTCATTAAGAGGGGAAGGCAGGTGCAAGACTCAGATATGGGTGGAAGCAGTGGAGGTGTCAGGGCAGGAGATTCACACATTTGTGCTGCCTAGAAAGCTGCCTACAAAACTCGTGAAAATGAGTTGCTGGAATGATAACAGTTTTCTTTTGGAAAATACTAAAATTTTTAACCTGTCACTTCGACAGTGGGATTTTTTTCTCTGCTTTGCTGAAGGACAAGGAAGAAGAATGTCTTGGATTGAAAAGATTACTTGTCATTCCAGCAAGCAGGACACAAATTGGGGCTACCAGGAATAACAAAGCAGCCTCTTATTTGGTGTTGTTCTTGGTAGATTTTTATGGGAAAGTAGTTTGAGAGTTTGTCAAGCAAAATCAATGAATTTTCAATCCAAAGCAATGAAAGTGGCAGGTCCTGCAGTAGATCCTGCAGAGTACCCTTAAACTCTTTTTTAGGAAAACAAGCTGTATGCTTTGGTGTGTGCTAGCTCAGAGCAGTGAAAAGCAGAAAGCACTTCTCAAACACGTGTGCTACATTAAGCCATTTCAGCCAGGAGGTGCCAGGGCCAGGAATCACCACCCTGCTGTTTGAGCTGTGTCAGAGAGCAGCACCATGAGGGGTTTCTCTGGAAAGCTTTGCCAGAAAGAGTCCAGCAGCTGGGCTGACCAACAGAGCTGTGACTTCCCCAATGCTGCCTCTGCTCTGGCTGCATTCAGCTCCTCCTCACCCAAGGACCTGCTCTGTATTCGTGGTTATATCTGTTGGGTGTATTGATATTTTCTGACAGGATACACACCTGGGTGGCTCAAGGAAATAAAATAGATCTTTTTCTTCCAGATCAGTAGTAAAGCATGGAAAGCTGCATCTTTTGAGGAAGAAAAGAAGTTTTTCTCCATTCTGTGAGACAGCAGTAAATTGTGCTCAGCAGAGTGTTGGGACATACTGGAGAAGAGGAAAGCACAGCTCTTTTCATTATTACAAAGAATATTTATTTTTCAAATCTAAATCCAGATTGTGCCAAAACCAGAAGGTTACCAATTAGATGTATTTGTCAATATTTTCTGTGGGTTTCCTTCAAGAAAGAGATTTTGGGTACTGAGGCAGTGTTTGGCTGGGACTGCTGCAACCAGGCCAGGCTTTCAGATCCAGCCATAGCAGACTGAGAAGATGAAAGGAAGAATCCTTCTGCCAATGCAGATCTGGCACTTACCATTTGTCATTTTTTACAAGCTAGAGAGACTTTCACAAGTCTAATAGTAGGACTCCATTAAAACAGCTGAAACTTCTTGCTGAGTGAATGCACCAAATTTTTGAATGCAGGGATTCATCTTGACCTTCTGAATTTATTCATTTTGTTGACTCTCTTTAATTTTGAAATTTCTGTTTTGGGAATATTTAGCTGCTGCTTTTAATAGCAATACAATTTTAATGACATTTATTTCAGCAGTTGTAAAGAAATAAGAATTTATTTCTGTTTGAAGATATCTGGTTTTATTAAAAAACAAACTTTGAGCAGCATATTTTAAGGAAAAGAAAAGTATACATATAAAGTGACTTGGAATTGATCTTCTAACATTTTTGGGAAATTTCATGGTGTTGGTTTCCAGGTTCTTTTTTTAAAAGCTTTAAAAGAATTGTCTTTTACTTGAGCTAGATCCTGTTCACTTTAGAGGTTTCTAACAGGGGAAACTAAAATAATATAATGTTACGTGAGAGGTTAAAAATCTTATTTTAAAAAGATCAGCTAGTTAAAAGTATTGTGTCATTAGTATCACAGAAAGGTGTCTCCTTTAGATATTTGGCAGACAGAAAGAGAAAATCAGCTTTGATTTAGGGTTTTTTTTAGATTAAAAAGGTACAATATGAACAGTAATGATCAGATCAACAACTTGATGTCCTGGACAATTTGTACTTTGATTGATCCATGTCAGTAGAACAAAAACTGGTGTTGCATTGTTCATCTGTACTGTGGTTACATTTACATTTCTCAGTAAATTAATTGAGCTAGAATCAGCCATTCTCAGCTCAGCCCTCAATGCATGTGGTCAAACTATAAAATCTCAACAGAGGGTTGCATTTTCTTGGACAGGAGAGCACAAACTCCTTTCAGCCAGACCTCTAAATTGCTGAGGAAACAGATTCCCACCCCCATGGCCTGGGCAGCGAGTGAACAGCCAAAACTGATGAGCAGCCTCTGGAACATTTCTGTGTCTCTCCCTTGCTGCACTCAGCAACTGCCCTAAAACACGGTTTTTAAAGAAGAAAAGAGGTGCAAAGAAGACAAAATAGTTGTGTCTCCACAAAATGAACCCTGACTGTCCACCTCAGGATTTTTACTCAGGATGATTTTCTTCCCTCTCACTGGAGATATTAACTTATTATATTAATCTGTGTAATCCAGTATTAATCTCACAGAACATGGCTGGAACAAAGACAGAGACAACACCCAGTCAGGATGGGTTTCCTTTAGAGAGGCTCTAATTAATAATCTCATTACTTTTCAGTCTGGGCTTCTCTGCCTCTTGGAGGGGGAGCAGTGGAGAAGGGAAGGTCTCAGGCAGTACAATGACAAAAAAAGCTGGAAAGGAGAGGTTTGGCTGTCGTGTGTGTTAGTGATGCATCAGTGTGCCTCGAAATTGATGTTGATGCAGCTAGGAGCAGAACCAAAGCCTGGTGCCAGAGGTGGCATATTTATAATGAGACTAAATGAAGGGGCTCATTAGTCTCACAAATGGTGAAGAGCTGCCTGCTCCCTCTCTGATTATCTCTCCTCCATCTCCATTAGGAGGGTGTGCGTGCAAAGGGGTGGGGAAGAAAAGCAAACCTGCTCAGGTTCAGGCTGTGAGCTGATCTGCATTGCCCTACTGGGAAATCAATGAACATCCTGGTGACTCCTTCTCCAGCCTCCCCTGATAAACACTGAATTCCACTCCAAACCTAATGGAAACAAAACATTTTGAATTATGCTTTTATATTTGCCTTTGATCGGTAAGAAAAAAAAAAAAAAAAGGAAAAAAAAAAAACCCCAAAATATGCAAGAGCTCTGTGGGGAAAAAAAAAAAGAAAATAAATAAAAGGCACTATGGACTTTGTGCTATTTAATTCAAATGTTTGATGATCTGTGGATGTGGGGCAGGTCATAACATGCAACAAAGCCATCCTGAGTGTGATTTACCAAAGCAGAAATGAGTTTTGACCCAGAGTGACTCCAAGACTGTGCAAATGACCCTTGGATATGTCAGGATGGCACTCAATAAATAATTGCAAACTTTTTTTTTTTCTTTTACAGTTTTTGTTAAGAGACAAGTCGGGCAAATACTCCATCCTAATCCCAACCCTGAGCAAATAGTAAAAGCAGCCTTAGCTGCTGGTGCTGGGAGAAAACATTCAATTAAGTTGCTGCAGTGGCTTAGTGACAGCAGCCTTTCACCTTTGGAAAACCCAGCCTCTGGTTATCTGTCTCGGGTCACTAAAGAAAATGAGTTGATGTTCTCAGGCTAAGCCCCAGGGCACATTTTGCTCAGAATCACCAAACCACAGGATAATTTGGAGCTTTTGTCCGTGTGTACTTAGGAAAGGTCTAGGCCTGGAAAAAAAAAAAGCTGAAATTCAAGATTAGAATGTGTTGAGAAGAAAGCAGCTTCCCAGAAAATTAAAATGCTGACATTCCCCGCAGTTTAATTGACATTAGATTAACTAACATGTCAAAGCCTAAAGAAAACTACAGGCAACACAATGATGTATGAATTTGAAACCCAGATGCTGGGAACAGAGGGAGGGTTCACAAATGGAGGAAAAATCAGATGGACAGGGATTTTAAGCAGCTAGAGGAGAAAAGTTTGACTTTTGATGTTTGCAGCATCTGCACTGGTTCTGGAATCTCTCCATCAGCCTGTATGATACAGGGACACCTTAATCATCCAGTTATTCCTGCCTGAGTGGAGACAAGTGTCAAATGCAGGACTGGGAAGAGTTATATCCATCATGCATCATCCCCATGCCTCAGCCCCTTCCCAACTGAGCCAAGGGATGGATGGGCTGCAGGGATGGCATCCCCAGGCTGCCACTGCTCACAGGGAGTGCCAGCACCAGTGTGGTTTGAGAAGTGTTTATGATTCCCTGCAGTCCTGGTGGGAGTCTTTTCTTCAAAGTGAGCTCTTCAAGAGTGGTCAGTGTCATATTTAGAGCAAACTAAAGTACTGATCCACAATAAGGAAACCTTGTTCAAAAGGCAGGAGCTCAGAGATGCTGGGGTGAGGCAGAGCCAGCTGGAAAGCACGTATTCCCAAATTCCTGGAGGATTTCTTCCCTCCATGCTCATTTTTTTGCCTCAGCAGCTTTCAGCATCTTTCTGAGCTGCACAAACACATGCACTGATCCTGTGGGTCTTTGCCAAAGCCACCTTGTGTTGCCACCTCTGACACTTGGCTCTCTGCCTGTTCCCTGCCAGGACCAGTCCTCACCAGGCTCTCCCAACTCTGTTGCAGCTGGTCCCAGCACCCTACACCTGCCAGAAACTTCACCAGGTGTTACATTTAAAGGGAGGTGAAGAGAAAAATCCCTTTTTTTTTCACAGGGTTGCTCCTATCAAACAGCAGCCAGACCTCTTCCAGCTCAGAGCCTTTGCTTCTCCTGCCTGTTTCTTCACACACCAGTAAGTGCTCAGTGGGCAGGGGGAGTTGCTGACCATGGCTTTGGCTGGATCCAAAGCTGACCAAGGTTCCTCTAACTCATCCTGGGTCCCATTCCGTGTTTAATTGCTTCTCCTATCATTTTAGACCCAGTATGTTCTCATTTTCTTGACTGATAAGCCACAGAGAGGCAGCCAGGTAGAGCCAGAAGACTGTTAAAATGACAGGATTGTGTCCTTTGTCTCAATGTACTTACAGAATTGAAATTTAGCAAGCTTTTCTCACTGTAGAATGTCCTTCAAGACTCTGTGTTTCATTTATTTGATTTTTCAATAGTAGAAGAAGAATCAGTTTATATGTTGGTATATTACAGTGTGCAGATATAAGCTGGAAAGCAATATAAAACAATCTTGGGATTGCTTTTTATGACATTAAGATTCCCAAATCTTTGTAATTCAGTTTTTTCCCCATGATGTCTGAAAATGTTCTGGTGTTTCCCTTTCCTTGGGGAGCCCAGCCCTCCTCCCCCATGCTATATACTGCTTTTATTGAAATTAGAGGCCACAGCAGCTTATTACTCTTAGGGGTGAATTTGAGTGGAATTTTGAAACGAGATACCAGTGTTTTCCAGCCACTCTAATGGCTGAATTTACCCTTTCCTCTGAATGTGAGGTGTGGAAGAAGCAGACTATTAATGCAGCTCCTCATTAAGGAATTGTAATGGCAAGCTTTCAAAACTTGCCAGCTGCACTCACATCACACCCTGCTTCCCAGTGACCTGATTCTGATGTACAGTAATTTGTGCAGAGGAAGCACTTTGGGAGGACCTGGCACTGCAGGAAGGAGGGGACCTGACTTGAGCATGATTATCATCTTCCCTTACGTTTTGACCACAGGTTGTCAGCAAATAGCCTTTAGAGTTTAATTGCATGATGGAGTTTGCCGAGAAGTGTGAAAGACAAAAGAACAAATAAGTGATGGAAAGCAATTTCCCTCCCTCCTCTGCTTTACTCTGGGGCTGCCATAATTAAACTTAAAGTGCTGCTGCTTTGCTGGAAACGAAGTTAGGGAGGTGAATTGTAATTGCAAACACTGTTTGCTCAGTCACTCCTGGCAACAGCAGCACGTTAACTCCGCCTCAGTGTCTCCTGTGAGCCCCCAGATTGACAAAAACATCTTTTCTTATCCAATTTGTTATCACTGGCTTCAGAAAGTCATTAAAGAATATCAGTGGAGCAGATTGGGATCTGGATTAAGAAATCAATTATTGCCAGGAAGTACCTTTGCAGACACTAATTATGCTTTGACTGACATTTACGGGATTCCTTTAATGGGATGTGTGGTCAGTTTTTAAAGGCACAGGGCAGACATCAGTGCTGTGTGTGACACCCACTGGTTTTCTGCTGGGTGCCCCCCCTGCTAGAACAGATGTGTGCTGCCATAACCATAAAATATGAAATAGCTACACATTTTGCATTTTCATATATATAAAAAAAAATCATTGGCCTGTTGGTTTAGCCAGGAATTAAAAGTTACCCTGGCTCCAGATAGCCAGGACAGGCTACATTTGGCAGGATGGCTCTCATGGCTGTTGTGCAGATTGCCAGTGACAGATAGATGAGGTCTCCCAGGAAGGGGCTGATAGAAATCCGACAGGTGTGTGTGGGTTTAGACATCTGTGAAAGAGAGAAAGGCCACAGGATAAGTAATCCTGCTCTGAAAGATGGGAGCTGCTCCAGAGATCTGTGACAGAAGCAGCCTAGACAGGGATAATTTAATAGGGGGAGCACAGAAATGGAGCAGTGTCAGGGAACTGTCTCAGGCAAGGTGGGGACAGGGTTTGTTGGCACTTCTTGCTTTATCTCTGACTGCAAAACACTGTCAGTGTGACTGTCCATGGAGACAAACACTGCATCTTTCTGCTTTATGTGGCCTCAACTGGGAACATCATTAAAGCTTAAGTTAAACTGCATCCCATTCCCAACCTCCCCTCTGTCAAATCTTACTCAGGTAAATATTGATTATTTGTAATTACTATTACTATTATTTTGTATTCGTGTGTATTTGTGTTTTATGAGTCCTTCCCACTCTTAAAATGCATAATAACTTAATAACTGCCCTTGCTGTAGGACAAACCTCTTTGAAGAGAATGCTCAGCAGCTGCCCTGTCCCATGCAAATCCTCCCAAAAAAAAAGAAAAAAAACCCACCAAAAACCCCAAAACTACAAAAAACCACCCCATACCAACAAAACATCCAAACACCCAAAGCAAAGATTGTGAAATAATGGTAAAAAATGTAAGAATGTAAGGAACTGGAGAGGAAAGCTCAGTAAAGAAAGAAATAAAGGAATTGTGGATTATGTCAGGGTAGATGCAATCAGTGTAATTTGTGTAAGGACTAAGGAATTCCAGCACTCTTTTATGTGGCCAGCATCAAAATGACCTACAATAATTGTTTGGGAGACTTGTACAGAAAAATTTAAGTCAATAATTTCTAACTGCTTAGGACTCAAGGTTTTGGATTTGCTTTAGTTGCATTGCTGGTAGTTAACTGTAAAGTATTTATGGCATAAATCAGATTTTTATTTCTTATGGTACATGTAAACCATCCTGAAGAGTCATGGCATAGGTTTTATTTATTTGACCCAATTTCTAACACTGTGCACTGAAATGCACTTTTAGTAGTATATAACTAAAAACCAGGCTCTCAAGTAATCAACGTAGAGACAGAAATGCTGCTTAGAGCAGTTTAGAATATTGAATTTAAGGTGTATCTCTATTAATAAGATATGGACCTGAAATTTAGCTGCCTGGAGATAGATTATCCATCATATAAGTGCCAAAGAAAAAGGAAAATACCTCATTTTAGTTCTTTTAAAAAAATGAAATTAATAAAATACCTGTGAGTAGTTTCCTCTGTGTAGTGACTCCCCTAACCAATGATGGTGAGTGCTGCTTAATGAAAATTCCCAATTTTCTCAGCCTGTCTTTGTAGGGAAGTTCCATGTCCATGCTTTCCAGCAATGATTCAAGATTTAACTGTGGAGTGGCTCTTACTCTTTATCTCCAGTGTTATAATCAGTTTAACACATCCTTCAATACAGATAAATATTCCTCTTGGATTTGTAAGTGAAAATTATACTCAAGTTCTGAATGAAATCAAATTAACGCTCGGATGTTTCCAATCTATCAGTATAAATTGCATTTTTTCCCCAAACCACAAGTAAAAATCAGGGATGCAGGGCTGAGAATTGATTCCTCATCAATTCTCAGCCTCAAGAAATCCAGCATCTTGCCTTTGGGATAAATTTTTAGTTCAGTGCTTACCCTTGATCGGGGGATTCTGAAATCTGTAATGTATGGATGGAGCACATTACCTCAGAAATGTGCTGCAAAACTCACAAGTAGATATAAAAGTACCTTTATAAAGATAAAAGTGAGAAAGAATTGTGAAGTCAAAAGGAGAAAATAAGTCCTTGAGTGTGCCCAGCTCTCAGCAGCAGCAAAAGCTGAAATTGCCAGAATTAGAAGGTGCAAGATTAATGTAGGTTTTTTTTTTCTCAGGATCTAATGGTCTCATTGAAAAGGAGTCACATAGATTAATAGCAAGTTAAAAATGCTGGGAATTTGGATAGTTGGATAGTTTTTTCTCTCCAGGGTGTTTTTAGACTATCTTGTCACACCTTGCAGAATGCTTGATGGTGCAAGGGCACAGCTTTGCCAGGCACCAGCACCTCGGATATTGCAAGGAGCAAGCAGAAAACAAATGTTTGAGACTTTCAGCAGCAAACTCCACGTGACTGCCACATCTCAAAACGTAAGGAATTTCTGTGGAAGGTGTGATGAGGGGAGAGGATGAATACTCCTCTGCCTGGGAGGGGAATGCTACAGCTGCAATCACTGCTCCAATGGTAACCACAGCAGGGGCTGTAGCAACTGTGATTAAGTGGCTGTGGCAGAGCAGAGCAGCAGAGTGATTCAGGATGATTGTGGGATCTGCAGGGATGTCAAGGTCCCTCCCTGAATACCTGCAGCTTCCTGAACTCCATCTCTTGAGAGATGTTTTTCACAGATTAAAAAAAAAAAGTGTTTGGGGCTCTGCTACAATTTGAGCAGGTAAATTTTTTTAAGAGAAACCAACAAACAGGAGCAGTTCTAAAGTATAGTATTTCTATTGCCTCCACAAGTACTTGAGAATAGCAGGTATAGCAATTTCCAGTGTCAGAAAAATCCACAAACGCCAGAGGTTGATGTCCAAAATGGAGACAGAGGAGTCCTGAAACTTTATTGGAATAAAGGGACAGAGTCCACCAGGGCACAAGCCTGTCTGGGCTCTGCACCAAACCTGCTGCTTGAGGTTAGTAGAGACATTAAGACCCATTTCAAAGACATTCACACCCATACCCTCACCCATCAAACTGTAAATACATGAGCTTTCCTCTCAATCCCTCCTCTTCTCATTTCTCACTTTGTCTTTACAAACCCTAGTTATTAACTTAACCCTATTTAACAACCTGGAACATTTGAAACACTGCTGACTTTTCTACTCTAGTCCCTGCACCAGGAGTGGCAACTGAATCCAGAGAATAAAGCAGGCACTGACAGTTTGTGTTAACTCATTATTCACTGCAGGTCCTTGCCCATGGCTCCACAGATCTGAGGTCTCCCATCCTTTCCTTCCAGAATTCCAAATCCCTGGGGCTTTAGAGACCTTGACCTGAGTGTGATGGGTCCACTGGTGTCCAGCTGTCCTGGCTGCTGTCCCTGCAGTCCTGGCTGGGTGTTCTGGACAGCAAAGTCCAAAGGCCCATCTAACTGGGCTTCCCATTCCAGTAATCCCAAATGAAACCAAGCAGTCCTACCAGGGCCTAAAACCACCTCAGGTAACCCCTGAATCAATTAACAAAGACTCAAATGACCTCAACTGACCCCAATGACCTGAAGTAACCCAATCATGACCTCAACTGACCCCAATGACCTGAAGTAACCCGATCATGACCTCAAATGACCCCGAATGGGCTCTAAAATGACCTAAAGTAACCCCTGGAGAAATCCAAAAATTCTCAAATGACCTTAAGTAACCCCAGAAAATAAAAAAATTCTCAAATGACCTCAACTGACCCCAATGACCTGAAGTAACCCTGATCATGACCTCAGCTGACCCCAATGACCTGAAGTAACCTGGATCTTGACCTCAACTGACCCCAATGACCTGAAGTAACCTGGATCATGACCTCAAATGACCCTGATCGGGCTCTAAAATGACCTAAAGTAACCCCTGGAGAAATCAGAAAATTTTCAAATGACCTCAAGTAACCCCTGTGACCTCAAATGACCCCAATGACCTGTAATAACCCCGATCAGGACCTCAAATGACCTCAAACGACCCCAATGACCTGAAGTAACCTGGATCAGGACCTCAAGTGACCCCCAAATGTCCTCAAATAACCCCTCAGATGGAATTAAATGCCCTTAAGTAAACTTTACTGGTTTAAAAATAATCCAACATATCTCACACAGCTCCCCAGATCCCGAATAATATCATGTTAAGGAGTCACAGAGACAAGTTGAGAGAAGTTTTATTTAGGTTTTTATTTTGTGCTAGTTAAGGGGGGGGGAAAAAAAAAAGAAACACTCACTTTGTCCTTCTTGAGATGTTCCACAGTAAATTTGTCTGATGCTGAACTGCTGATGGTGCAGTGCTGCTGTGGTGGTTGTACCTGCTGTCCTTCAGCTCCCAGCAGAGGGGCCCTCTGAGAGACCAGGCAGGGATCCTGCTGTCTGCTGTCTTCTGGCTCTGCAGCAGCCATCCCAAAAGCCAACCAAGTCCTTTTGGGTGTCTGAAATTCCTGTTTCTGAGATACTCCATGCCGAGGATGCAGGGGCAGTCACTTGTTCCCACTTGCTCCCAGTTAAACCCCCTGCAGCTGCTGGGATCCTCCTGCCAGGAACAGAAATGGATTCTGCTCCCACATTCCTTGATGGCATCGGGGTACATCGAGCACTGGTGTCCCCCAAAGCTGGAATATCTGTGGGTCAGAGGTGCCAGGCCATGGCATGCACACAGTCCAGCAGATCCCACTGTCCCTTTCCAGCACCTGGCCAGAGGCAGGGCCCGCTGCTCCTGGCCAGGGTACACGCTGCTCTCCTGCTGTAAATGTGCTCCTGAGGTCCCTGCAAGAGAACTGCTCATATTAGCATTGCTATACAGTCCAGAGTTCTGTCCACAGGAGACTGGAGCAGTGTTGACATTCCTGTAGATATTCCTGTTTGCAGTCCATGTACCTGGGCTGCCAAGGATGAGGTGGGTTTTCCATCCCATGCTCCTGCAGGAAAAACCAGAGGTTACCTTGTGGAGTGTATCCTCTCTCCTTGGCTGGGGACATGTGCTGCTAATGGCAGAGACTCTCTTGGTGCTGCTGAGATGTGGTGAATTCCTCCCTTAAGCTCCTGTCTCAGTTTCTGATGACCCTCCTCAGTTTCCTCTTGCACACGTGCTCAGCCAGCTCTGTTTCCAAGGATGGGACATGGGTGCATAAAGGGACAGGGACTGTCCTGGTAAGTTCTCAGTCTGTGCTGGCCAGTGCTCCCACCCTGTGCTCTCCTTCCCCCACTGCAGCATCTCCAGGAAACAGGAGGAAATCTCTGCTCCAAGCTGTGTGAATCTCAGCCACAGCTGCACCAAGCACTGCACACCATGGGGGCTCTTGGGGAAAAATGATCTCCAGCACAGGCAGTTCCCTCAGGGATCAACAAGTCACCTTGTTCCACTGTGCTCCATTCCCTTGGTGCCCCTGGAGATCTTTCCAAAGGTGTCCATCCTTACACTCACCTGCAGTCACTGCCAGAGGCTGTGCTGACAGGCTGGAAGGAGCCACTCTCTGCTCTTCCTCCCAGGGCTGGGTGTGATTGTTGAGGAGAACCCAGACACAGCAGCCCAGCCTAGGACAAGCAAACACAACTGAATGTATATTCACTGCCTCAGAGGCTGTCATGCCACAGACACAATAAACCAATAAAGCAATTTTCATAGCATTGCCTGGTCTCAACAGGAGCATTGGAACAGGCAGGTAGGTCCCCCTGTGCAGAAAAATACAGAGAGCAAGGTACAAGACCCATGTAAGCACGTTGAGCATCATGGTGAATAGGAGGTTTCTGTAGCACCAAATTGTAATTCTGACTTCTCTCAGGACTGGCCCGTCACTGGGTGCCAAAATATGTACTAGTCTCAAACCAGTGAGAGATCCGAGTCAGAGCTACAATTTGATAGGAAAATTACAATAAATGCAATAGTACAGAAACACTGACAGAGTCAGGATACAACCCTGCTGGTCAGGGTGGTGGCAGCAGTTCCATTCAGTGGTGGCTGCAGTCCTGCTGCAGTGATGGACGTGGTTCTGCTGAGGCAGGGATCCTGCTGAAGGGTCTGGTGCTCCTCTGAAGATCCCCTGGACCTCTCCTCCCCTGGGAATTCAGCAGGCAAGGTGCTCACGGTGCTCCAAGGCTCACCTTATATCCAGGTAGGCTCAGCTCATCCCCCTGGGCAGAGCATCTCCCAACGGGATGATGTCACAGATGAGCCATGCAGTGAGATCTGGTGGCCCTTCAGGAGAGATTCCTTGGAGAGAGTTATCAGAGATGAGTCATGGAAGAGACAAAGAACACTGGCCCACCTGCTTTAGCAGCCTATGGAGATGTGACAGAATTCATACTTGTGGTTTCA
>JAOTQP010000001.1:112433231-112482218 GCA_026413545.1 Cichladusa arquata | reverse complement strand
AATGGCACATTCATTCCTTCCCAGGCACTGTCCTGGTGGCTCCCCCCTTCCCTGTGGTCCTGGGGCTCCCTGCACTTTTCCCATGGGTGTTGTACAAACTGTGCCATTATCCTTGCCTGTACCCTTACCTTCTCCTCATCCCTTTCACATCCTTCACATACCTGAGATCCCTTTCTGACCAATTCCTGGAAGGTCCCACTCTGCTCCCACTGTATGCGGGATATCACCCACCCACAGCCACCAAATTCTTTGCACACTCACTCACCTCCCCAGTGACTCAACCAAAATCCCTTTGTAATCAGGCCAGGCTTAGGTGACACATTGTCCCCTAGAGTGCACACCACACCTGTCCCTGTGCCTTACAGGACACACCACCCCTGTCCCTGTGCCCCGCAGTGCCCAGACGCCCAGCACACCCTTTCAGCGCCGGGCTGCTCTGTACAGCACGGGTCCCTTTACCCGGTGCCACAGCGGTGGCTGGGGCTGTAGGAGCCCTACCTGCTGTTTTCCCTCTCCTGGGAGCCGGCAGCACAAAACACTTGCAGCTGGCCCTCTATTGCCTCTGCTGACAGCCTGACCGCACAGGAGCTCCCAGTTCCTTCCTTGCCACCCCGCCTCCCTCTGCCGTGTGCCTTAACCACATTCTCCACTCTGCCCTTCCATCAGTCCTTTCCCGAGCCATCACCTCATTGCCCCTCTGGGCGTGGGCTGCCGAGGAATTTCCTCGCTGCCTCTCCTTGCCCCCTCTCGCTTCCCATCAGCTGAGGACCCGGCAAGGCGCAGCCTTGAATAGTTCCCCCTCCAACCTGCTATTTTACCCCAAGGCTCAGGTTTGTGCAGATCTGTTTCGGGAGCCAAGCTGTCTGGGCTCTGCCACAAACCTGCTGCTTGAAGCCAGTAGGGAACATTAAGACGCTTTTCAAAGACGTTCACACCCATAGTGTCACCCATGGAATGGTTTGTAAATATGTTAGCTTTCCTCTCACCAGCACGCAGCTCCTGGAGTTTATTACGGAGCTCCTTATTTATCTGTGAGCTTATTGCAATGTGCATGGGCTGGAAAGTTAAATGGCAATCAGCCCTTTCAACCAAATACATTTGTCTGCGTGGCATGAGTCTCCTTATCCTTTTATTTTTTTTTTTTTTTTTTTTTTTTTTGTGTGTATGTGTTTAGGCTTCTCCAGCCCCCCAAGCGCAGAGCCGGGCCTGAGGCTGCAGGAATGCTCCCGACTGTGCTGCGTGTCTCTAAAGAATACATTAGAGCTGCCCCTCTGCCCAAAAAGGAACCTCCTGAGATAGCAGCCCCGCTAATTACCCCGCTGCTCTCCGTGCCATTCATCCCCTGGCGTGCGAGGAACACAAGGAGGCAATGACAGATGGGCGAGCACAAAAGCTGTGAAAAGTCAGTGATGCTCAGAGGTTTTGCAAGTGTGATAATGACCTGAAGATGATCTGATTTTTGTAAAGAGAGGCTTGTTCTGCAATTGTCATCACCATAGTCTCACATCAGAAAAGGCTTGCTTTTTTTATTTATGCATCTCCTCTGCCTTTCTTGTGTCCTGCCAGTCACTTTTCCCATCCTTCTAAACAACACAGAATACAAACACTAATTCTAATTCCCAGTGTGTCCAGCAATCAGAATAGGATGAGCTGGGAACAAGTTTTAGTCTGCTGATTGTGTGAAATCTAATTTCTATTTCTTTGTCTATAAAACAGGAAAGATTCACCATTGCAGATTAGTTTTAAATGAATGGTGATGTACAGGTTGGCAGTAGAAATAATATTTGTTTATCATGCAAGTTGAGGTTTGTTTGTACTTTTAAGTTTTGCCTTTTAATGTGAATGCCATGATTTTGTATGCTCAAAAAGCTCTAAAAAAACCCATCCTTTTTTCATGCAAATTTATTTAATACATCTGAGTCAGTGCAGAATATCTTTAAGAAAGCTTTAACTCATCCACTTAGATTTTTTTTTGTCTGAAAATAATTTAAAAACTACTCTTAGCTTGCATTTTGTGTTCATTTTATTGGAAAACAAACAAGCTTTAAACAAATATGTAAACCAAATAACCAGTTCAAGTAACTGAATAAGCCACCAGCAACCCTTTTAAAATCTGCTTGCCAATTTTGGTTGTTTATTTAGCAGTTGAGATGAACATGGAGGAAATATTTTGTGCAAGAAGTTACCTTTGGTTTGACTTAGGTACAGCCTCTACTGTATTTCAGACTGAGCTCCTTTTCTTTATCCCAGACACATTAGACCAGGGTCCTAAAATTTTTCTTGCTGGGGTCTACATTAATTTTGTGCTGTTTTACTTCCCAGCTTAATACCTGTAATCTCGCTCAAAGACTAAAAAATTCATCTGAAGCTGAAGAAATATCTTAGGAACCATTTTAGACTTTAATTTTCTTCTATCATCCTGATTTATGGATACTGAATAGAGTTCAGAATATGAAATAGACACATCAATAGAGTAGTAGTGAGAAAAATAAGTAAAAAGGGGGGGGAAAAAGCACACCTGTGTTCTGAAGCTTTGCTGAATAATTTAAGCCTTATCTCCCAACATATTACAGTTAGTGTGGATGTTTAATTTTATGTGAAGTGAACACAGCACCCCTGTCTTCTGCTCTAGGAGGGATTTTTCATGGCACTGTCAGCATTAGAGCAGTGGAGATCACAGAATGCCAGGGTGGGTCATGTTGGAGGGGAGCACAGTGGGTCACCTGCTCCAGCAGGGCCATCCCAGAGCACACAGCACAAGATTATGTCCAGGAAGTTCTGGAATGTGTCCAGTGAAGGAGAATCTTCACCTCTCTGGGCAACCTGTCCCAGTGCTGGGTCACTGCACAGCAAAGTCCTTCCTCATCCTCAGGTGGAACCTCCTGTGCATCAGTTTCTGCCTTTTCCTCTTGTCCTTGCTTGGCTCCTGACATCCTCCTGACACCCTCCCTTCTGGTCCTGGTGGACATTGAAGAGGTTCCCTCAGTCACCTTGATGTCCTGAGCTCTGAGCAGAACTTGCAGTCCTAGCTGCTTGCATCACCCACCAGGATGTGTGTTAGGGAATAATCCAACACCCTGTGTGTAAAAGCACATGGTCTTGGCCACTTTCACTGGCCTTAAGGTTGTGCTGTCATTTCATACAAAAGGTTGGAAATGGTATTTAGCAGCCAGAGCTTCCAAAAATCATTAAAATTTAATTTGCTTTTGGGGAGGGAGGCGTAAAGCACAGGAGATTATGTTCAGTTTATGAGCCCTGACCTTTCCTGCTTAGCCATTTCTCCAGTTTAATTTTGGTTCATGAAGTGCATATTTCATATGGCTCTGGTTATTATTACCTACTTCTTATTTTATTATTACTTGAATGTATATGGGAGGCTATCATTTCCTTTATTGCTGTGGGAGACAGCATCCTGTATCAGGCAGGAAGTGCATGGGGGAAACAGTTAAATGTTCTCCGTGCTGAGACTGCAGCCAGCTTCAGGAGAGGGAGCTGAACAGATGCTCTGCACCTTCAGACGTGTTCCTGCCATCAGTGCTGAGAGGACAGCAAGGTTTTTAATAGCAAAATGTCTGGGCTCCCTCAAGCCCTGCTGATTTCCCAACCATCTGAGCGGATGCTCAGCTGCCCTAGGAGAAGTCACTTAAAGACTCTGTTGCAGCTGAGTGATGTTTCCCTTTTTCCCAGTGCTTTTGTAGCTGCTCAGTAATGATCATCGTGGGTCACTGTTTATTATCCCAGCTTCACAGCAATGTTGCTTTTCACAGGCCCCCACTTGACTGTTTTCATTCCATTCTCTCTTTCCTTTTTGGCTTTGAACCATTCTTAATCCAGGAAAGAGAAAAAGTGCCAAACAATCAAAAAATGCAACCATCCCCAGCTAAAATAATGTGCCTATCTAGTAGCCAGATTCCTAAAACTGAGTGGAAAGATATGGCCTAATGTATCCAATTTCTTCCAAACTCTCTCCCCCAGTTGCCCCAAACCAGAACCGAGCAAGCTGACAAAGATAAACCACTGATTAAAGGAGCTTTAAGCTCTGAAGTCCTTGTACCTGCACCCATGGTCAAACCTCCCAAGATAAAAAGAGCCAGAAAGGGGTCAAGACTGATGAGCAGCTCTAAAAGATGCAGCTGGAAGTACACTGAGTAAATATATTGTGGTGTTGAATAATATGTAGATAGTGCCATGACTGCTCTGTTCATTGTGCACAGTGTGTAGGTGTGGGAGGGTCTCCTTTAAGCAGAAAAGTAGAGAGGAAGAGTATCAGAACCAGCAGAGCTTGCAACAACATCTGTTCTTTAGACAACAGGCTCCCATCTCTGCATTTAGCATTTCCCAGCAAATTAATGAAGGGGGGAAAGGTGAAAGGAACTCAGTAAATAAGTCTGAAATCAACTCTCACAGTGCCAGTGGAGCTGCAGGCAGGTGATTAAAGGCCTCCTTTCATCAATATTTGATTTACACCAGGGGTTCTTCATTTTAAGTAATTTCTCCCTGTGTCTTGACAGGTGGGTTGGCTGCACAGCAGCCATCAGCACAAGCCTTCAGTGCTGGAATTGTGATTGGCAAAATGCATCCCTGCACATGGATTTGTGCTGGGTTTGACCACCTTTGCTCACAGCAAAGCAGCAGCACCTATAGAGGTGCAGATATTTGGAATTACAACAGAACAAACGGCACCAAAATCCCTTGGAAAACATGCTTCTTTGGGAACTGCTGTTCTGATGTTCTAAGATCAGCCAAAACCCCTCTTTAGTAAATTTCTATGCACCCAAGCTAGCCAAGGATGCTGAGAGTACAGAGCTTAGATAGCTTGGTTGAAAGGATTTTAATCAGGAATAAGCACAACAGACAAATAGTTGGTGCCTTGTGAGCTCTGCAGCCTCTTGGATCCAAATTTTTTTTTCTGAAAATCTCCCTGTTTCAAGTGTGTCAGGAGTTTATTTTCACTCAGAAAAAAATTAAGCTCTGTGTAAAATAGGAGTGGTTTATAGTTCTTAAGCAAATGTCTGAATTGGGAGCTGACAGTGGAAAATTTGTAAGGAGCTAGAGGCTTTTTAAATTTAGTTTAGTGAATTCCACATCCCATTATAACGATGTTTCTGGACATTTTATTGACTCCTAGCTGCTGTGCAGGGCTTGTGATGATGAAGCATGAAGCAGCAGTGCCCCATTAACAGGAGTTCTTTTGGAGAAACTCAGAAACTGGGGAGGCTACACAGGACTTTAAATTAGCCACTGATGGCCATTTATTTGTGAGAACGTTTCAGGTGAACCCTGAGGAGGATTCTTTCCCACTGCTTTTGGCTGAGGCTGTCCTGGAGTAGGAGGAGAGCATGAACTTGTTTTATTCACTCAGTGCTGTTTGGTTTGAGCTGAGAGACGCCGTGAGGGGCACAGGACAGAGAACAAAGCATTCCTCTTCCCCTGACACTGAGAATGTGCTGCTTCCCTCTGCAGCCAAGTTCAACTTCAGCACAGATGTCCTCTGTAAATAGAACCAAGTGTCCTTCTGCCTCTGACTCCCTGAGCATCTATGTCAACTGTGTTCACCATTTCTGATGTAGAAATCTCTTTCTTTAAGCAAGCAGTGGAAATAAATGTCTAGGAAGTTAGCAGAGTCCCCATAAGTGAAATTCTACAGATAAATTCAAATAAACTTCTGTGAAGAATGGCACAGCTCAATCTGATTTTGCAGATTTCTCTGATTTCACAGAAAGGATTCTTTCAAAAAATGCCACTGAGCAAGCAGGCAGTGTCAAAACTTGTGATTGCTATAACCATCTGGTAAAAAAAGCAGATATTTGGGATTTAAAATTGCCCTTAACTCTATTAACTGCAGTAGCATTGACACAGCCGTGCAACACTTCTAAAAGCAAGCAAATAAACAAAACAGTGCTACCTGGAAATTGTCTTCATTTAAACTCAATGTTTAACATTGCTTTTCAAAGTTGTTCTCATCCTCCACTGCCAGTGTGCTGTGCAGCCTCGGAGACTGGGTCAATGGGTCAATGAAGGGGCACACTGTGTATCTTCAAAAGAAATCAATTGCAATCCCCTGAAGACTGGGCTGCATTTCCATTACAGAAGATCACTAATCAGCAGCAACTTGCTATCCTGCATTGGACATGTGTAACTTATCTCCCTGCATTAGCCCCTCTTTCAAAATCCCACCAATCTCCAGCTACCTATGTGGAGGATTGAATCAGATTGTGTTTTTACCCTGCTGAACTTGGGGTAAAGTGTGACTCAGACACTGGGGGATGCTGGAGTCTGAAATAAGCAGGATTATTTATCTTTTTTTTCCTCATTTGGCAAGGGAAATAGAAGTTGTGAGAACTAAACTAGCTTTTATTAGATGCAGAAATTTGAGTGATAAAATTTATCCACATTCAAGATGTTCTTATATTACTATTGGACAATATTTCAGACAGCTGGCTACTATACCATAACTACTGTGTACTTATTTGACTTTTAGTTTAGTTATTCGATGCCCACTTGTGGTGATGTTTTGCTACCTGCTTGATAAATATATTTACATTTGGCCATCTCTTTTGTAAACAAGAGGAGAGAAAAATGGGAGGAGTACAAAGCACAATGACTTTTCAAGATGGCTGGGTTGAAAATACAAACTTTGTTAATCAGATGATTTGTTGCAGTCACCACAGGGACAACTGCACCTCCAGCTCACCCTGGCATCCTCAGAAATAAATAACCCCCAGAATCCATCAGCCCTCAGCTGACTCACACTCTGTTCCCACCACACACAGGCTGGGCTTCCCTGTGATTTATCACAGCTGCCTTAGCAGCCCTAGGCTCACAGTCTCCAGCCCTAGAAACAATATTCATGATAACTAACTCCTAAATTACCTCCATAAATTAAAACACGGATGTAGAAGGGAACCACAAAGAAGCAGATACAATTCCAACCAAGGAATGGGCTGTATCCATGCCAGCTTTGTTTCCCTTCTGGTTTGCCACTTCTTTTTAATTTCTTCTTGTCTCTTGTCCCTGTGGTTTGCCTTCTTGGTCAGACTGCCTCTGCAAAAAACTGCTGCCTGTGTCCACCTGGAGAGCCCACGAGGTTTAACCCTCCTCCCTTCCACTGCCTCATCTCCCCACCACCTCTGAGACAGCTTTTAATTAATCTAGGGAGCCTTTCCATCCCTGAGCTACCACTCTGAAAAAACAGGGAAACCCTGGAAGCACGTTCCCCTAACAGCAGCATGGAAACAAGATCCCCTGCACTACCAGACCACATATTCATAAAATAGTTACACAGCAACGCTGCACTGAGCCCTAGATCAATAATGTTTCTCTTAGCAGACTCCTTGATCAGAAGAATAAATGGTTTCAGGTACAGCACTGATTCAAATTTCTATTTTCATCTACTTGGATACGTGTGTTGTATTCTACAGTGGATAAATGCAGTGTTGAACTGCTGTGACCAGCAGAAATGTTGTTTGTCTGTCATGGTGATGATACCAGCAGATATTAAGTGGTTAGCAGTATGCAAAGTCCATCAGTACTAATCTGTCATCTTGCAGCAAATGTGGCCTCAATACTGTATGTAAAGATTGTATTAGAATAATTTCCTCTGTTTTCCCAGGTGTATGAGTGATTTTAATACCACTTGTTCTAAAAGTTAGGGAATTTGCTAATAGAAAGTAATCTTTATGCATTTATTCATAAGTTAGATACGGCACAGAAATTTAAATTCTATAGCAAAAAGTGTTTCTAGAAAAAGATAATAATGACTAAAAGAAACCCACAGTTATATCATTTTCTCAGTGAGGAAGGTGTGTTTGAAAGTAAAAGGTTTGCTTCTGCAAGTTGGGAATTGATGCCAATTCTCTTCCACCTCCATTATCCTTAGGCTGTGTAAAGTCTTATACTGCTTAAAATAGATGATTTTGAGGAAAGGTTTGGTCAGCTTCTTTGAAATCCAGTTGAACTACTGGGCTGAAGTTTATGAGTTAAGGAATGAATGTAGTGATCTCTTTTAGACAAAGATGAGGTGTTCTGCCTTGGATGTTTCCTTTTTTTTAATTTTATTTTAAGTATAGAATCCATTTTTAAACTCAGGCTGTAAGATAACTTTGATAAAGTAAAGGTTCTGTTTCTTTTTTCATCCTGCCCTAGTAGCCACTGTTCATTTCACACAGAACTTTCTGCAGTGCACAGCTGGGAACTCTGTCCTGTTTCTTGATTCTGTCTCACTTTACTCTGTCTTGTTGAAATGAGGGGTTTGTATTTTGTTACCACATATGGAAGATAAGAATTCTAATTGATCTGCAATTAGAATGGGAATAGGGAAGCTATAAATATGTTAATGTCCACCAATTAATTTTTACAAACACGTTCCAATATCCCACACAGCACAGGCACACAGCTGCACTGTTGTTTTGGTGGCTGTGCTGTACCTGATGTGGTCAGAGCAGGTTTGGTGTGCAGTGTCTGGACAAATGCAAGGCCCAAAGCAGACATAAAACAGGTTTAAAGCTCGGTAACATCTGAACACTGTTTCCTGCCTCTACTTCTCCTTTTCATATTTGGCATAAGCTGCCATGACCTCTGCTGCTATCCTTTAACAGGATAACTTTACAGCAGGGAGGCTGGCTTGGCCTCAGATGTCTCAAACTTCCACTGAATTCCACTTGCACCATATGTGCCTGTGACTGTGTGTGTTGATTTAGTGCTGTGGGCTCTAATCCCACCCTCTCCACCTTCCCATCCCAAAAGAGCTCACAGAGTTCACTTGCACTACTTAATTAAAGACTTTATTACACATTTCTGGCTGTAACCAGGGCTGTTAGAACCTCTCTCCCTTCCCCCTCACCCTGATTCTTCTAGCAGTAAATGTCCAGAAGTTTCTGTTGCAAGTGCCTAGAATAATTAATCCTAGCCTGAGCATTCCAGAGTAAAGAAATGTACATCTTAAAATCAGATATGTATCTTTAGAGACATGTGGACTTATCCTAGCAGCAAGTCACTTGGAAAATCAATCATATTTTAATGGGCTTAGTACACAGAAGTGCCTTTTTCCATTGAAAAATTATTAGGGACCTGCAAGTTTTAAAACTTGAAAGCCCCTGAATTAAAGGCAGGTTCCAAAGAAGAGTACAAAGAAATATTTTCTGTTCTCGGAATATTTTTCTGTTTTTCTGTTTGAGATGACGATGGACCTCTCCTTCCCCACTTCATTCCCACATTTCTGTAAACACAGACCCTGACTCTTAAAATTTCATTTTAAAACAAATACTTTTGTCAGGGGAGAAAAAAAAAAAATCATTACACATCTTCGTATTTCACTTGTTAGAGATGAACTCAAGTATTCCCTTTCCTTGCAGTGAAGAGGAAAAATGTTACTTCTACATTTGGTATTCTGCCACTTTCAAAACACACTCATCAGAATTAATCTCTGTATAATTACCAGTTGCATTTTAAGCTCTAGAAATATCTTGTCACTACAAATTCTGCAATGCAAAATTTATTGTATTAATTATTCACATTTTCAAGGAATGGTTGGAGCCCACCTTTCTGTACTAAGTAAGATTACCCAGTTGTCTGTATAAACTCTGTTTACTTCTTTGTTCTTTCACTATTTATTGCTCATTGCCTCTTTTGCTGCCTTAACTATCAATCCTTTTGTGAACTTTTGCTGTCAAAGGAGCATCATTAATGTTGAGACATAATAACCATAATAACCAGTGAGGTTATTTCCCTGGAACAAACAACAAAAAAAAATGCTGTTCAGTCTACAAGATACAGCTTTGTCTTGATTCTTTGCTATAAATAAAAGAAAAAAAAAGAAAATATTTTAAACACTGGCTGTGCTGAATGTTTCAGTTATATACATATTCAGTTGTTGACATACTCTTGAGGCACATGGTCAGTCATGGCTTTCTGTATATAAAGGTGGGATAGTGACACAATTTCTGTAGGTAAACACCTTCAATAGATTAATAGGGGAGTCTATAGAGAAAAAGTGTCTGCTGGTATATAAAAGAAAGGGTTAAACATGGAGGAATTTGGTTTATTCTCTAATGCTGCATGTGGTCTCTGAAAATCAAAGCAGGAAGCATCATGGAGCTTGGAAAATGATGAAACCACAAGTCATTTTTAACTAATTCCTCTATGCCCTGTCACTGAATTTTACAAGATACAGCAGAAAAAAACCCACCATGTGGTTTCATTTAAACATGCATTGGCTCTCCCAGGGGAGCCCCACGCAGAAAATGAGTGCAAAGAGGACAGGATTTGGAGTCCTGCTTGGTACTGATGTATCCCACGTCCCTTTCTGTGCTGGAGCCCAAAATCCAGAAGTGCAGGGGGACCCATAGAAGCTGCAGGGAAATGGAAATATAATTCCATGCCAATAAAATATGGAGGAAGAATTGGTGTTCCCTTTACTTTCTTGCCCCTACAATTACCTCTGGCTGCTGTCAAGACCCAGATCTAGGTTAGAAGGTACCCTGGAGGTCTTGGCTAATCATTTATTTTCTCCATTAAATTAAAATATCTGTCTGCCTTGCCACACTTGTGTTTCATATCTCTGTGATGAAAATAGGAACTTGTTCAGAGCACTTATCACATAGATAAGCAGGTAATTTATATCAAGATCAAGACAGCTTCTGGAGGTGTTTGTGTACAGAACCTTTTGCAGGGGGGTTCTTCCTTTCTGGGTGGGCCTTTGTGTGTGGTAATGATTTTGAAAGCTGGAGCACAACTCTGAGTTAGTTTGGGGTTTTTTTTGGTTGGTTGGTTGGTTGGTTGTTTTTTTTGTGGTATATATCCATTTTGTTTGACTGGCTCTTGAACTAACTATTCAGGATTTGAGTCTTTTTTTCAGTTACTTGTCCAGCATTTTGCTAGTTTAAACATTGAGTAAATAAGATAATTACCCTTCTAAATTTCTGAGGAAAAAAGGCAACATTTTAATAGCAATTTTTGAATAAAAATAGATCTGAGATAGATTATTAATTAGAAATTGCCATTCTCCATAATATACATAATCCTATTACTTTTTATGCCATTATTTTTTTCCAAGAAATTAACACAACAATCTAAGAACAGTTACGAGAAATTAAGTAAGAAACTATGTTCATGAAAATGATGCAAATATTAATAATGACAAAGTTCTCCATTGGTTCTTAAAGATCACTAATAACATTTTCCTTCTGCCTGTGTTAAATTACCCTGCTGAATTATGGCATGGGCATCTAACTACACTGCTGACAAAAAAAACCCCGGTTTCTTCTTAAAAAATCATTAATTTAAAGATACAGAAAGTATCACTGGAGTTAGTTAAAAATTCTGAAACAAGAATTTGGGCATTTAGTCCTCTTCTAGAAGAATTATTTCAGTTGTGTCCATAGGACTATAGTACAAGCATTTCCAAGTATGTTCAGTCCTAAAATCTTAGAATATTCATTTAGAAATAATGCAATTGCCTTTTTGTCACCAACATTTGTAAGATCTTTGCACTGAAATATTTTCTAAAGGGAATACTTAACAAAATTTCATTTGTTACTTTGAAGCTGTAGTGATTCAAGTCTTTTCTCTACCCTTAAATTAGCACAAAATGTGAATATCTTTGTCAATATGAATAGTTCTGAATGTAACAAACAGGACTTACAGAACTTCTTGCAGCCTTCCCTATCATAAATGAGAGTCTCTCCCTTCCATATTTTGCTCAGGCCCAGTTTAAATGATGTAGGACTGACACACTCTGAACAGAATTAAACTGCTGCAGAGCAAGTCTGTGAGGGCAAAAGAGGATGGAGCACACCCTGATAAATGCATGCCCTGGTTCAGTTCCAATAATTCCAGGGGCTGATGAATTCTACTGCCAAGGGATTTCGCTATGTAAATCTCCCTGCCTGAAGCTTTGCTGAATTTTATAAGAACAGAGCATTGGCTTTGTGTTGCTAAACACAATAGTTAGTGGGTCTTGTGACCTTACTCTTCAGGGACTGGTTCTTTAAAAAAAAACCACAAAACCACACCAAGATGAAGAAAAGCTCCACAATGCACTGTGGAGCAGAAACAACGCCCTAGAGATCCCCTAAACCAAGGCAGGAGTTCACAATAAAAATTCGCAAGTGCAAGAGGAGTTTTGACAGAGCTGCTGGCTGGCTGTGGGTTTGCTGGGGCAGTCCCATGCAGGGCAGGGTGCTGCAGGTGACACTCAGCAGTGACATGCTGTCCTGCCAGGAGAGTGCCTGGCCCTCGATAGGGTGGCCAGGGGACAGCAAGAGCTGAGGGCTTCAAGGAGCTCATGCAGCCAAGGGTGAGGTCAGCCAGGCACACTGTAGGGTTATTGCTAAAGCAGGACACAGGGTGAATCTCCAATTTCTTTGTGCAGCTCTTCCTCTCCACCTCATGGCTGCAGCTCGCTCATTCCTGAGCAAATGTCATGGGTTTGGTGTGAATCAATCTCCCTCTGGCTGCTCAGACACTGGCCATGGCTCCTCCTTTGGGCTTCCCTTTCCTGCCAGCAGCAAGTCCAAGTCTTGCTGGCTGCAGAGACCAAATCTTGGAAGCTGAAGCTGAGCCTTTAAATTTGAAAGCTGAAGGTGGCTCACTTTGGTAAAAATGCAGAGAAAACGTTAAAAAATGCAATTACTATAAAATTTCAGCTATTTCTCCTTTAACTTGAAAAACTTGTATTGCTTTGCAGAATAATTAAAGCTTGCCTATCTTATTTCTTATTTCTTTTTTTTTTTTCTTTTTATTTTGGTTTCTTTTCCCCCTTTTTCCCTACATGTCTTTCCATCTAGGGAAATGTGGGAGATTGGTAGAGCTGGTGAGCTCTTTGATAGGAGAAGGAAAAGTCCTAGACAGAGCTAGAAGGAGATGCTGCTAAAGAATCTATTTGCAGACGTTTTTTAACTCACAGTTTGAGAGGTATCTGCTTCTGTTTACTCTTGTCTCACTTCTTAAAAGTGCTGATTTTGAAAGGCTGGAAAGCATCGCTTCTTTTCCTGCAGCTTAGGACAGAAGTAGTGACCTAAACTCCTTTCCAGCCCAAGAATTACTTTCACGTCAGTATTAGGTTAAATATAAATCAAATTACTCTCAAATAGCACACACTTGCATAAAACAAATGTATATTCTCTGAAAGTGTTACAAACTCTAATAGATTTGGATTTTTTTTGCTTTTTTTTTACTCTTAGAAGTCTGTCATTGGCTGAGTATAAGTGGAAGAAACAGATTTTTCAGTCTAGAAAGTTGTCTCCCAAATAATCATATGAAAAGAGACGAAAAATTGCTTTACAGTTTTGCTCCTGTAAAGAATGGTAAAAGCAGCAACTCACATGTTCTACAAAAAAGTAATAAAAAGCCTTATCAAAAAATCCCTAAAACAAAACCAAACCCTTTTGTTTGTTTTCTTTTTTCTATGAAATTTTTTCCTCATGAAAAAAAAAAATACAAGAATATTGTGTAAGATGGTTTGTATGATAATTTCAAAAAAGCTGAAGAGAGCTTTTTGAATTCATAGTAACGTTTGACTCATCCTCCTGGGTCTCCTCAGCACATTTTTTTCCTGAAGTTTCAGCCCAATGCACAGAACTGATTTGCCTTTTATTTTTATCCCCATTTATAGCAATGTTTTCTGAAGAGGCATTAGCATTTATCATGACAGATTCAGTCATCAAAGTAAATATCTGCTGTCTGCCTCACTCTGGTTTTGACTTGATTTATGATGTTGTGGAAACACTAATATTAGTCTTTTAAAGATTAAAACAATGCTTAGACAGAACGGACAGTAATCACTTTTGAAAAGGTTGAATACTGTGATTTATAGGATTCCTTGAATATAAAGATTTAATCTTTGAATGTTTTTATCCAGATGCCATGTCTTATGAATGGCCAAAATTGAGTTGACAATATTAGCATATGACTGGCATTACAAAGAAATTAAATATATTACATATAGAGATACATTAAGCTGTCCTGCACATTAATACATTATAGGAACAGGCTTAATCTTCACAGCACCTTTTTAATTTTATTAAAGGTATTGTACACCCTGTACTTCTTTTCCATTACTGCAGTGTGAATTTAGCATTCATGAGTCTTGCCAGATTAACAGAAAAAATATCTTCTCTCTGCCCATTCTGCAAAGGCCCTGCATAATTTATTGCAGAAGAAACCAATATATACATTTATCAATGCAATTTTTTCTATAGGTTTTATGAACCACTGGGTGCAATGCAGTACTTCTCAGTAAGTAATTAAGGTTATTATCTATCTAGTTCATTGAAATTTTTCTTGAGGGGGCCTAACACATCTAATCCAGGGAGTCCTTCTGAAAATGGAAAATAAATTGCTGCCTGAAGTTGTTGTGATAACTAATCCGTGGTTGGTGTCCCCCATGATTGTCCTGGCCAGTTGTCATGGTGCCTTTGATTTGGGCAGATCCCTTTGGCTGCTCATAACCTGAACAAATCCAAAAAGGTTCATGGACCAGTACAGCTCTGCTCCCACAGCTGTGGCTTTCCAGGCTGGCAACTGTGACTTGGGATTGAAGCTTTTTTTAGTAGCCTGATAAAACTCTATCAGAAGGCAACAATTTTCAGCCTTGCATTTGTAGTGGCCTTAACTTAGTTTTTGATTTGACAACTACTGTTTAAACTGGTATTTGTGGAGAGTTTCTCTGTGGTGTGAATCCCTGTGTTATCCCTGTCCTATTCCTGTGTTAGTTACTTGTTTGTGCTGGAAGAGTTATTTCTACCATCAATTATCTGTATCACACTGGTATCTAAAGACCCTGGTGCTGCACTAAATGCAATGCAAATGCATGCAAGGTCTCTACCCTTGCCCTGGAGATAATAGCTCTAATTTATTTTTGTATCTGAGATGTTATCACCCCGTTATCTGAACAAATGTTTATCTCTGGGCACCTCTGTGAGGCGGTGGGATATAATCCCCAAGTCAGAGATAAGGAACTGAAAGATTGTGACTTGTCCAAGGTCACATGAAAAAAAATCTGTGGCAGAGCTAAGAGAACGTAGATGTCTGATCCTGGCTCTCGTGCTAAGTACATGGCTTCATTCTGGTTTCAATAAGAAATAGATTATCTCATATTGGCTTTAAATGAGGAAATCTTTAAATTGCAGAGCAGCAAATAAAGTGACCTGGGCATTTGTCTATTACAATTAGCTACTAATTTCTACTTTTCATGGATGCCTGAATCTTTTCCCTTGTCTTGACAGCTACTTTCCTTCCCACCACATTTTAGCTGGTTTCAATTACTGTAACTCCACCCATCTCAGGATCTTCCCTTAGATTTTCACTTTTCTTAGCCCTCAGAAGCCCCCCAAAGTTTACCAAATCCACTGACCTTGAATTGTGACTCACTGTACCTCCAGAGTCTCATTTTTATTATATGTATTTGGACCAGATTTTCTTGGAAGAATTCAACATTGCAAATTTGCTTGAGAATTTTTTTTATTTTGGTGATGTTTTGTTTGCTTTTTTACTCTGTAATGTCTGCTTTCATTAGAGATAATGCAGAGTCCTTTTTTTTTAATTGAACTGCTCTTGTGTCACTATTTTTTATCCTCCTCTTCTGACTACTCAAAAAAAAATTTAAAAAGCATGCAGCAGTCCTGGCAATATTTTTCAACTGAGTTTTTTTAAGCAGTAGTAAGACTTGATGAGCACAGAGTGATGGCACACACACAGCAATGTGGGACACACTATGTCATTGACAGGATGATATTCTCTCAAAATAAGAACTTCCATTGAAAGCCACGAGTTTCAGCTGAAGCAAAGCACAAAGGTGCTTGTGGACATTTCTGAGAGAAAGGTGTAGAAAGCTGTGAGGCAGTGAAAGCTAAAGAGAGTGAGGTTAAAGGCTCAAAGAGCAGGATGCTATTCCTGCTGCTGTGCCTGACCTGGCCTGTGACACTAGAAAAGTCACTTCTCTTTGCTCCTGTTCATCCTTTTCAGCTTTGATGTGTTCTGTGTGCAGCTGGGACTTTTGGGCAACATAACCCACATTCATACCATGATAAATTTCTTGATCATCCTCTAGGCAATTATACAGGAAGTCCACCAGACTGAAGCTCCAAAAAAACCCCAAACCAGTCTTCAATTTAACAGCAAATAAACCCAACAAATTCTTGCTCACTTTTAGCAGAAACAACCTTTGCTACAATTATAGACTCTAGAGAAAGGATCATACTGTGGGGACACTGATTTCTTTTATCACTTCAAGCATATATTTACAAATTATTTTGGCTTATATTTGTCTCTAGGGACAGGCATGCTTGGAAAAGTATCATTCTTACCTTGTCTTTTCTTAACATCTGTCCCCCAAACAACATTTCTAATATATGAAAGTATGTTTTATAGGATTAACTTTAACCCAAGACTATTAGATTTTCCTCCAGATGATTATGTCCTACTGTTCTGGGTTTTTCCTGCAAATACTACAGTCCCTCTGTAAACCATAATAGTTATCCTGTGGATTTTTTTATTTTTTTCCAGCAGAATACTTCATGTATTAATCACAATCTAGGTGGTAGTCTGAGGAAACAGGATTGTCTCAAAGTAAGAATTGAACATGTGTAATTTTATGATGTTTGCCTCAACTGCTAATGTATCCAAGCTACCCATGCCCTCTGGAACATCACCTCTTTAGCTGTGCTGCACTTGGTAGCAATTTTATTGTTTTTTTAGTTTTTTATTAATTTTCCTTCTTGTGCCATGAATACAGCAATCTTCTTTTCCAATATCCATTTGCTCTTTGCCTCACAGCCATTAGAAAGCTCCTGTAAGCAACAGGCAGGCCAGAGTTTTTGGAGTTGGCTTTATAAAAACATAAATACTCTTCCCTGATTTTTTTTCTAACAAATACTTCCTCTTGCAACTTTGTACCTTTAATAGGAATTTTCTTACAGCAGTAAACCCTGACTTGCATCCTTTTACCTTTGATTGCTTCAAAATGAATAGCATTGTCTTGCTTTCTCACATCAAACAGCATGAAAAATATGCTGCAGCACATCCCACTTCTCCCAGAAATTCCTCTGGGCTGATTCTGCTGTTCTCATTCCCTCTGTTTTCCTTTGGAAGCTCTTCCAAAGTATTGTTATCATTGTAATTCTTACATCTTATTCAAAATGTTGGCATTGGCTTGGTTTCCAGTGATTTCTGTGACATTTGCTGTTCCCTGTAATATAACTTACTCTTTCAAACTTGGGCCATCACACTTTTTTTTTTTTTTTTTTTTTTTTTAAATCCTAATTCTTTCTGGAAACAATTCAAGTTCTCTGTCACATCACAGTGCTGGAGTAGCATGAGGAGCAACATCCTTTGTTTAGATAAATCAATATGGATATGTTGAAACAAATTTTGTCTCTTTCAATAGAGTTTGAGTGTTTTCTGTTTCTCTAAATCCTTGCCGTTTTCCTTTTAACAGTTAACCTCCATAAACTGCTTTCATCCTTAGATTGGTCCATAGTGTTTAGAAACATTTTCCACTTTACCTTCTGTTAATAGAAACGTGTGTGTTTTATATTCAGTGGCACATGTTAATCACTACCAAAGAGAGTGACAGAGCTGCCTTTTATTTGGTGTCTGAGATTTAAAGGGGTTGCTATTCTGTGAAATGAGGTTTATGACTCATACCAAAGTCTATTTCTCCACAGTATTATAAAAGTGGCTTCTTCTCATCCTTTCTCTCCACAACTGGCTTTCTCTCAACTGCTGGCTGACACTGCCATGGAAAAGAAAAAAGAATGGACATCTTCTGCTGTGTGGTGTAGAATAATAAAAAGAACTCTAACATCTGTCAGCACCTGCTCTGCCTAGAAATTGTATCCCAATCCACAGATGCTTGGTTACCAGGCTTGTAATCTGAATCTGTAATTTTGTGTTTCCCAGAAGAACAAGGACACCCTGTACCTTTCACTTGTACTTTTATTTTGTGTTTGTCAACTTTGAGAATGGATGTGATCTGTTGTTGTTACAGAATCTCTCCTCCTACGCTGGGCATTGTTTTAGTTTGTGTTTTTTAAGAGTGTTATCCCATTTCTTCTTGACTTCTCTGCTCATTTCAGGCTGACCTTGCCAATTTATTTCATCCTGTGTGTCAGTTACCCTTTGTGTACTGAAAAACACATTCCACCTAAATTGCTCATAGGTTAATCCCTTCCTTATAACTTCAGTCACTGACATCTTGCTTTTGAATTAGTTACTATCATTTTGTTGACCTTATCAATCTCAACAATGTCCTTCTTTCTTCTAAACCAGCAATCAGAACTGAATGCTCCAGCGTCTCTATAATCTCAAATGCACCTCAAAACCTAACGATAATCATTCTGTTTCCACTCCAGACTCCAAAATAAATGTTTGTGATGCTTTACTTTACTTTTTGCTTACTGTGCTGCAGAGCAAGCTGCATACACCAATTAATTAATCATGGATACTTGAGGGATTTTGAGAGGTAGGAGCAAAGGCTTTGTGAGTCATGTATGTCTTGGTTATACTATTAAAATTCTACCCTCCTATTGCAGAGCCACAGACTATAAGAGGGAACACTTTCCAGGTCTCAGATGCCTCTTTACTGGGCTTTTGAGGTCTGTGAAACTCATACAAGCAGTTCACTTAACCTTTGGGAAGGGGACTGTCTTGTGGTGCTTTACAGTGCGTGATTTCTCGAGCAGAATTTATTTATAGGATCTGAAAAAGCAATTTCCTCTTCAGCCTGTGATAGGGGGTTCAAAAGTAAAGAAAAAAAGAAGATCCCTACAGATCCCTACAGGGTTGTCAGAGATAAGGCACAGACCTTTCCTTCTAGAAGTCAAAACAAAGCATGTTTCAGCTCATGGCTGTCACTTTTGCACGGGTCTCTTGATATTACCAAACCCAGCTTTGGCTTCCTGTCTTCAGATTTGCCTTGCTGTTTTAATTTCTTTATTTAAAAAAAAAATTTAGAAGTTGGCTTTATAGTTGTAGAGAATAAATTCTATTGTTAGAAGGCAATTTTATTTTAAATGTCTCAACCTATTTAACTCCCTTCCCTGTCACAAACTACATGTAATTGAAAGTGGCCCCTCTCAGATGTTTACATTTATGTGTAGTTAGCAGCTGACAGTACTACAGGTTATCTTACTGTATTCTGTGCTGGGTTCAAATCTACCAAAATCAGTGTGACAACTGTGACCCTCCTCCCACAGGAATAGCACTAATCTGAAAATTTCAGTCCAGTGATCGCTGCCTCCCAAATTTTAACGCCTGCAAACGATGAAGGTGTGACAGTAACAGTCACAGTGCTACCTGATGATTATCAGGGGCATCATAAGGGAGGTGTTGGCAGAATTTCAAAGCAACAGTGAAAGCAGCCCTTTTCACAACATTAAGTTGCATGTGTTTATAAAATAAGACTGAAAAAATCCTAAATTATAAAGGAGGCAGAAGAGGACAGGGACTAGAACTGAAAAACTTGTTCCAAATACTCCTAAATTTCCAGTGTTACATCCATGCACTTTCAATAACATTACCATCATTTCATGGTAATGAATGCTATTAACAAAGTTTCAAATATGACAGTCACTGTTTATGTGCAATTTGTAAGGAATTTTCACTGAATTATTATGAGTTGAAATCCATCTAAAATCTGGAAGCATTCAATAATTTTTCTGAAAGATTAAATTCACTACTCAGTGAAATTATAATACTGCATGAAATAAATGGTAGAGAGAAAAATAATTCAATGGTTTAAACCCTTCCATATTTGCAGACTTCAGCAGTCCTCTGTAAAAAACCACTTTTTCCATCCATGCTGCTCTCTCTTTAGACAAAGAAGTAATAATCCCTTTCCCATGCTATGTTGCAACGATGAAACTTTTTATAGTTTGTGATGTTGATTGTAATAGGGGTTGATGAATATAGGAAATAGATAAATAGATGGATGTGTGTCGGGAAAAGGTGCACTAGTAAAAATAGTATACATTTCTTCTTTTAATAATTTGTTCATTACGAGAAAGAAGCTGTAGTTGGCCCTAGATCAATATATGGACATGAGGAGGCATTGACAGATGCAAAGAAAAAAAAACATACAAAAGGAAACTTTACATTTCAGTCTGAAAAATATGCTTGCCATTGGCCTAGCCTGATATTAAAATAGATTTTTTGGTGAATGGAGAGGGACAGGATCTTTCCACCAGTTACAGCAAACAACCAGATTCTATCACATTTGCTCCAGCTCTTCCCAGGAAAGTCCTGGTACCTCAGAGACTTCCTTCTCCAAATCAAATGTCCCTTCCAATAACAAGTATGAGAAAATATCTTTTCAGTGCATGATTACAGCCTCCTTTCCCAGTATGACAAGATAAAAGGATATTCTCAGATATTATCATACATCTGAGGTGACAAATGTTTAATTCTGGGGAATTACATCTTATGTGAAGAATCATTTGTGAAGAACTCTGGATAATTTACCAGCATAGATAGGTAAGGTCCTGCCAACATGAGAGATTCCTTAGAGGCTGCTAAGGGACAGGAAGCCCAGAGTCCATCCAGCAAAAAAATGCTTTGCAAGAGTCTCTGGCTATGTGACCCCATCCCTGGCAAAGCTGCAAAAAACGAGCCTCTTAATATACTTAAGTTATTGTTTTCAGACAGCTTTAAATGAATAATTGCCTCATGACACAAACCTGCTTAGCACATTGAGCAGCATCCTGCCTATCAGTTCAGCGTGGCCCCACAGCGTGCTCAGCCTCATCAAGGACTCACTCACCTTTCACCACAGTTGCTTTGGGATAATGAAAGAACATCATCAACACGGCTTCCTGGAGGCAGAGATAAGGATGCTGGAAAAGTGCTAACATGATGGATACAGAGTACATGAGATCCTGCTGGCGATTGTTTTGTTCAGAGGACAAAATGCCACTCAGCAGCCAGACACAGGCTGAACTCTGACCTTAACATCTGACACTGGGGGGCTGGCAAAGTACACAGTGGGGCTGAAAGTGTGAGCTCTATCTGCATTGTGGTTGGAATCTTGAAAAGTGGGAAAAAGCCACAAAAACTCTGCCACGAGGATTAAATGTTAGCCACATGGTATTTCCCTCAGGATGAGAAACAAAAAAGCTCAGAGGATAATATTTATGTTATACAGGTTTTGCACTGGAGAGACTGTTTTGAACCAAGTCAGATGTAAACCACCAGGAAGTTTTACAAATTTTGGTCATACACCTCATTTGGGAAATTTAACTCCAAAAAATGCAGGACTTGAGAGCAAACTCCACTGTTGGACAAAAGGAACAGAAAAGCTGGATTTTGGGGGACTCTTTGCTTTGGAAAGTGAATTCTATCTCTGTTTACAATACTTGATAAATTACCTCAAAGAGAGAAGACTAGAAAAAAGAAAAGGCAGGCATTAATAGCATTAACAGACTTTTCAAAATTAAATGCTACAGAACAAGATATTCTAACCCAAGCTGAAAGTTTGATAGAATAACAGGTATAACAGTTGTCCAGTATTGAAAATGAACAATATTTTCTACTTAACTGGACAAGGATTGGCCATGGTTTTGTCACAAGCTATAGATTTCAGCCTTGTAGCAGCCAGAGTAGATTCTGCCAGCCAGCAGAATTGGCATGGCACAGACCAAGACTCAAGTGTAGTGAAAGTCAAGATGTGTTTTTCATTGGTGATGCCCTAGGTTATAATGTGAAAAGGTAATAAGTGAAAATCTCTATGTAGCCATGTAAACTCCAGAATAACTCAAATAATTTGTTTCTTTTCTACCCATTTGCTGCCTTCTTTACAGTAATAGCTTTGACACATTCCACACACAGTGAAAGAAAACCTTTGAAATCTGATGATCAATGTGCTGCTTGTGTCTGGGATGAGAATTCCACTGGGCTGAGCACACACCAAATTCCTATGGAATGGCAGCCCTGCTCCTTGAATTGCTGGTACTTTCTGCTCCATAGTCTGCCCCCACACATCCTGGGTATTTAAACAGATCTAAATGGCTCCTTTATCTTCTTAGCCTGCAGTGAAAATAAATCTCGTGCCTTGAGCATGATACCTTTGCATTCTACAGAGCTAAAAACTGTGGGGAGTTACTTTTTTAGTAAGACAGAAGCTTCTAGGAACTACTTTAGAGCTGCTGTCTGGGACTATAATTCTTCCCTTGACATCCTTTTGCCTCAGTAACCTTGTCTCTCTTAATCGCTGCATTTTTTAACTTGATATTCTCTTCTTTATTTGTTTTCCAATTGACTCACTTTGTCTAGCAGAATAATCTCTAGCCCCACATGGTCCACAGAATTTAAGAGCCCAGGCAAAACTAATTGGAAAGATAATATAAACACTGTGCTCAGAAGGGGAGACATGACACATAAATTACTAGATGCCTGTGAGCTCGTGCCATTCTCAGCCACTGCTTCTTTTCCCTCTCTGTAATTGCTGCTGGGGAATGGATGCAGAGCTGGCAAGACAGAGGTAGTTTACAAATAACTGTGCATAAACATGGAAATCCTCTGATAGGAAAGGCCACAGAGTTCATTGTTTAAATATTTTTCTGACAATGGTGCTCCTGAACTTTTTTGTAAATACTGAAACCATAAGCAATTAGGGAATAAGCAACGATTCAGCTGGAAAGTTCTGTGTGAAATGATTTCCTGATAGTGTTGGATGCTTTCCTATTAAAAGAAAAATCTTCATGGTTTTATTTGACAAAGGGGATTAAAACCATGTAAGATGGGCAGCCAGTACCCAATGTAGCAAACTTAGCAAATATAATTGAATGCACCTTTGTCTTAGTCTTTGATAAGAAAGGTTTTATAAGGGATTAAAAAATTCTTAAAAACTGCTAAACTTTGACTTGACTTTCACAATGATAACTTTTTGCCAAATTGTCTCATAAATTATTAATAGAATCTTCAGTATTAAATCAGGATTTATCCATGAATACCAAAAATTGACTACATTTGTTAGCCACAAACATGACAACCTGGGCCAATTGTGCATATTATTGTAAATTTTTTTGTGGGCTTAAAGTGGATCTCACCCTCAAGCTGTCAATCAAATGAAAGTATTTAGGGGGCTCAGAAATTCTGTGGTTGCAAATGGAAGGGTTAATTCATAAAGAGCAGCAACTGGAAGTTCTAAATTTGATCAGAGAGGGAGAATTAATTGTGGAGGAAGAGTCACCTCAGGTGTAGGGAAGGAAATGGCAGCTTGGTTTCTTGATTTATTTCTGGAAGGAAAGGTAAAATGGTAGAGAGGTGCTTTCTTTTCAAGCACCTTGAAAAATTGTTTCATTTTGGTCTTCTCTACATAATATCACTTTTTTACACCTTTGAAAGAATTCTTGCTTAAGAAATACATTAGTGGGAGTTCCCTCTCCTGTTGAAAGAACAGAACTGTTATTCTGGGTGGATATTTTCATTAATTTGAATAAGACATGGCTTGGTCTGCCTCTGAATTCGTGGAGCAGAAGGGTACTTAAGCAAGAGATCCATGGGGAAAAGAACTCCTTGCACTCTCGTACTATTTAGGTAATGGGAAAAGGTTTTATAGCTGCTGGTGAAGAGAAGCAAAGGAAGATGCAACAGTTGTGTTTATTTAGCTGTCATGTTACTGAGGTTTTATTCCTAATTCCTTAGTACTGCTAAAAATATCAAAGTTCAGCACGCAAGTTACCTGTTAGTTGACTGCTAGAAGTGCTGCCACCAGTCAGAAATAGTGACTATTTAATTATCTCATGTTAAATTACTGTCTGCTGCATTTGTAGCAAAACCATGAACTCTATTGTCAACTGCAACTTGATTTATTTAGTGTTAAACAAACCAAGCTACGCTAAAACTGTGGGTTTTGCTAGGGGTTTTTCTGTGGTTTTGGATTGTAAAAAAAAAATAATTTTATTTCATTGTTTCTTCTCCCCTCTCTGTACCTTCTATTGACACCATGACACAGTCAGTGGTTTATAGTGTATCTGAAGTGGTGTCATCATGATGAAATGGTGTCATCAGGCCAGGCTTCAGTTCTTTGTTTTGACAAATACTGTGAGATACTTCATTGAAAATAAGTAGTAAGCTGACATTTGCAAGTGGAAAACTACTTCCATTAAACCTTTTCTCTCTAATTTTAAACCCCCTCACTAATAAATGAAGGTGGCAGGAAATATCTCTGTATATTAGAGTACTATGAGGTGCAATTTGAAAGTGACACAGGTGAAAAATTCTTCCTGTAATAAAGTATTGATTTTGTTCATGGTCAGGACTGAAAGAACAGGATATGTAAGAATAAATGCCTCTGATTCTGAGCAATAGTAAACACAGGGTTTAGTGCTTCAATAATTATATACATTATAGAAAATCCAGAGAAGGTGACGGGCGAGGTAGGAAAAAATACAGATGGCTTTTTGAAGGAAAAGAAATTGGAAGAAAGCCCTCCAGTCCTTGAAATACATTCACTCCTAGATTAGTAAACAGAGCTGAACATCTGCTCCAAGCAAACCACCTCTGGAGCAATGAGGTGTCACTGTGACAAAAGTGCATTTTCAAGGCATTAGAATTAACTTGACTGAAGTAAATGGACCAACTGGTTTTAAATACTAGACAGAACAGTTTGTCATGAAACATGTGACATCTTGCTCATACAGCAATATTTTAAAACTGTATGTGCAGCAGTTCTTCAGCAAATAATAGGTTTTAGAAGAGCACTGCTCAGACCCTCCATCAGGCCCTGTTACACTGAAATACAAATAAATTCTCAATGGATACCTCTTTATAAAGTTATTTTATCTGTGTTCCTAGAGGTTCTTGGAGCAAAACATTAAGAGGATTATCTCTTTTCCTTTGAATGAGCTTGCTGTCTTAAGGGAGAAAAATCAATAATTAGTTTACATGTTGTTCAGAGTCCCCACTCTTAAGCTTCCAATATCTGCTGAAATTCTAAACTGAACTTTTAAAGATTACCTGGAGAAAAGGCTTGTAACTTGAAAAGCACAAGACAGTTGTTTGGAGTTTGGGATAGATTTTTGGTTTGGTGTGTATCTGTGACCTTTACTGAAAGGTGTATGTTCAACATGTACACTTTAGGTCCCATGTCCCTTAACCTGAGTTCACCCCATCTCCACTCTCAAGAACCCCCTCCCAAAGCACATATAAATTTAAACCCATTTAAAATGGAGGAAAGTCACACTCCCTACAGCCAGCTGTTGTTCTCCTGCTGTTGCCATTTATTTTAAATGAAAAGCTCAATATCAGCAGCCTGTATCTTTCAGGCTCGTTCAGGTGATAAGTTGTGTGTGGAAGCTTAAGGTAAAAGATTGGGCAGGACAGATAAGGGAAAGAAAATTCCAGATTAAGGGCATATTGAGTTGGACATCTACCTTTGGAGCAAGAGAGTTGTGGTTGTTCCTGCCACAAGGGACTCACCATAGGTTAGAGGTCTAAGGAGGTTTAACTTTTCCTGGAAGTGCTCCTAACACTGCATTTCACCTTGAATAGCACCTGAGAAATGGAGTATTCTGGAGAATGGCTCTTAAAGGCAGAATAAATAAGAGGAACTTCTTTCAAATATTGAGGGAACCAGGAATATAAATGGAGATCTGAGGATTTCTCCTCTTCCTGAGAGAGAGCAGGATCCATCAGGAGCTAACACTGGTGGTAACAAACCATTCAAAACCTGAGTTTCTCTGGGGAAGTGAGAACTGCTTAAGAACTAAATAATGAAAATGTGCAGAAGTATAAAAGTTCACATCTGCTGAACTGTCCATCCCCCAGACTGATCCCACCTATGATTTCTTTATCCTCCTAGGACAAGGAAGGCAGATCCCTGACTCATTACAGAATCTCAGCACAAGTTTTGTTTATACATGTGTTTTTAAAAAGGAAGTGCCTAATGTTTCTAAGTGACAAAAATGTGGTCTGCACTTTGTTTTGTTTCACTTTTTCAGGTTTTTGTAATATACTTTATTGTTCTCCACCTATATGGTGTCTTGTGATACTTAAAACAATGAATCCCATGATTGTGAACAAATGGAGGTTGAAAGTTTGGAAAAGTGTTCTAATCACCCAAAGAGTGAGTGAAAGCATGGATGTGTTTTCCAGGTGGACAGTGGTGATGGGAAACAAAAGTTATTTAAGGTAGCAGTTGATAGCCTGTAAGAGTAGATCGTACAATAAACTAAAAGAAGTTTCAGACACAAAGCTTGTCTTTGTCCAAAGTGCTGATATAGTTAAGGGGATCTGTTTCCTAGGGTTATAACTGCATTCTGTTGATCCCCATGATTTATGGAAAAACAGCGTTTGTGTCATCCCTCCCTGCCCCTTGATGCATATTTTGTCATTGCGTGTGTGGCTGTCACTTCTCTCTGAATCTCTGGAAAAGGGCTGCACCTTAAGAAAAGGTGTTATGGTATTCAGAGGGAAATTAAGTTCTCCTAGATTTTGTTTGTATAACACTGACATCCTGAAGATTACAAATTGACAACCAAGTATTAAGAGTTAGCAGCCAAAAAACACCAGAAAACACACCAAAAACCCACCAGAAAACACCTAAATGAAAACCTATGAATGGATCTCCATGGTATGAGCTCAAAAAACTGTGGCATAATAAGGACAGTTCCTATCTGCCTTGGAGATGACTGCTCATGTTGAAGAAGACGAGAAGAGGGCCCTTCACTCATGGCGTACAGAAATTTGGTGAAAAAAAAAAATATTAGGCTTTGTTTATTTCTAGTTCAGTTCCGGAAGTACAAAAGATTGAGCTGGACAGTCAGAGTAGCTGTTAATACTGCAATTAACCTTTTTGCTCAGTTTTTCCTTCACCTCACCTTTCTTCCTTCAAAACCCAGAGCCTTCATGTCTCCAGCCACAGAAAAAAAAATCTAAATCAGAATTTGGGAGCCTGCATTTGACAGATGTAGATACATTTACAGGCTTGTCAGGTTATTCAATAAGCTCTTGTCACAAAACAGTTTCAGTTTACCAAACTGTACATTGCCAAAATGTTCTGGTTTGCTGGGGATTTTGTTTGCTTAATGGACTTTCCTATAATTCAGGCTTTCCCTTCTGTAAGGAATAGACAACTGCCCTTTTAACAAAATTTGAAAAGAAATAGTAATTGTGTATGAGACAACTTTTACTTTGTCTTCAAGTGACACAGAAGAGTGCAAACTTGAGTTCTAATATATGTTTTGGATATTGAATAAATGCAGATTCCTTGAAGGATGTGCTATGAGTTTGTCAAAGCCTGCAATGCTGGAGATAGTGCTAATAGAGAGTATTTTGGAACAGAGAGGGGAAAAAGGAAGCACAGGACTGGGGTGATAATAACAGATGTAAAATGGGCTAAGAAGGGAGGAGTAGCTATTTTATGGGGGAGGGGGTCTACACAATCGTGATTTGGGAGCTTTAACAGGGTATCAGGAATATGATAGGGAGGAAATGTTGCTTGAAGTAGGCTATCTGGAAGAAGTACATCTCATATTTAGAGAATAAACTGTCAAAGGTAATTGGGTGACTTAGTTTTCAGCACGTAGGTCCTGTTAATAATGTGAAACAAGCTGACTGTCGACTTTCTTGGTGATAGATGTTGTTTAACAGCCTATGACTAGACCAGAGAAATATTTATGGCACAATGGAGTAATAAACTCTGATTAGAATACCTATTTACCTAAATAAATAAATAAGCACTCTGAAAATTACTTGAGACTGTTTCCCAAAGAACATGTCCAGGATTAACCTCTTTGACAAGTGACAGAATTTGTTTGTGAGCTTGTTTGCCAGGTAGTTCTGCCAGTAAGATGGGAAATGAACCAAGTTGGCTTCTAGTAGTAGGGGGTGGGACAGGTGGGTGGATGTTTTTTGTTTTAATTCAGTTATGGTTGACTGATGCCTGTTCTCAAAAAGAAAAAAAAAAAAAAACAAAATGAAGGTTTTGCATTGTTAATGCAAAACAAAATGGAGCATTAATGAATAACAACTGCCTGAACCAGTCCTGTTCTATGTAAAGACTTCTCAGTTCATCTCTTTGCCAAAGTTGCATGTAAAACCATTTTTAAAAGGCTTTGGTAGGAGTTGCTGCTTTTAAGTTGATATATTCCATAGAGTTCAGAAAAAAATGAACATGGCAAAGAGAACTGCTTGAACAATTCCAATTTATTTTTCAGTGTAGTTTTCAAATTTTCACTGCCTACTGCATGTAATAACTGTAGAGAAACTGGAGTGACTAACAGATGATCAAGGGAAGGCTGATGACTTATTTAACGGGTATTGAGCCACCTTGCCTTGCCAGCCTTGCTTGTACTTCAGTAGCCAGCTTTGATATCTACTTGCTGTAAATAAATCCTCTCAGTAATGTTCTTTCTATCCCAGTTACCTGTCTGCAAAGTCTGCAAGAATGACTTGAATTTATCAGTAGATATCTAATCCAAAAATCCAGATTTCATGATGAAGGATCTCTTGGAAAGGAATCAGGGCAGAATGAATGCCTGACCTTGTAAGTGTGTGCCAAAGGGTGCTGGACTTTTTTGCTAATGGTCTTTCATGGTAGAAATGGTCCATCTAACATACAGCTGCTCCTTGTTAAGGAAAAGACTGAAGTAGTACTCCTGCTGGGGTCAATCTTACATGGATTTCTGACCCTCACAGAGATAAATAACAACATTCCAGCATTTATTCAAGCATATCCATGAAAACAGCCCATTATGCTTATCACTTGATTCTTTCAAACCTGATTCCCTACTGTCTACAGCAAGTCCTGTACTACTGCAATAACATTTCAAATTTATATCTTTGCTTTCTAGTTAGCTCTTAGCCGTGGTCATTCACATTTCAGTGTTCTGCCATTTTGTTTTGCTCAAAGAAATCTCTTATGTACATACCTGTCTTGGTAATGGAAAAATTAATTTCACAGAATCATAGAATGGGTTGGTACCTTAAAGATCAACTCATTCCAGCCCCATGCCATGGGCAGGGAACCTTCCCCTAGACCAGGTTACCCAGAGCCCCATCTGGCCTGGTCTTGAGCACTTCCAGGAATGCAGAGTCCACAACAGGGGAACCTGTTCCAGTGCCTCACCACACTTAAAGAATTTTTCCTAATATCTAATCTAAACTTGTGAGCCCTCAGCCTAAGGCCATTCCCTCTTGTGCTGCCACTCCATGCCCTTGTGAAAAGTCTCTCTTTCAGTTTTTATAGCCTCCTTTAGGCATTGGGACTTGTGGGAAAAGAGGTTATGGAAGATTGGGAGTGGGGTGTAGTTGTATAAGACAGGTGAACAGCATTGGAGAAGAAGCAGGAATGCTGGTGTGTACTGACCAACCACAAAAGAGTAAAAGGGCACACAGGTGTTATGCACATGAGAAAAGCTTACAGATAAAAGGGATGCGGATGTAGTAATTGTGTCAAGATGGACATGACTGGCACCAACACCAGTCTTTCACTAAAAACTTCTTATGCCATGTCTCAATGAGCTTCTCTCAGACAACTCCACACAGTACTGACTCCTTTCCTCATAGGCAGCTCCACACAGCACTGACTCCTTCTCCCTGCAAGTTTCCTGATTCCTTCTGCATGACTGGCTAAACCCCAAGCTGTCCCTTACCCAGGCACCCAACACTGTCTGTTCCTCACACAGCATCTTCTTACCTTGTCTGTGCCTTGCACAGCTGCATGTCCCTTCCTCCTCACAGCACAGCCAGCAGACTCCATCCCAAACTGCAGCAGACTCTGGTTCTCAAGCTCCAACTCCATCTAACTCTTGGCCAGCTAACCTACTCTTTTATAAGACCCTCGTTGGGCAGTAAGGCTGTTTCCACTCCTTGGTAATCAGTACAGCTGTAATTCTTTGGGAAAAATTGCCTTCTGCACTATCCCTACAAACCTATCTTCCCACATACAGGTTTTTACTCAGGATAATAAACTGATGGTGTCAGTCAGTTTGAGACCACTGGGCAGAGGTGCCAGGCACCCACACCAACAGGGACTCTGCTGTAAGGTCTCTCCAGGGTATTTTCTTCTCACACTGAACTACCCTCAGCCTGTCTTCATAAGAGAGGTGTTTCAGCCCTGTGATTGACTCAGTGACTCTCCTCTGGACTCATTCCAACGGATGATTAGTCTGTTTCAGGTGATTGTTCTGTTTAATCTATCTGCTTATTGCCAGATGTTGATGGCAGAAATGAACAAAAATTCTGCGCTTTGGAAATATTAACTTCTAACATAAAGAAATGGCCATGATTAAGAAATAGTATAAAAGCTACTTTAAAATCTCATTGGTTTGGTCTTCGCTATTGAATTTTTTCCCCCCAAATCTATTCACCGTGTTTCAATTTGGGGTACTTTGCATGATAAGAAGGGAAAACTTGCAGGATTTTTGAGGGTAAGATTTAGCCCTACCCAGTTTGGAAAAGAATTGCATCCCATGTATATTTTTTGTTTTGATTTAATGTCAATATAAATTTTCTTCTGATTTGAAAACTTTGAAATTAATGCTTATTATTTCTACTGTTACCTCCACCATTTTACAGACTTCTTTACTTATCTCTTCTCATTGCATCGTTTTAGTGCCAATTACACAAAATATGATCCATATGTGGATTGTGGTTCACATTTGTAAACTATGTAAACACTGTCAAGCCTTATGAGTTTAAACAGCAGAGTTTACTTCTGCTAAGAAGTATTCTTAAGTCCATTATAAACAACACAAATGTAGATTGATAGTGATTTTTGCAGACAAACTAAAAAAAAAATCTTCAAATATTATTTCAAAATGCAACTGATAGAAGGCACAGAAATAGGAGCATGGTTTTTTGGCTTCAGGATGCAAAGTAATTTTGAAAAAGAACAACACTTAAGCCTCTAAGGAGGCTTTAAAGCTGCAGAAGACGTTGAGTGGAATTAGGCCGATTCGAGTCGTGCAGTTTCACATTGAGCACAGCTATTTCCTTAGAAGTGTGCTGCACAGCGTGTCAGGACCTGGAAATATGTTGCCTGTGTAATGTCAGGACCTGACTCAATCAGCAGTTTATCTTTTGGCCAAGAACAGTAGGATCAAACCATCAGGGTAGTGCGCCCTGGCACCTTTAGGATGTTTCAAAGCGAGCTGCTATTGAATAAGCTAAATCTCCTGTGCCCTCCTTTCTCCTGGCTGCAGAGCACAGCCTGACACGGCAGCTCCACGGGATCTGGGTGCATCCACCTCCACCTATCTCTAATGCCATGGAAGGATGCAGTGGGAGAATCAGCACAATTTGTCCCCATCTTGTATTAAGCTGTCAGTGAATATCTAAATCACTTCCTTTCCTGTCACTTCATCCCTTGACTACATCCTTCGAGACACAACACCATTCAGCAAGAACCACCAGAAATACCCTCTGAAATGATATGTAAATCCGGCAATTCATCCTGCTCTGTGTAGTACAGGTTTAATTCTTCCTGCTAGGCCTCAATCTGCTGAAACATTACTCTGATATACAGTACAAAAGCAGTAACAAAGATGTTCATATCAGCCCATTGTGAGCTGGTGGCAGGGAGAGAAATCAATGAAGCCATGGGGACAATGGCTGGGGTTTAAACAGGCTGCAGAAATTTGCTAAGGCGAGGACAAAAGCCCCGGCGCTGAAAAGCAGGCTGCCCAGGAATTCCTCAGGCTCCATTATCCCGCCAAACAATCCTCACTCAGAGAGTGGATTTGCATCTCTAATAGGGTTCAGGGTCTGTTTGTGAAGGGCTTTGGCTGGGCTGACCCCATCTCTCAGGATCACATTGATACCCGGGCCCGGCGCTGCCCCGGCCGCTCCGGGCAGGGCAGTATCCTGGGAAAATGCACCCGCTTCAAAGGGAGCCGGGCGAGGCAAGAAAAACTAAAGGCTTGAGGCAGTTTTGGTGGTACTTAGCAGGGAAAATTACTCTGGCAAATAATAGAACCTACTGCTGGTAATTACTGCTAACAAGCTCCCCCCAACCCAAATGTGACACTTGGACTGATGTGAGAAAAGCTGATATAGGCCAAGCTTATTAAGCCTGAAAGAAAGGAGGCTCTTCCCTATGAAAATACAGCACTTGGAACCTGCAAATCCTGTAATCTAGTGTTACCAATTATCCATTAAAATAGAAAATAGAGCTGTAATATTTCAGGTCCTTTCTAGTGTACGTAGTGCCAGATGCTCTAATCTGAAGTGATTTTAAATGGAAAAATATTTTGTGTCATTCATGGGCTCCTGTTTAAACCAAGCTTGGCTTTACTTACTTCATCTTCTTCTGGAGATAAGTGACAATCAGTCTTTTAATACTGCTATGGTAATTTTATTGTTCTAAGTTTTCTGAAAACACAACTGTCTTTACTCTTTGAAAAAATATTTTGAGTCAATCGAAACCCTCTTCAAACTTTCCAGGGTGTAGGTTCCATATGTGGATCTCCCTGTTCTCTTCAAAGGAGTTGCTTTGTTTACATAAAATATATTTTCTTGTAATAATAATAATAATAATAATAATAATAATAGAACAACATTAATATCCCCTGCAATTTATCTAGAGGATTTAAAATAATTTTCCCAAATTCAAGGGAAATGTTTCCAGGCTGGCAATGTGTTTAAAGAAGACTATCTAGGAATAGGACTTAAATCCTACTTAACCTCAGTATCCCTCATTTCTTAACAACAGTGGGCTATAAGTATTTTTCCCCGTGCTCTAAGTACAAGCATCTTTGCACTAAGATCAGCTCATCTGAATTATTTCTGCTTTTACAACAGGTTTTCTTCTACTGTGGTGCTTGCACTGAGTGACGTTCAACTAATTTAAGCAACAGCTTAAAAAAAATACAGTAGTAAAGGAGGTGATGTATGAGGTGCAAGGCAAGACTACAAGGAACAACAGTTGCAGACTGCCACAAGGGAAACTCCAGTTGAAAAAGAAAAAAAAAGGAGAAAATAATCCTTTTCTAGGTGAAGCCCTGAAATAAGCTCAAATAGGCTGAAGAATCTGCATCCTTGTAGAAGTCAATAGCTTGGTTACATTGGACATTGGGCTTCCTGACTTAACTTTGAAGTTGGTTCTGCTTGAGCAGGAGGTGGGGTAGGAGTCCTCCAGCTAACCTTTCTAACACCTATGAAGTTTACCTTTGCAATGTGCTCATTATTCCCATCTTCTGTCCTGTTGTGACAATCTCCAAAGAGGGAGGTGACATCTTTGAATATCTGTTACATCTTTGGGTAGAATAAAACAGAATCAATAACTGAGAACTTACAGCATGAAAATTTGCAACTACAACTTGCTGAAAACAACCTTGAGTTTGCAGTAACCCACTGAATAAAATACTTTGTTGCTACAAAAAAAAACCAAAACAACAAAAATAAAAAAACAGTGACTGATTTAAGGATGGGTGTGTTTGTTTCTTTGTTTGTATTTTAAGAACATTGTTTGTAGTCTATCATTTGAAGGCTTAAATGTTAGGAACTTTGAGACTCTGGCATCATAGGGTTGCACATATTGACTCTTTCTGTGAGCAAGATGAATCTTCAGAAATTTTTTTGCTTTGCTGCAAAACCATATGGAAACTTTCAGTCCACGTGGTCTTTATGAATTAGTGAAGCTGTACTCACTTCATAAGCAAACACCTTGGATGAATTCAGGCATCTTTGTGCATCTTTTCAAAGTTTGACATTGATTAGGGAAAGAAAATTGTAGATTGCAGGGTCTTTCCTTAAATAAAAAGGAAAATTATGCTCAGTTAGAGGATTTCAACAAAATAATGGGTGTCTGAATTATTAGCATGCAGAATAAATAGAATATTTGTATCTATATGGCATTTGGATCGGTTTTTACTTACAGTACATGCAGCAACATTAACTGTTATTTTGTAGAATGTTTTCTTTTAAGGATTAGATTTGCAGATCTGCTCTTTTCCTTTGTGTTTGGGGAAGCTGTTATATCTACAAGATGGAATCTCATTACTGTGTATAATTGTAATTATGTAAATCAGGTTATTTCTGCCTGTCTTATGTTTAAAAAGCCAAAGGAAATTGTTGATGATCTAGTTAGCGTGATACATTCAAAGTGATTGTGGATACAGCTGCTGAACTTTTCCATAACATTTCTAAAAACCTCCCTTTTCTAAAAGTGTGACTAAAGCTCATCCTGACCAGCTGCTATTTTTGAATTTATTCACCTCAGACTTTAGGAGAAGAGGAATCGGTTTTGCCATCTAATTAAATTTAGATTTAAAGTCTGTAAATTTAGTCTGCAAATTTAGTTGCTTCTGTGAGGAAATTTCATTCCAGCTGAGTTATGTCACCTGGGTACAGACGTTAAATTGGTTTCCAATAATGCCTTGATCTCCCAGTACGGTGTGAAGTGGAGTCGGCATCGTTGTTTGCTTATGCAGATGAGGAGCCAGATGCACAGAGAGGAGAACTCACTTCTCAAGGTCATTTGAATGAAGCTAGGGTTGGATTTGGGTATAAACTCTTATCTTCTAGCTCTTAGCTCAGTAACTATCTCTCCATTCAGATTGCTATTTTATCTGTGTCCCTGCCTGAGATTTTAACAAGGTTCCTGTATTTTCTCCTGTGGCCCTATGCCCACAAAACTATTTTCCTTAAAATTTTACATGGAAAATAAATAAACCAAGTTTACTTGAACAAAAGCAACATTTTCCCTGGTGCTAATTGAAGGGAGAAGTAATAGGGCTACAGCTTCTTTTTGGTGCAGCAGCAGATGAAGTTATCCTTGCTGATATCTTGAGTCCAGGGGATGGCTGTGTGTTCACTGGCGGCTGGTGCAGCATTGAGGTGGAGTTTGACACTTGTATTAATGCTCTGAGCTGAGTTTGCACTGAGCTAACCCTGGGACAAACCATGCATTTTTTAAAAAATCCCTTTCTTTTATGTCCAAGCCATGAGCGGCCAGTTGCTCTAGGAGGACACTGTGGGAGATGTGTCAAAGCTTTACTGAAGTCTATCTAGACAGTATCCATGGCCCCTCTTCTGTTTTCTCCATGCAAAAGCTAATTAATCTCCTTTCCACCCATGTACCCTAATGTGCAGGTTTGCAATAGTTGGTCACCTGCTGAATACATTAATTTTCATTATTTGATGAAGCATTTAGAGTTGTCCAGGACAACATAAATTGGAATGGCCTAGAATCAGTGTAGAGCTGCCTGGCAACAGCAATTAGTATGTAATTCTGCAGTGGAGGTAGTTACTTAACCTTCATTCTAACAGAGAGATATTTCTGCCATAGATAAACATATTATTCAGATGCCCATTAAATTAATTCAGTGAAGCCTCATGTATCCTTAGGAACAAGCTAAGGGAGAAAGAATTATCTCTTGGAACTTTCCCCACATGAACACCTGGAAGAAAAAATTGGATCAGCTATTATTCTAGCTAATGGGTTTGGTTTTTGTAGGTTTGATTTTATTTCTCATTCAAGGTCTTAAGCTCTGGAGTTGGATTTAACTTGTCTGGTGGACACTGAAGTCCAAGATGAAGTCTGAGAAGTCTGAACTTCTGGTGAAGTGAGTGTCTTGTTTTCATCCTCTCCTTTGAAGTGCTTTTATTCTTCAGTGTGTTAACTGTGTTTGATTTTCTTGTCTGTACTAAGGCTTTTTCATAATCATGGCATGAACACCAACTGGTGATGCTCATAGAGTTACAGCTAAAAGTTTTGTTCTCATAAATGCAAATAAATATATAAGGATTTACTTGAATCATTCCTGGCTATGAAGATTGCTAATCTTGTTAGTGAAAAAGCCACATAAAAGATGTGCACTCTAGGTTTGGAGGGAGTATTCATCAACTTTGTAATGGAGCTGGTTTACACCAAATGTTCTAATAATACATCAGTGAAGTTACTTGCAAACTTAGTCTTCAGCAGCACTACAGTTTTGGGGACAGAAAGTAAAAATTAATGTTTTGGTGGAATATCATTAGTATTTATTGTATATTAGTATTTAATGTATAATGTGACAAATATATACTGTGCCTAACTGGTACCTATGAATTATAGCTCCATAAGTGAGCTATATAATTTGAGGACTTAAAGCAAAAGGAAATAGAATGTCTTCTGAAGACATCTGTCTCTTCCTCTTATTAAGTTTCTGTGAAAGATTGCAAACACCAAACTAGTGAGTGTGCTTTAGCTTTGGGTGTTGTGATTGCTGGCCCACCATGAAAAGGAGCCCTGTGAAACTGCTGAATTAAGGATAGCTCCATGCACTTTCTCTTCAAATTGGAGAATAGAAATGACTGAGCTCAAACAGCTCCTGTGTTTCTGAATTTGACTCAGCTCTTGAGCTTGCAGTCTCATTGCAGATTCTGACTTCACAACACAGTTGATCCTAATTACATTAGCTCAGTCATACACAGGAGTGCTGCCTGCAGTCACTGGAACTCTGGCAAGGAAAGAGCTTCATCAGAAAAGGCATGTTTGGGTTTAGGTTAGTTGTGTGTAAAAATTATTTTGACAGGAGGTGGAATACAGAAGGTAAAACTATTTTTGGGAGGTTTTTTGCCTAACTCTGTGATGTTCATTAAGTATTGCCAGTCTCAAAGGGGGTTCTCTCCTCTGGCATCTGTGGCACAATGCTAAAAATCACCTTGAGCCCACATTTCTTCTGCCTTGCTCCCCAGTTTGGTTCTGGGTCAGCAAAGCAACCCTCAGCCATCAGCTAGGGAGAGCTGTGGGGACACAAGGGATTCTAGCTCTCAGCCAGTATCTGTGACAGCTTGGAACTCAATGTGTAATCCTGCAGCCTTGGGCTTTTTTGCATCCATAGGAGTAAACAATAAAACCTCCAGCTAAGCAGACTTCTAGAGCTGTTTTTCTGGTCTTGGTGAGGTAAAGGATCACTTATTAGTTGCTGACCCTATGCACTTGTTGTTAAAACTTGAGCAAGGGCAGGTCATATAATTTTTAAAGTAGTTTTCTGGCTAATAATTGTTTAGGAATTGAAGTTCTGATTCAGGGTTCATAACCAAAATGGGCTTGTCCTGGCTAACAAAAAGACTTGTCTTGTTAGATGGAATCAGGATAGGTTGTGCAGAGGGAAAAAAAGAACATTTCCCTTTGTGCTCATCATCTCGAGAGATACTTGGAGATATCATTATCAGTAAGTGCTACTGGGGTTTGACCCGTTCAAGGAATATATTGTTGGGATGGGTAATACTGAGTAGCTGACAGGTTACTGTTCCATGAAATGCTCTTAGCCCACCTCCTGGATTCCTCTTCCTCCAGCTCTTGTCCCTTTGCCCTTTTCAGTTCATCTTGTCAGAAATGAGAAATGGCTGCACTTGGTTTAGTTTGTGGCAAACAAGAAAGGCAATCTACATCTGAACTTGAATTTTAGGTCATCATAACATTTCTTCACTTTGAGGATTTTGTTTTATGAACTGGACACCTTTGTTGAAGGGAATAAAAGGAGAGGGCTTCACACCGAGCAGGGACTGATATCATTGGAGAACAATGCTCTCTACAAACCGCATATTGTACAGGCAGGCACAAAATGAGCTTCCATGCAGGGTTCTGTCAGTGCCACTCAGCCCTGCCTGAATGGACAGAGCTCTTGTGATTTATCTTCCATTCATCAGTCAATACCCAGTACTTTTTCAGCAGTGATGGATAAGATCTCTTGCTAAATATACTGCTGCTGCCTGCTGGGTATTGTTGAGCCTGAGAACTGAACGGGGAGGCAAAGCTGAATCTATCTCACACATGGAGCTGCAGGTTAGGAAAGTTACAGGAGGTTTCTGAGCAGCTTAGAAAAGCAGCTGATTAATTTTGGATTCTGTGGGTGGAGGGAATATGACTATCCTATTATTTTTGTATTACGTATTTGTGTTTCAGCTGGTGTCTGTGTAAGAAGGATGTGTCTGAGCTTCAAAGCTGTTCTGATTTCCTAAACCCTTCCAAAGCTGCTGTATTTGCAGGACATTCAACACACACAGTGTAGCCCTCTATATTTTCATATTTCAAGATACTGAGATATTTTAAAACCTTTTATGTCCTTTATGTGTAAACAGAGACAGACAGTATTTTACAGCAGTGCCCATTCCCCCAGCACAGGGATGCTCAACAAGCCACCTTGGCTTCACTCCTTCACCTGGCTTCTGAAATCCAGCATCCTGTGCTTTTTAAACTCAATCCACAAAGCAAAGGCCTCCACCTTTTCAGAGCAACCAATTTATCTCACATACTTGTGGCCTCTGGAGTGCAATATAGGAGAAGTGGAAATACCTGTGGGTAGAAACTTTTCTCTCTCCTTTTAAGGGAGGCTCTATACTCATATTTTTGGGGTGAGCTCACATATCTTTACATGACAGTAGAATTATGATCAAACCAAGAACTTTCTGAGCAACACAAATGACTTTTTCGATGTAAGGATGGGCATGCAAATGGAAACATAGGTATCAGAGGGTTGAGAAAAATGCACAAAAATACTTTCTGGCTCAGCTCTGGTGCCTCTTACTAATATCTTGAGCAATATTGGCTCTTTTAATTATTTAAATAGAGGGACTCATCTTTCTGTGGAGGAAAATAGCAGTTTAGTTTGAAAAAAAAGGAATTTAATAGGTGTATCCTCTCTTGAGGGACGCTGAGAATGGTGCAAAGGGAAAGCTGCATCCCTACAGAAACTCCACTTTCACCTGATTATCAGTGCCCTTGAAATGCCATCCTTCCCAGACGACCTAGGATTTTATTCCTTAATTGTGTGCCTAAGTTGATTTTGCTGTTCATAAATAATGCCAACATTCAAGCATCGCCCCATCACCAAAAATTGTGGACAGAAGCTGCTGAATTTAGAGCTGACAGCTTGTTCCACACCAGTTAATATATTTAAGAACAAAAGCCCATGCAGAAGAAATCCCCAGTCCATGTGGGTAAAGAGATCAAGCTGTGTTCTGGGTGAATCTCTCCCTTGGCTTTTTTTTTTTCTTTCCAGGAAACTTGAACAACAGTGTCAGCAGTCTGCTAAGAATTTCAAGGTAGTCAGTAGAATGTGCTTTGAACACAATTTTTTAAGGTACATAAATGATCTGAGAAACTCAGATTCATGGGCTATAGGTATTTATTGCCAATCTTAAGAGTTCATTTCCAGCATTTTATCACAGGCCATAGGACACTGAAGTAACTCTAATAACCTCTTGTAAGGAAAAGAAGGGAGAAAGGTTTAAAAAATTTCTGCTGACAGTAATGTCTATTTCAGATACTTAAATATAATGATGCCAGTAGGTGCTGCTTTAATATTGCCAGCCATAGTCATTTTGGAAGATGTTCTTTTGTTTCAGGAAGATCATAAGTATGGTGACATGTGATATATTTAGTGCAAATGAGTACTTAAAGAAGCAGCTGTTAAAAGATTAAACAGTCACATAAAAACTTCTTATGGTTTTATAGAAATTAAAGCTGTCTCCAGGTAATCTAATTTTATATGCACTTCTTGTTCAATTTTTTTTAGATTTTTTTTTTTTTACCTTGAAAAATCAGCCAGAAATATTTGATGGCAAAAAAAAAAAAGGTTTCTTGCCAGAATAGTAAGATTTCCTGCTTCAAGTCTTTTCTTGTCACTGACTTGGTGGAAGACAGCCAAACCCCACATTCTGTTTGGTCTTTCTCCTGGGCTTAGGGCAGATTGTGATCTCTTCATCATCTCTTTATATGGACAAAAGGGAGGCCTCAGATAAGAGAGAGCCACTGGTGGCACTGTCAGGATTCTTTTTAAAGCATGTTTTTGTCTAAATTATGTGGTAGAGAAATGCCACATGTAATAATCTCCTGCTCCAGCCAACTTAACTTCAGAGAGCCTGTCTGATGAGTAGTTAAACAGCCTGAGTTTTTTTAGTCTGAACATCTTGCGGTGAGCTTCCAGCATCATCTTCTCAGACAAAATTTCCTCTAGTCTTTCCAAATTTCTACCATTTGTCAGAGCCCCCACCGTGTGGAAGATGGCAGGATGGCATTCCAGCACTTTTCAGTGCTATCAGAGTTTACTGATACATCTTGAGGGTAAATTCCATTTGAAAAATTCAGCATTTTGATTCAGTGTGGAAAGTGGATGAGATTTATTAGTTAGGCATATCACGATTCCCAAATGGAATTTTCAGTTATTCGATATGTTTCAATGTTTTGTTTGGAACTGGTGAGCCACATATTTCTAAAACAACAAAATAGAGAAAAAAAAAAAAAAAAAAAGAAGATGGATATTTTTGACTGCTTCCTCAAGAGATAACAACTTTGTAAATGTGCATGGGACATTTTCACTGAAGTTGGGACTATCACACACATCCCCCAATATGCAGGGCACTTTGGTGGACAGTAGACTTTCATGGGCTTAGTATTTGAATCTAAAATCTGCTTTATATAGTATATTCTTATGCTTTTCCTTCATGGATGCAGCAAAGAGGTTCTAGCTGTTTTCTGGTTGTGGGTTTGGTTGGTTTTTTTTCCACTCTGGATTATCCATCTGCTTAATTGGATGAGGGTTGTGCATGTTGTTTCAGTGAGTTAATTTCTGGAGCATTAATTATTTGATAAGCTCTAATGAGGATTTAGGCTTGAAGACTCCCATAAATTTGAATATTAAAAGTTTAATAAAATAAATCCAAAAAGTTAGCTTTTCTTTTTTTTTGACAGCTTTGGCAAGAAGGTGGGTAATTAAGAGGAAAGCACTCCATGCCATTTGCATGAGAATAGAGTAGACAGAAAGAAGGATGACATATTTGTCCTCTGCCTTCAGAAATTAAAATCTCAGGGAAGGGAGATTGCAGGGCTATTGAAGCCACCTCTTGGATCTGATTTCTCAAATTACCCCAGTGTAAATGAGAGGACAAATCTGTTCTAATTTCCTGGGCCTCTTGGGTGTTGCCCCATCTTTTGAACTGCTCCAATCCCAGCCATATTCCTGGCAGACTTGTGCTGAGGCTGGCCAGAAACCTGCACAGGGCTAAATAAATAGCCACGTCCCAACTTACTTCAGAGTGTTTCAAGATGAATGTCTGCACCTTTATTTTTTGTGGCCTTGGTCCTGCTGGAATCCTTGTCAGGATTTCCACGAATGTGCTTTAAACTGAGATGACAAAGACTTGGGTAGGAGATTTATTCCCTTTAGGTAGGCAGAAGTTTGCAGACTGTTTGCAATCATTGCCCTTTGAAGTTCTGGACTCTTTTTGCTGAAATGTGGAGAAACAACAATTGTAGGACTGCACGTTGCTGTAACGAGCTCTGCCAAATATTCTGGAGAAATAATGCCAAAACCTGAAAGTTTAAGGAGGGTTCAGTTTTGCAGCAGTGTGAGTTTGTAAATAAAGTTTTATTTCATGGTGTTTTCCTGTTTAGATAAGTGTTAAGAGTTTCAAGGCTCCTTGGAATGAACAGCTGTGTTGGAACCATTCCAGCAATTAAGCTCTTCAGAATAGCTCCTATGCCGTGATATTGAAATGGTTTTATTTGGAATATGGCACTAGACTATTATTATTTAGTGACATGGAAGTTCCACACTTTAACTTCAGGCAAATACCTGCCATTCAGATGGTACATTCTCAGCTATGATTATTAATGAATTAACACAGTGTTCCACATTGCTTCTTATTGCTTTTATTGTGGTGAGTTTTCATGTGGGTCACCATCCCAATCAGCTATGGAGTGGCTCAGAAGAAATAGGTGATAACACTGAATCTTTGCAGATGGACATAGCTGATGAGTTTCCTGATTTATTTCTGTTTCCTGGCATTTGATGATAACTTTACAAAACCAGACCACTGCACTATTAATCACAAAGGTACTGCCATGTTTGTTTCTTTTCCCAAAAAGAAATTTGTAGAGCCACGTTTCAGTGTCCATTTTAATTCTTCATTTATTTTCGTTGGTCTTACACATTTCATGTTTGGTGCACAAGATTATTTACAAGATGTACGGGTTTCTCCTTAAACACCCAAACTCCCAAAAATGGGTCAAAAAGAGAGAAATGAAGGAAATCTTTCTTCTCTGAGACACAGGTTGTCTTTGCACTGCTTTTATATTTTTATATGATGGAAAATTGAATTTGGCCTCAATGAAAATAAGAATTACTGGGTTTGAATGTGACCTTACAGATTAAAATTAGCACCCTCTCTCTTAATTATTTTTCAGCTATTCTGTTTGTTTTAATTTTTCTCTCTTCTGAGTTTCTACTTGATCCAAAGAATCCACTAAAATTAGATTATGAAGTAAACAGTGCTTACAGACCCCTTACACTATAGAAATGGCTGTCATGAAGTGGTCATGCCAAGTAGTGATAAGAAAAGAGTTACTCAATGTCTTTTCCAATGCACATTCTGAAACTTTAAGTGTTCTAACTTAACAACTGAACTTTCATGAGGATTTTTCCTAGTTCAGAAACAATGCAAATTTACTTCTGTTGTAAAAATGATTGTGAAAAGATTCATTACAGAAAAGTCCTTTCAGGGGATGTGCACTTGCTGACCTGGTTTCTGTTGCTGTTCTGGCTGTAAGGTTTGGAAGAGATGATCACAGACACATGGAAAATGAACTTGACATGCAAGTGTCTCTAATGTTTATTGGGCATATCTGTTTATAATCTTTTCACTTTTAAGGTTTATGTTGCTCAGAAAAAAAATCACAATCAGGTCAATAGCAATTGTATATTTGTAGCACTGTAAAACTCTGCTTTTAATCATGAAGTAATTGCAAGAAATAAACATTTATAAGTAAGCTTGGAGTGACTTCTCTATCATTGATATGCCTTTTGATGTATCTGACCTCCCTTATGAAGAAAATATCTGAGTCTCCCTTGTTATGTTCCATCTATTATGATTAATTTCTGCTGTTTGAGTTCAGCATCCACACTGCTTGTTCAAAAGCTTTGGTGTTTTGGCAGCAAAACTGAACTATCTTTGCAAGTTCAAATCCTGGCCACCAACCCACCAGGCTAAACTATGTGGGATTCTGTGCAATGTTAAATTTTCTACAGGAAGGACTCCATTTTCCTTCCCCTCTCAGCTTTTTGGAGAGTCTAATAATGACTTCTTAAAATGAGTTTAAACTTGCCTCCAGCTGCTGTTCTTGTGAAACAGTGCAAGTTAGGAGAAACCTCTGAAATTTGATTTAGAACATAATTTTTCAATACTCAGGTACTTGTACACACCATATCAATCTCTAATAATTCAGGTTTTTACAAATACTAAACTTTCTAATTAGTTTATGGTTCCAGCTCATTGACACCTTCTCTTCTGCCTTCATTTAAACATCATCTACTGATGTGACCACATATATTTACCCATTTTGTTGGAGATGATGACTTATGGAAGACAAAATCTCTTTTCAGTGTAAGAAATAGGAGGCAATCAAGAGTCTAACCCCCTACCTGTGTGCAGGGATTCTGAAGAGAGGAAAATATACTCAGTGGTCAAGATTTGGCTTTATCTGCTTGTGTAGCTTCATTACAAAATCAAGGAAGTGCTACACTTACCTTTTAAATGTTAATTTGAAAGGGTAATAAGAGCCTTTCATAAATATCACTGCTATTCTCTTGAAGCTCACCATCAAATATAAATAGTTTTGGAAAAAAATTTTCATGAAAATAAAGTTTGTACCACAGAAGCATTTTTTTTAAATTATATATTTCAATTTCCTCCAATCAGATTTAACTTTAATAGTTATATTTGGATTGAGTACACAGTGCTAGAATTCTGCAGAGGCAGCTACTGGTTCTCTAATCACTACTCACTCTGATTTTCAGCAAGAATGTGATCCAAGTCATTCAGGGGTATATTGTTTTCTCTGCTGTGCTCAGTTCTGAAAGTACAGTTTCCCTCACTCCATTGATAACAGTGAAGCATGTGAAAGGAAAGGCCTGTGGAGTAGAAAAGATTTCATTAATCATGAATCATTAAATTTGTCAGTTGGCAAAGGCAGACTTCCTCATTTATCCCTTGAATGAAATTAGGACTGGCCTAGCTGCAGTTAGAAATTCTAAATTACCTTGGCATCTCTCTGTTGCTGTTTATATGTGCACCATAAAATGGCAGATGGCATTTTATTAATAGCAGATGAGCTGAGCCTTTCAAGCTACCTTTTTTCTGAGATTTGGTTTCTTTGAGTTTGAAATGACACCTACCTACATAATTTTGTGGTGCTTCTGTATAGTCTCCTTATTTTAAAAAAATAAAAAAACTTAATGGTTTTAACTGCACTTGCCACTCTCCTCCCTCATCCAAGGTGGCTAAAAAAATACATCATAAAGATGAAGCTTGAAGAATTCATAGTTTTTACCTCCTGCATACTTTCTTTTGTTTCTGGAGGTAGCCAAAAAGAAAAAGAAACTGACTAGATGCACAAATTTTGATTTTTATTGTAGATCTAAGTTTAAACACTACCTTGGTCAAAGCATTGCAAAATATTACTGAAGTTTCCAGGATGTTCTCTTTGGAAAACCTGAATGTCAACCAAAATAAACACATGGAGAGAATCTTATATCCATAGCATTTGTTTTCTCCTTTTTTTTTTTTTTTTCATCTCTCTTACTTAATATGCACACAGCAGACACTTGTAAAGGAACAGGCCATGCATACAAAAAATATACATTAGTTTTGAGTGACAACCACTTAGGATTTTCCCACTGGAGAGGCTACCACTAGTCAGAAATAGTTACAGCCATTAGATGAAGTCAAATCTGTCCCTGTGATAGCCACATCAAACACTGCAGAAGACAAATTCCCCCTCCCACAGACAGGTTATTGACACTAGAAGTTGTAGCATCCTTTTTTTCACAGCATATATTTGGAATGATATTAATTGAAAATCTTATTGCTCCCTAGACCTACTACAGATGTTCTCAATTCCACCCATATCTGGAAGGTCTGTGTGTTGCATGAGTGAGAAAATGATTTTGTATTGATTTTTTTCAAATTTCCAATTTCATACTGCTTTGAAAATGAAGAGGAAGTTCTGCAAATATTTTTTTTATTTTCCCCTTGCTATTCCTGTAGCAACTCAGATAGAACTTGTCTGTTCCAGGATTCAAAAATCAGTAATTATCTCTCTTTGAGCTGAAGTGCTCTCTGCTATTCAAAGTCCTGTAAGGAAATAAAACCCAATACTTAAGAGAAATTTATGAAGAAATTGTTGAAAGAGGGAGAACTTGAAAAAAAAATAATTATATTCTTTGGTTCAGCATATTAGAGCCTGAGAGATATTATTTAGTGTGTTTTTATTTAGGCAGATGGCATCAGGGCAAAATACACGTGGAAAACTTTACTGCCACATTTGTGTGAGTCCAAGTGGAGTGTGCAAAGTAACCAAGATACATTGGAAAAGCTGCTTTCATTTCTGGAAGTATCTCCTAAAAATAGAAAGCATTTGAAATCAGAGGATTCCAAGACTCCTAGGCCTTTGGAGAAGAGCAAACCAATTTTTTATTATTATTAAAAGTGGAAACTCCAAGAATTCATCACATTTCAGAATGCTGTCATAAGATTTGCTTAGTAAGACTCATTTCTTCATCATCAATATTGTTTTGCAGCTTCTTCTACCACAGAAGGAGGGAGGCCAGCCCTCTGTGACGAGTTTTTGATAATAAAATAATGAAGTAACTATTTAGGGTTTTTTAAGGTATTTTCTTGTCTAATGGAAATCTTACATTAGTAAAGGAATAGCCTTGACTGTGCTGGTCTTCCTTTCTAATATTGTTGGATTAACTAGTGTTATATCATTGTTTTTCTGTTTTTATTATCATCATCATCAGCTCATTTTCCTCTTGTGGGTGCAATCTATTCCTATTAAATGACCCATTATTTTGAGTTAATATTTTATTGTCTACACACTGCTTTCACGGCCATCTGCCAAACCTATAAGGTACCATCCTATATCCTAAAGTGCTTTAAATCATTGATTTTTTCGGGTCATTAACAAACTAATAAGCAGACTCTTTAACATTGATGCTAAATGTGCATTGTCAATGACAGCAGCCAGTGGTATCCTGCTGACAAGTGATAATGTCATTTCAACAGTGTCCTCAGAGCATGGTAATTACTGCTCTATTCATGAATGTATATGGCTTGATGTTTACCTGATTTGAATATGAAAGGCTTCCTGAAAACTTCCTACGTGGTCTCTGCATGCTGAATGCACTGGATGAAGCAGATTAGGCCTAACAATCTGCAGAAAACAATTAATTCAGATCCCACTGACCTGGGGCCTTCTATTGTGGCCTCCAGACAGCATCAGCAAATCAGGCAAGGCAGAATTGCTCTGCACTGTTAAAATGTTGCTCTGGATTCTGTGTCTCAAAGATGAAATTGATTTTGAGCAGGAATGGCAAAATAAATTAGGCAGTACATAGATTGCAAAGTGACCAATAAGCTTTAAGTTATTTCCTTCACACTCTATAGAAACATGTCCCACATGACTGATGGTCAAAAATCAGTGGTTTTAAAAAACAATTTCAAAATATGCACATGAAACTCAGCATTTCTCATTGTGGTGCTAGGTAAGTACTAGTTCTGTACCTGTGTTGGTTCTATTGAAACAGAAGAAAATATTTCAAATTGTTTATAAACAAGGACAGAAAAAAACAGCTGGCAAACCTGGCATTCAAATTTTAGCAGACAGGGGCTGGGAGGTCTCTGAGGCCTTGGGATCTGAAGGGATGAAACATGGATGCAGTAGGAGTGTACGATTTTACTTTTTTATCATTTGGGATTTATTTTACATCATTCTGGAGGACTAGAATTTCTTGTACCCTCTCCATGGCAGCTATTAGAAATATTTCAAGCTGTGCAAATGCAACTTTTACTATCTTTGCTCGATTTCTGATGAAGACCTGATGGACAGACAATAAAAACATTTCATCCAAAATATATATGACTGACATTAAGATAAACTCCCAAAATACTCAAGGCTTTTGCAATGTTGAAATAATTAGAACTTTCCTAAGCAAACAAGGAAACAGCAGAAATTAAATCAATTACAGTCCGTATCCTATTTTTGCCTCACCGGGATAAAAAATTAGGCCTGAGGAAGCAGATTAAAATCTAGTAAACATCAATTTATTTTTTAATTGCATTCAGAAAGGATGCCTTAGAAACAGATCTAATTTGCTTCCTTGGAAAGCTGTTCAAACCTCATTACCTAGTGGTTGTATACCTTCTTTTAATTTCTGTTTTGAATATGCTCATGACATCCTTTGTTCTTCTGTTGGCTTTGTCCTTTTCCACCCTGGCTTTATACTCCTTACTTTGCTCTTATTATACAAAGAGAAAGAAGTCCCGTTCCCTGTCAGCTTTTCACAAAAAACGAAGCAGCTCGTTTCACCTCTTCACACAAAAATCCCCGTAGCCTTTCGCTGCAGCTCTTGCCCTCCCAGGGCATGGCTGGCTGTGATTTATCTCTCACTGGGCCCTGCTTGGCTTTCAGTTCCTCCCCAGACATGCCACGCTCCTGGTTCATGATGCCATGTCATTGAGGAGCATGCACGGGCTTCTCCTCATTGTTTTGTGCTGATGGCCAAATTTGTTGGTCCCCAAAGGCACAGCCCTTCACTTTGTTTTATGCAGTTCCTTTTATTCTCTTCCTTAAGAGCATGCAGTGCTTCCTGCAGGCCCCTGGTAGATAGCATTTCCAAATGTGGAGGTGCTGCCATGCCCTTGGTTAACCTGTAATTAATGATCTCAGCAAAATTTGTCCCCCATTGCTCCGTGAGGAGCTGCAGCACTCAGCCCCCTCCAGTCAGTAGCTCTTCCCTTTAACGTTATGGGGGGCACAATCCTCCTCTTGTTCTCTTAAGTTTCAGCCTAGCCAGTAACTTTGATGAGCCAATAAGTCAAGATGCTTTGCTAAATCCCAATAGAGGATCCCTTTGTTCTCTGTTCCTTCTAGGAAGCCAGGTATGCTATGAAAGAAAATATACAAGGTCAGTTAGGATCAAACTCTTTCTTTTAAATTTGGCTGTACTCTACCCTTTCTCCTTTAAGGCCTGAGCCAGAGTTTTATGTGTTATTAAAACTTCAGTCATCAAAGCATTTCTTTTCCAAAGGTACTGCATTTGCAGATTTCTAATTACAGGCAACTGCATGCATTGTAATAGATTACTTAAACATCCTTGCTACTGTACATACAACTTCATATGCAGCTTGTTCCAATCTTCTAGACTGGATATTTTCCAGTCCCTCTGGCTCACATCAAGCAATGCTGTTACCAGTTTGTATCTCTGTAGCTCTGCTTCCTCTTGATATTCTACTTTATGCAGTCTGGCAGGGATGCTGGCTCTTCTTGCCTTATTGTTACATGTCTTGATGTCCAAGGCAGATTTGTCTGACTGTGGAACATTCTCCTCCATCCTGTGTAGGGTCTCAGTTTGTTCCCAGTTTTCTTCTTGAGATTTGCAATCTTTCCCCATCCTTCCCCAGTCACTTACAAGTTCCTCATAACTGCAGCATCTTTCCCTAAAGATAACCAAATCCTCCTGGAGGTTCATGTACGTCAACTATTCCAGCCTGGATTCAGCTGAATTCAGAGCTTGGTTAATTTTTAGTTTTCTCTTTTCAGGACCAGACCAACAAAGCCTAATTCTGATCCTTTTTCCATTTAGGATGAACTAATTTGCAAGAGTCTCATTCAGGGTTATTCTATAAACCCTTAGAGAAGTGCTCAGCTACTCATCAAGACAAGATGTCATTTCTTCACACTTCTTTTTGGCAGAATATTTCCCAGCTGAGCTTTGCTTTTGTGGGTATGCATCTGGAGGAGCTGAAAATTTCCTTTTGTGAGGCACAACTTGGTGCTATTCCTCTCTGCCACAGCCTGCCCATATCCAAACCTGGCTCTGACACAATTTGTTCCAGGTCTACCACAATGGCACCACCATTATCAAAGCATGCTTAATCTAAATGGATTATTTTATTCATTTTATTACAAACTAATAAACTTGTAGGAAACTCAGGCTTAAACAAGAATGAGCTTTTTAAAATTTATTTTTCTTACTATTTTTTCTGGAACTAATTTTAATTTTT
>JAOTQP010000001.1:112402665-112433209 GCA_026413545.1 Cichladusa arquata | reverse complement strand
GTGTTTTTTGGTAGTGAATTGCAACTGATAGTTGTCTCTTCTAGATCACTGCTTCATTCTCAAAAAAAAAAAAAAAAAAACGTTTTAATTATCTTTTTATTTTTTTCTGTTTTTAATTCCATACAATATTTGTCATTGCCAAAACAAGATATTGTGAAAACAGGAGTTATAATTTATTTCTCTACTCCTCTATTCCTTTATTCCTTCAGCCCTCAAGTCTGGACCCCTAGGAAAGAAAATTATTCTTTGTACTCTGTTTTTAGGTGGATGTGTAGCCCATTGTAATCTGATCCTGTATGATCAGCCCATCTTCTGAGATACTCTGTTTATTCCAGATGTCAGCTAATATTTTGTCCTGGCTCTTACTTAAGTCTCTGTCATTCTTCCCATTATAACAAGCCCAATCACATATTTAAATGCCAAATCTGCTGAGAGGAACATCTCCTGCAGTGAGATGTGCTGGCACACTCCAGTTATTTAAACAGAACTGTAAAGGCCTCTTTCCTCTCAAAAACTAGTGGATCCAAATAATTAGGGACTGATCTTTTTTATTTTTAATTAAATAATGGAGAAAGAGGCACTGAAAAAGCCTGCAAGATAAGATGTGATTTCCATAGGTAAGAGAGGGGAGAGAAAGAAGAAATGGACAAAAAAACCTCTAAAAATTTGAAGAACAGTGCACCAAAGTTTGTTCACAAACATTTGTTTAAGCACTGAGAAATGCCTGGATTCCAGGTGTCATTATTACAGGCCCATTTTCCAGATACTACTCTTAAGAGTTAGAGCTTACTTTTGGGGGCAGGAGGAAAGAAAAAAAAAATCTCCTAAGGTTCTATCTGGCAAATAGTTTTTTAATGCTGTTCCTGGTGAAACACAGATGGCCTTTCAGCAGCAATCCAGATGCTCCTGCAGGAAGCTCAGGCTCTCTGTGGAGCCATTTGGAGGGTATCCGTGGGTGCTGCTGCCTTGTAACAATGCAGCATTTCTTCTCAGAGAGATGGGCTGAAAAAAGCAGGAATACATTCCTGTATCGACAGGGAATTAACTTCTGACATGGGAAATAAATTCTGTTTACACCTGGAGCGGTGGTTGGGTCCACCTATGCAAGAGCAGGATGATACACGTGGATTTTGGGATGTAACCTTTGGTGTTGCAGGCACTCAGCAGCCAAAATAATGCATTAAAATGTGGATTTTAGCCTGATATTGTATCAGTTTGCACAAAATATGGAGCAGAATGCTGCACAAAAGGCCTCAGTTTATACTAAATATAATAAATTACAGCCTACTGAAGAAAGCACTGCTTAAATTTACAGCATGGATAGCTAAAGGCATCCTTGGAAAACACATGTAGGAAATATGCTCATTTTGCCCTGGATGCTAAAATACAGAAGGAAGTAAAAGGAGTAAAAAAGCAAAGTAGACAGATAATAGAATTCAGTATCATTGCTTCAATGAGACTACTTAGAGGCATGAAATTGAACATCTGCTTAAGTGCATGTCTGGGTTATAGCATAAAGATAACTCTCATAATTGTACCCTGATATTTCCATAGCAGAGATTGGAGTGGATGATAACCAGCATAATGCAAATATAAATGTTATACTCTGGAAGGAGCTGTACAATTATTTTACCTGTGATTGATGGGAATGAAAAAAAAAAAAATCAAGGATCCCATAGTTTTTGGTTTTTTGTGGTTTTTTTTAAGAAAAACCTTTGAATATATTAAATATTTGGAGGAAATGCTATCATGAGCTGTACACTAAAAATTATGTAAAAAATTTTTTTCTAGTCCCATAGCAACTTGTGGTGGTGGTTGGTCCCTGAGTATTTTCTTTCCATGAAAGAAATCTTATGCTGCCAGTTTAGTGTCCATGCTGTAGGAAATGTCTTCTACAACAAAGGAAAGAAATAATAATGATAATAGAACCAAATACTGTACTGAGTGACTATTTCTGCAATCATAAATTAAATAAACTTCCCTAACAAATCTTTCAGATGAGACAAGATGTCAGGTAAGCTTCTGTTGCTCAGATGGGAAAGAGCTGCATTGAAAATCAAAATGTTCTGGCAGAAAGAGACTCTGTGCGTGGGAAAATGAAATGTCAGTGTTGTAAAGCAACTCCATAGGTAGATTTAAATCATTTTTTTCCCTCAATATGCTGGTTTTGTATTAATCTATAGAGATTATGATGCTTTATAATTTGAATTTCAGGTCCTGAGCTTCATGTGAGTGAAATGTTCTTTACCTTTTTGGAACAACTTTGTTTGAAATTCCTTAGATTTGTGGCTACACTGAGTAGATAATGCAATATAGTGCCTTTTATTTGTTTTCTCCCAGTAGAATGCTGCTAAAAAGGGCTGTGTCTGTGTGAGACCTCATTGTCATTCTGCCATGTATTGCTTTGGGGCAGCTGCTCTATTATAAGCCCACATAGTTATGAGTGAGAGACTGCAAATTTATTCTTCTAAGGAAGATGCATTGTTTTTGACAGATACAATTAATAACTCTGGCTTTTGAAATGGGGTTTTTGTCTGTCTGCTATGGGGGGGTGTTTTTTGAGGGGGGTTGTTTGTTTGTGGTGGGGTTTTTTGTTGTAATTGAAAGGTTGGTTAAGGTCTATGAAAATACTGTGCATTTTTATATGGAGGATACAAGAGTTTCACCATGCAGTAGTCCTCAAACTTCTCAGAATATGGATAAAGGTAGAAATGACACTTCAGTAAGGAGACTGCTCATAGTTAAAATAATCCAAATTAATCAAAATTAGTGGTCTGGCATTGCTCTTAACAATAGACCATCTTCAATACACTTTTCTCCTCTAATTTTTATTTTTAAATAAATTTTTCTAATGTAGTATTTGATGGCGAGGTAATCACTGGATTCAATCAAAAAAGGAAAGCTATACTGCACAAATTAACATGCTCTGCTTGGGAAAGCAATGCTAAATAACTATCCACAGGACACAACAAAAGTGAGTATTTCATTCACCAAATGCAGACAGAATCTTAGTTTGCACAGAAAAGTAACTCAAGATCTTCATTATTAATACATTGAAATGAATATTCAAAGTGTTTCCAGGTAAAAACTTTTGTAAAAATCACACGCTTGTATTTTAAGGAAAAATTGTTTTGAAGACTGAATTGCCTCATTTTTTGAGAGAAATAAACTCAAGAAATACAAGTTTAGGATCACCTGAGCTGAGTTAATTGTAATGTGGAAATAAACTCTTACATATTTAATGCGGTTGTCATCAGGTTAATTTCTTTGGCTCCTCTCTGGATATTCTTGACCTTCATCCAAAACCCAATTGCTTCTTTACCTGGTTGTGTTGGGACTACCATCAGGGCATGGAACAAAATGTGTTAAATTGTATCCAGAGAGACTCTTTTCATGGTGACCATCCTTTGTAAACTCAGCTCCTGGTTTTATGATAGCAGTTAAAGGAGAGTCCCAGATGCTCTCTGACCCTCTTAGGTGGCTTATGGGGTTTTAATAGGACAGCTGAGAGTTAACTCCCCAGTAATCATCACAGGGACATTATGGAGTCAGAATCATGCAGGATTAGACCTTAGGTCACCTCTCTATTGGTAATATTTTCCCTTAAGTGTCAGAAAAGTGATAGGAGTAACACTTGGGCATACTTCGGAGAGAGGGCTGCAGCTGCTCTCAGAAACCTCTTTGTCATCACTGTAATTAGCTCCAAAAGCTGAATGCTCTCCCAGGCTGTACCCAGTTCTTCCCAAGTATCTGATTTATTTGAGTTTTATCCAGGTTAAATCGAATAATTAGCTATTTGTGATGTGTTGGCCCTGTCTGGGCACCAAAGCCATGCTATCATTTCCCTCTCAGATGGACAGTGGGAGAAAATATCACAAAATGTTTGTGAATCATGGAATAAGGACCATGAGGGATCACTCACCAGCTGCCATCATGGGCAAAACAGGCTTGATTTGGGGAAATGAGTTAACTTTTTACCAACCAAAGTAGAGTAAGGTAATGAGAAACAAAATCTTATAAACATCTTCTCTACATTCCTCCCTCCTTCATCGGCTGAGGAGAGAGAAGTTTCACATTGAAATCTTGATCTTCACTTCATGTGTTTATCAAATTTGCCTTTGTAGCTTTATAAATGGAAGACTATTCAAGTTTCCTCACAGCAGACTGAAATTCAGGCACAGAAATGCTGCTCTGGTGCAGCTGAGCTGGTTTGCTTGATCTCTGCTTCTGTCCTGAAGTTACTGAGATTAGCAGTGCTTAGAAGAGCCGTATGTTACAAATTTATCTCACTACTGTGACAACAGACTTTGGTGTGGCTTTACAAAGCCAATTAAAGGATTTACAAGCCCTTTTTGCACTAAAACTTTCCTTTGCCTTGGCTTTCAGCTAGAAAACAGAAGCAAACCAAAGGTTTTTCCCCAGAGCTACTTCTAGATTAGACAGCCATCTAGCCATCTAGTGCAGTCTGTGTGGATTACCTTGGAGTGCTCCAATGTCCTAAAAATCCCTAAAAACAGTGGTTTTTCAAGGGAGATGACTCAAATCCATACCAGCCCTGTGGTCCAAAAACTTCCTTGCATTGCTGGAGTGGGAAAGGGAGAAGGGGATGAAGAAGCAATTTTAGGGCCATTCTGAGCCTACCTTAAGTAAAGCTCTGACTGCAGCCTATCCACCTCCAGGGATTTGTATTGAGTGGATACACATCTCCTAAACCTCAACATTGACAAAGATCTCATGATCCTATTTGCAATAAATTGCATTTCTCCTTCTTATTCCTTCCCTCCCCATTCAGAGTGTGAGCTGAAGTAAGGTTTAGTAATTCATGCTTAAAATAAATAAAGAATACAATTGGGACTGGAGGCAGTGTTTGGACACTGCTCAGGTAAATCTGGGTGGTCTGGATGGTAGACTGAGGACTTTCTGGTACGATTTGAAATATGCAAGAAAAAGAAATCACAATCAGAAATGCCCTCTTTCCATTTTTGCCCTTTGGAAAGGTCATTGATCTCCTGGTGGCCTAAAAGGTACTAATATTATTCTATTGAGCAAAAAATCCTCTTAAAATGCACCCTAACTCACATTTTCTCCAGTGTATGGAATAAGGAATAGCGTAGACAAAGCATGGCTAACCTTGCCCACATTTGGGCAAAATGAATTTTTGTCTCCCACTTTTAGTTTATCAGCCTTCAAAAACATCACAATGTCTGTAGAGATTGTTAATTTACTTTTTAAAAATGCTTTGGGTTTCTAAAAACTTTAAAAATCTCCTTTAGCCACTGCATTACACCACCACCATCCCCACCCTTTTTTTTTGCTAACTAAATTTCTGCATGTCTTCTCAGATAGAGTGCTTATTTCAATTCCCAGGGAAAATCTGCAATCTTGTGTTCATGGATGTGTGGAAAGCATACATTTATCACAATCAAAGGAGAAAGGGGAGGAAGGGAGGATATTTTCACTTTATTTTTTCTTCACCATTAACCTCTTAAGTCTTTAGTAAATTGGCTGTCCTTTAATCACGTCCTTAACAACCCCTGATGAGCTATTAATTGTATGTGCACTTGATCACTTGCAAAATCCCCCTGTACTCTTTTAGCTTCCCTTTTCTCAGATTATAGCAGCAAGAATTTATCTGGAAATACTTGATTATTGTGCTAGTTCTCATTAGGAGTCCAAAGGTCATATCTCTAGACCAATATGAAGTTGATTTTTCCATTTAGCCAAGGCAACTTCACTTTAATTTAGCACATGGGCTCCAAAGATGACAATTTGTTCCATTTCCAATATATTCTTTTTGTTCCCCAGAAGTTTTTCTTTTTCTTCTGAAAACAAATATAAATTAAGGTAATAGCTGGCAGAAGTTTATGGTTTTGTTCTTCTTCTTTGGATTTTCATATTCTATTTATGGAAATTTTATTTTATTTTATATAATTTTTTAGTAAGAAAGAATAACACCTTATTACTTGTATCTGCTTTGCCTAACCCTATGGAGATGATGGTAATTCCTCAAAGTTCATGTCAATAGAAACCACTGTTTAAAACAGCAGCTTTTTGCCTGCTCAGGTTTGTTCCAAAGGCTCCATTTTTTTTTTTTTTTTTTCCAATTGTCAATTTAATAATTCCCAGACAAAAAGTTCTATCAATTTGCATGGCCAAATGCTACCTCCATATTTAATTGCTACCTAATATTTCATCAATTTGTGTTTTTTCCCTTTTACTTCCCCAGGACTTAAGTGGAACAAATCCAGTTTCTTCCCTTTTTGAGCAGCTCCTGTACTGCATTTTCAGTGCTGTACAAAACAATGCTTTGTTATTATTTTTATTTTTTTTTAATGTTCTGCTTTGCTAAATATATTATTTAAATTTTATCTAAAATTAATTTATCCAGAGCTTTTTCAGTACAGAAATTGGTAGTATGTGTAAAAAGAATCCTGCCTGTGGTGCTGGTAGTTTGTGTTGTTCTATTTTCTAGATTCTCATGGAAAAACTACAAAAGAAGCAAAAGGAAAACCATGCTGATTTACTGAGAGACAGGCAGAAATGGTTTGATATGAAAATTCATTTGATCTGCATCAAAACCCTGTCTAGATGAAAAGGATGTACTTTGTACTCCACTGAAAGTAAGTTCCTTGTAGGATGTATTATTGCCTGCTGTGCTCATCAAATTGAATTAACACTCAGTGATCTGGTGAAAAATGGGGCCTGGATCAATTGCTTTGGGGATGGTTGTAGGAAAACTGATGTGCATTCCACCCACCTCCCAAAAAATCAATGGGATGTAGCTGACCATGCATGTGTGCTGTCATCAAAGCAGCTCAAATTCAGATTCATGTTTAGTGTGCATGGAGGAATCAGCACCTACAGGACAATAACAGCTATTTTTAGCCAAGATTAGCTGTTTCCACACCTGCTTCAGCCATGCAAACAGATCACCTGCTGCACAGTGTCCTCTTAAAAAGAAATTGATAAATAATTTAAAAAATTTTACTAATCAGGAGTTTGTGTGAGTGATATTCCGTGAGTTTTGGCAGGAAGCTCATTCTCACAAGTGCCATTTGTCATACCCAAGCTCTAAAATAGTCCTGAAACCTCTCAAGAAGTGAGAAAGGGGGAAATGAAGCAACAACTCGAGACACAATTTGCAAAGAAACAGCAAATGCTTAAAAATTGGAAGTCAGATATATCCATAACTTCAATGGAACTCTCTATGACAACATTATAGAACGTTTCAGCCTCAAATAATAAATAATTGTTTACAAAACCTGGTGAAAAAACCTAAACCAAACCATCCCATCATCCTGTATATGAGAAACGCTTTCTTCAAAATCTCTAGATTTTCAAGACATTTTTTTTCAAGACATTTGCCATAATTTAGAGGGACAGAAAAAAAATATTCCAGAAATATGGATTCCTCTTAAATTAGGCTTGGAATTCTCTAATTTTAGAATCTTCCTTTAAGCTACAGAAATGAATATTCTCCACCTGCATCAGGAAAGTTTTTCTGTTCTTTCTTTAGTTTTCTCAGCAAGGTCTTGTACAAAGACGTAATTTTGATATAGAGTTGTACAATTAGATTTAAGGGGTTAGCATTCAAAAATTTTATACTATAGAAATCTGGGAATTGAAATCCCTGGAGAAGACCTGACATATTTTTTGAAAGTAAAGGAGTTGCTGCAGATTGGTTTTTTAGGAGGAATAATCTCTTATTAGCCAATTAAACAAATGACTGATATTGAGTGCACAAGGTACAAGCTCTCCTTTTTCACTGATGAGGGAAATACTTTATCACCCAATTGATTGTGACTGAATGGATGAGGTTGTGCATTGAGCAACTGCAAAAAGGAGGAAAGATGATTACACCACTTGAACCAGGCTCCATTTGCAAAAATCAATTCTAGCACGAGAAAAAAAATATTTGTTGCTTTTTATCCTGGTGAAGGATTGATACTTAATATTGCAGAAAGCACCCAGCCCCTGGCTGGCACTCAGAAAATATGCTACATTTGCTTCAGCTGTTGTGCCATTCCAATATTGCATGTAAACAGAAACAAATTATGCACATTAATTTCTTGGAGGTGAGAAATTATAACACGGGGTGATGATTACTCTGCTAATGTGTATTTATTTATTAGATGTGTCAGAATGTACTTTCAAGTGATATCAGCAGGTAAAAATATTTTGTGTACCTCAAATCCAAGGTTGCTGAAGCAAGCAGTGCATCTCCCTGTTTAAGCTGGTTTTAGAGTCTACTATATGAAATTTTTCTTCAGTTACACAACCTGTGGACAGGAATTGTGGCCTTGCTTGGTAAGATTTTAGTGATTGCTCTAGTCTGGTGTTGCACTTACTATTCAGTATTTTATCCTGCAGTAAATGCAAGGTAACTTTTTTGTTACAGCTAAGGAGTAGGGCATTAAAATATACTTCTAGCATGATGATTGAAAAATCAGTTAATTAGGGGAGTCTGAACTCCTGTGCTTTGAAACCACTTGTTACTGACTAAAGTGTTACCAAATCAAAATTTTCACCCTCTCCCTGCTACTAAGTGAAAACACTGCAGATAATACAGGAGCCTGCCCTGTGCTTTGGCTCATTCACCTGTCAGGTAACCAGAAAAGTAATCACAGCTTTTCAGTCTCTTCAAGGCAAGCAAACAAAACCCTCTCAGGCAGCAAACACACAGAGCATTTCCCCTTTCTGGCTGAACACCAAGCAGTGTCTTCTTCACAGACACCTTGAAACAGGAGGGGAGTTTCTGGTGTGTTAAAAGGCAGTGCAAGAGGCAGACCCAGCTTAGCCAGACTGGCTCAACTTTTTCCCTTCCAAATAGTTCTGATCCACCTCTAACCTCACCCCTGCACACAGGAGTGTGGATATCTCTAAACTCTCCTCCTCCAGATGTAACAGCCAGCCTGGATTCCCCTTCCCTGCTTCCCCAAAAATAAAAACCCTCCTGGTTTCCTAAGTACCAGCAGGAATAACACTCTCTTCTTCCACCTCTGGAGCTTAGAGCAACAAACAGAAGAGACAGAAAACCAAGTGGGATAAAAGGAAAGGCCAGGAATACCTGGCGGGGGGGGAGGATTTTTTATTTCTTGTAGGGAAAAACTGCTAAAACAGTCAACAAATATAAGAGTGGTTTTCTACTGTGAGCAAGTTAAATGTATTTAATTACGAAGCACTTTAATAGTTATGTGTGTTTAGTGTATTTGAACTGGAAAGAGCTGTTATGCTTGGCCATAATATAAAAGTAAATTCTAACTTTTTAAATCCAGTAAAACAGCTTGAGCTATTAATATTGGTCTTTATGGACCCCAGCAGAGGTGTGGAAATCTCATTAGGAATGTAAATGTCAGATAGGACACTTAAAAACCTCATTATGGAGAAGAACCCAAGTACCAAAAGTGACATAAATTACTGCCCAACCTGAATATTGCAGAAGAGAAATCCTGCAGAGCTCTGTTACGTGGTTTGATTGGAAGGACAAGCTTTATCTTGATATAATGAAGATGAAATGTACATTTAACTAGATTTGTGCTTAAACTGACTGACTAAAAAGAAAGTAAGGCAGAGAAAGGTAATAAATCTCTTTAAATATTGAATAAATCTCTTAGGGCAATAAAACGCTTTTGTAGGAGTTTTGTGTACTTTAATAGTTTATCTGTTCATAGTAATGCTTCAGATTGACTTGTGGTAGAAAATTACCAAGGTATGTCTATTTCAAATCTGAAATTTAGCATTACTCAGCAATAGCTCCTTTCCTAATATAAACTTAGCTATTAATTCTGTTGGTCTCCATATTTTTGGTTGTCCAACACTTCCCTAGACTTTGTGATGGAGATGATGGGCTCTGCCTGGCAAGAGCATGAATCAAAGGCAGGTGAGAGTCACAATGTCTTACCACTGTGTAGAGAGTTGGGCTGGGACCACCTTTAAGTGATTTCAAAGCCAAATTAGAAGAAATTAAATGTTGGTGTTAGAAGGCAAACACTCATGACCTGCTTCTGTAATAATGAAGCTTGGATGGTTTGGCAGGAGGAAAGATAAAATTAGGAATTCACAGAGGGGATGAGCTCAACAAAACTGCTTGTGGCTGCTCTGCACCTTTCAGCTGCATCCTTGCTCTTTCTCTCTTTTCACACCTTTCCCCATTACCAAGGAATCTTTGGAGTACAGAAGGATTGGCTCTTTGCTTTGATGTAAACAAGATGAAACTGAACTGCTTACAAGTGATCAGTTTTGATTATTTTGATTTCTCTTTATTTAAAACACACCCAGAAGTCTGACCATGTCAGAGGCTAATCAGAATATGAGGGTTTATTTACTTCACCACATCAAGATTAGCCTCAAAGTGCTAAGGAAGAACCTACCCAGGTTCAAGATTTCTGCCTAACAGAGACATAAATATCCAGGAAGCATCCTTGCACCTTCAGCAGCTGAGCTGTTCTATACAATCAATACCATGCATTTATTTTTTTTGTTTTTAATTCAGTGACAGAAAATCTGACCAAACAAGGCATAGTAAATATGTTTGGTGGGGGAGTTTATGGGGGTTTTCTGAGTTTGTTTCTTTTAGTGTGCATGTGTCATTGGTTTTGTGGGGTGTTTTTAGGAAAGAAAGCAGAATTGACAAGAGATATAAGTAATGAAGGTACTGGGTAGAGTTTGTTATACCCATAAAGCATAAATTAGTCTGGATTTAGCTTTAAATCTCCATTGGATTTGCTCATTCACTGCTGTCCATAAAACCCCATCACATTGTTTAGCACAATTAGGCTTGATTGTTTAAACAGTCTGGACTGAAATAGCATTAATTAGCTATGTCATGCTATTATTCATTGTCCATAAACTTGCTGTTACCATTCAGATCATGCTTGGATTTACTGGCAGAGCAGAACCTGGAAAAACACAGCAGACAGTAGACTTTATAAAGCTGTTCTATTTTTTGCTTATTCAGTTTTCTGAGGGAGGACATACTGCAGTGTTAGGAAAAGATCTTTAAACCTAAAATGGAGAGAGAGATGGAGATGGGACCTAGTTTTATCTTTTTTTGTTAACATGTAGCTTCATAATCAGGAAGCCTTTCTGTTTTTCCTTTTTTTAGTAGTCTGTATTAAAATTTCAGAATTTACTTTCTGGGTGCAAAAAGTTGGTCTTTGCCTTCTCCAAAGATCCCAATACAGCAATTAATAGGCACAAGATTTACCTTCCTTCTCACAGATGCTTTACTTTGCCTTGCTCTTACACTCACTTTTCCTTTTTAGCACTTACAATGAGTACATATACTCAGGCAACACAAAATATCTTAGATTAAGACATAACCAGTTCAAACACAGAGGAGCAAGTGTGGAATGCCGTGATTCAAGTCACTTTAGAAAAAAAACAAAGCTGAGCAAAAATGCAAATATTCACGTTTATTTACACAAACTAGTGCCTGTTTGTGTACAGTATGCTGTGTTAAAAAAAAAAAAAATCCAAATAAAAGGTAATTTTCTAGTTGTAAACCCCAGGCATTATCAGATCCCTACCCTCATCTAATGGCAATGTCTCTTTGTGCTTGGATGGAGCACCAGCTCGCTCCTTTGGTGTGAGCAATTACTGTCATAAGGCATAAATCTGCCTCAAGAAGTGACAGTTTAAGCTCAGGATTCTTAATGCTGGCTCTCTTAGAATAATGGTTGCTTAACATAACACTTGGAGCATTACCCATGTGGATCAAAAAGAGGGTTTTGAGTGAAAAAAATTGTTCTGTCTTCCAGATGAGCCTTTGGCATTATGCTGCATATAAACTGCAGTTATTTCACTCAATACTGAAACTTCTACTGAGCTCATATCAGGACTTCATTTAAAGACACCAAGAAGAAAGGAAAGAAGGAATGTTTGTAGTTTAAGGCAGCCTTCTCCTCTCTCAAAATGTTTTTATATATAAAAGACCAAACAACAATGGAGAGGCATAATGGTAAACAGTACACTCCTCCTTTAAGAAATGAGCCTTCTGCATTTGCTGGGAAACCTTTCTTGTGTTGATACATTTAAAGAATACATTAATTTATGCTGGAATTCTCTAGTATTTTAATGTGGGGGAAAAAATTTCAAAGGACCCCAGGTAGAAAGCAGGCATCATTGAGAAACTTCATCAGTCCTTATGCAGAGGATAGAGTGAGGGCAGAAAGAGAGTGTTTACTGCTCTGGTTTTTTTGTCAGGACTCTGATTTTTATATAACTGTCATTACTGAATCCTGTGGAAATTTCCAGCTGACTGGATGTCATAGTCCTCAAATTCTAGTCCCAGTTTGTTTTTCGACTTTCTGATAAGCTTGGCAACCTTCACTGTCCTTCCCTAATCACAAAGGAGAAATATTGGCCTCTTGAGTAGCTGGCAGAATTAATGCCTGATGATTTCACGATTAATGTAATCTTTATGCAGCAATTTCCACTGTTGTCCAATATCCACGATGAATCTCTTCACAGCAGCCATGAAATATTTTAGAGAAATTGTAACTTAGTGGAGAACATGAGATACACATCTAATCAGAACTTTCTGAATGTAAATCATATTCATGCAACGCAGGCAGATTTTATTGGTAGGAGAAGTCAATAACACTAACGAGGAGAAATTCATTCTGTTGAACTTGTAGTACTTTTAATGTGCCCAGTTTTTGCTGGGTGCTCTTAGTCTGCCTTTTTAATTTAGATTTCCAGACACATCTAAACCACATCCTGGATGCAAACCCTACCACAGCTATATGTAATTTTAAATCAGAAAAATCCCTCACAACCATAAAGGGCTACAAGGAGATCTTTCTTTCATTTCCTTTCAATACTATTGACATCCAAGTAAGTCTCAGCAAATGTGGTTTGGTCAATAATTCCTACTGGCATTACTGGCATGATTTAGATACCTACCAGACATAATAACTGTGTTAGGAAGGATGCTATTTGTCACACTGGGCTTTGCCTGCCTGCACAGCAGGAGATGAGAAGGCAGCTTGCCTGACTTTGGGATTTTTTCTTCCCTTTCTCTGATTTTTCTAAGTCTAGCTCTACTGAAGGCAGTGGAAACACTCTGCTCTTCATATAGTCTTTACTCATATAACCTTCCACAATTGTCTATTTTATTTCTATATCTAAGAATTCTCTTCATTCAGAAATTATTGTAAAATCCCTAGAATTTGAACTGATTTTTAAGGGAAACCCTTCAGCATCTCAAAAGCCTTCAAAACCTGTAATTAGTATCTGAATAACACAAAGCCAACATCTCAGAAGGAGATTTTTGAAAATCTGGATCAGGACAAGGCTCAAAAATTGTAAGCTTGTGTTAAGGCTGATAGCAAGAATGTGTTATTTCCTGCTCTCCACAGTCATCCCTGCTGGTTTGGTGTGGATTAGCTTCTGCAGATTGGCATATAAATCCACAACTTCACCTCATTGAGAGTTAGTTTCTTTACATCTCCAGGATAATTTAAAATTACAATTCTGTGCTCAAAGTCTTTCCCCCGTTTGTGCTTTAATATTCCAAATCAACCACAAAAAAAAAAAATCACCATCAACTTGTGCTTTGGTGAATCATCACCTTGATGCTGGAATATGGGATGGGATGAGATAAACAGGGGATGAGCTGCCACATTTCTACAGCTGAATGTCAGTGCCTCAAGGTCTCAGCATTAGCTAAAAAAGAAATTTCCTTTAAAGTCACAGAGGAGTTAGAGCAGTATAAACAGTGGGGCTGCCAATTCATTGCTCTAGACTTCTGTCAGGAATCTGAGTGAGCTTGGTACTTGATTTTGACGTGCATGTTTATTTTACACCACAAGGTTTGCTTTTTCCAATCATACTTCTCCTCAGGGTTTATTTAGTTTTGCCAATACTAACAAAACTATTTGTGTGGTACCTGCTGAAATATTATTGAAGACATCTAGCAAGTCATTCTACACCCTCTTCTTAACATATTTTTAACTCTACTGCATAAACAGTTAACTTATTCCTGAAGTAACTGCCTTCCAAACCCCAAGTCACTTAAGCACTCTCTGATTATGTATTTGCTGGATGTCACTTGTTAGATTCTGTTTTCTCAACATTATTAGAGTAAAATGCTCTGGCTATCAGAACATAATAGGGGTGTTTCATGTACTGCAGTCATCCTACACTTGTCTGGGCCTTTCATCCTTCTAGCACTGCTTTTCCTTGTCAAAATGTTGGTTGAGGGCAGTCATTTGGTAAACATTTCATTTGGTAATTGCATTTTGGGGGTGGGTGCGTGAGGGGGTTGGTAATCGACCACTAACTTTAAAATTGAGGGCTCCTGGGATGGACAAGCAGGGTGTTGTTTCAGTCTGATAAAGCAGAAAGACTAGCTCAGTGCAGAGTATCTCTGCATGCTTTTCCTGCTTTAGGGTGCTCTAAATTTACCAGATCTGCAAAGTAATCTCATTTGGAACTTAATATTCCTAATAGTTTATACTCTCTCTGCTTTCTTTTCTTCTGGCTATCATTGATCAGTGCTGAAAATTCCTGTAGACCCTTGTGTGCTTCAGCATTTTTCTGCCACAACTGTTATTATGCATTGTGTTTTCCAGGGACAGATTTCACATGGGATTGGTGAATCACTGTTTTCTGCCAAATTTCATGAGGGTTTGGCAAAGTGACAGTATTAATTGAAAAAACCTGGTGGTAGTTCAAGCCTGTTTATGTAAACAGGAGCACTTTTTGTTTCCAGCCGTGTATCCCAGTCATTTTGTGGTGGGATTTTAGTTCCTGGCCACTTGAAAACTCCCATTCTGAATGTCAGGTAAGTCTTTCTTCAGGAAGAATATTAGCCCCATTCCAGGTGAAAACATTAATCTGAAGGAGGCCAGCAGAAGTTACTCCTTTTGATTTTTTGATTTGGGAGGAAACTTGCAGAAAGGAGAACAGGTCAGTTTTCCCTTGAGGTGAATTATTCCCAGGAAAATGAAATAGGTGAGGAGATACATAATTTTTCATCACCAGCCTTATACAGAGATTTCCAAATCTTTGTATTTGCATTCCAGGATCATCTGCATAGAGGACAAGTACAGGTCTATAAAATATTTCAGGTTTATGTGATCTACGAGCTGTATGATACAAAACTCTAGGTGAAATTCACTGGAGTGAAAATGGAGCCTATCTTTAAACTGAGAAACAGGCTTCTGCTGTAAAGCTGTGCTGTTTTTTCTTTTTCGTTCCTATTTGATAAAATATTTAAATTCAGGTTTGAAAACATCAGAAGACTGTTTATTGTGAGGAGCCCTGACCTTCACACAAGAATATTTAATTGAGAGCCTCTTGTATCTACTTTGCTGCAAGGGTGAATTCTCATCTGTTAGGATCTGATGTCTTTTCTGGGACAGATGTGCAGCTCCAATGAGGTTTTTCTGTCCTCTGCAGTTCTAGGAAGAAGGAATCACATCTGGGATGAGCCCAGAACATCCTTTTTTACCTGCTTTGGCTCTGATAACCCAAGGCCCTGATGCCTGGAGTCTGCCTCCAGCTGAATTGACTTTCTTGCAGTGAGCTGCAATATTTAAATCCAAGCCACCTGGTCAGAATATTTTAATATTTAGCACTGAAAAGCTATTCCTAGTCCAGGCCAGGCTCCTAATTTAAAGTAGCCCTGCTGGTTTTGATGGGACATGGAAAACACTGAAGTCCTGCATCAATCCACTCAGTCCAGATATCAACAAGGAGATTCCAGCCAGAACTCAGGATAATTAGGCCATGTATTTATGTGGTGGTGGTTTGATTTATTTTCTTTTCTCTTGCCAATACCTGAGCTTGATGTCTTCAATTTATCCATGTAAGGACACATTTGCTGCAGTCACGCTGCTGACTGTGGTGCAGACATAGCCAGGGTCTCGTTTTGCATGGGAAATAGGCACATTTTCCTGGCATAAACACGATAAAAAACTAATGACTGCATCTACTTTTCTTCATTATCTTCATCATTTTGCTGCTGCTCTTAGGCAACATGTCAGCATTTAGTCATAACCATCTTTGTAAAAAATGTGTGCTGACAAACATCACATTATACTGCAAGTACACTTCAGATTTCTGAGGGAGTTTTTGTGTTTCGTTTTGTTTTTTTCCATGACTGTAGGATTTTTTTCTGTGGATGGCATTACCCTTACTTTTTTCCAATTTTATTAATTGGCCCTTGCTTTAGAAGTAAATCAATCTCCACAGATTTGTTTTGGGTATAAATATTAGGGGTGTCTGGTAAAGAAAATAACTTTTTGTGAACACGTGCTCAAAAGGAAAGAAACACAGAGCTGGTATTTTGGCAATTTTATTTGATGGAAATAAATGTGAATAAGAGTTTACTAAGAAAAAAAGGAAGATCACAAGACTTGTTTGTATGAAATCCCTATTTCTGGATAATTTTTCAAAAATTTGATCCTTTTTAATTAAGCTGCAACTTGGCAATTGAAGGGGGAAAATGGTTTGGACTAAATTGATTAAAAACATAGAAAGAGCTCTTATGGAATTTTCCCTGAATTTAGACCTCTTGATGTATTTGAGTCAAGTCATTATGTGCCACATTCACAATTTATACCAGCTGACTTTAAGGGTACTTCATTAGTGTAATGCCAGTGAGAATTTTCCACTTACTGAAAACCTAATGAGTGCAGAAGATTTAACAACCTTTGAATCCCCAGTAATCTAAAACATGAAGAATCAAAAATAACAATGAAATTTTCACGTATAATGCAATTTATCATGTTAGTGAACACATAGGCTAGAATCATTGCACCTTTTTCTGTTATCTTGGAAACAATTCATGAAGAAAATTTATATGTAATGTATTCCTTGCAGTAAGTAACCACTAGTTATTGCACACCTAGTGGAATTCACCCTAAAAACAACAGCAAATTTATCTAAAATATAATCTAGTTCTTCAATACCTCAGTCCTTCAGATGAGTTTTGCATGAGCTTGAATAAAATTTTGCTTCATAGAGGCATCTTTTTAATGCAATACTTGTAGCAAGTTGTTCTTCTGTAAAATATGAATGGATTCAGAGTTTTTGTCTTATTGCTGGCTCCAGTAATGAACTGTTTGTTAATGGGAGCAGTTGGAAGACTTCTTAAACTGAAATTCTTGAGCTGGAAATTTCTTTTTAACATTTTTAGATAAATGATCTGATTCTGGTCTCCTACTTTTTATCCTTGAGTAACTCCAATGCTGCTGCTTTGGTTTTTATGCCATCTAAAGCCATGTCTTGGCTCAGTGGGAAACTGAAGACCTAAAGTTTAAATAATTAGCATTAGTTAAGCATTATTTTGGGATCAGTACTATTTCAATATTTTTAATCTTTATATCCAATTAATTAAATTCTGTTAAGAACCACTATGACTACAGGAGTTGTACTAATACTGTTATGGGTCTGCCCCCAGCTTTAAAGCCAAGTTTGAAATCAATTCCTGTCTGCAACTTTTTTAGCAGTCAGACTGAGTTAAGATGGTTGAATAAACCCACAAATGTCAGTGAGTACTGATGGTTTACCATAATTTCTAAAAAAAATCCTAATATTGCCAAAAAGGAAAGTCACATGCTGTGGACATGGAAATCACAGAAATTCCCATACTCTTCTAAAAGCCTCTAAAGTTTCTGTGCAGCTCTCACACTACAGCTCCATGAATATGTAATTGAGTTTTTCATTAACATAAATCTTTATGTATTATGATGTCAAATGAGTGAAGGTTTCAGCACAAAAATTTCAAGCATTTTGGAAGGAGAGTGATTTAAAAAGAGATGACAGAGATGGGAATCTCAGCCTCCAGTCTATGCTCCATTAATCTTAGGCAGTAAAATAATACAAATATAGTGACAGGGAGAGCCAAATTTGGATTTCAGTTCCATTGAAAGAATATTGAGAGTGTTTTCTGTCATAAGCTAGGCTAAAATGTTGAAAATTTTGAGTCTTAACTATGTTTGTATATTGTTTTGGTTTCCAATTTGTAGCATTACTGATTTAATATATATATACACACATATATGTATGTGTATATATGTGCACAATATTCTAAAAACCAGTAGATTTTAGGGAGTGATTCAGCTGTCAAATCACACTGATCTGACATTTCTTTAGCAGCATTCAGGTGCTGCTCTGCAAGTGTGAAGCCCTCAGCTATGTGTGCTGTCCCAATATACATCCTGAACACTTGGGATGATCTAAAACACCATTAAATGCATAAATTTAGGCAGCTGAATACCATTATTGCAATCATATGCATAACATACTTACCATTTCTATCACTTTCCCTTTGTATCTTGTGGAAAGAATAAATTTTCAAGTTGTAAAATGAATGCTATGAAGAACTTAATGAAGTAGAGCATTTAATTATTTAACTCAGTTGCTTTCATTTCATTTGCTATAGAAAATTTCTTAATTTTTAGTAGCTCTTTGTAATGTCTTAGGTATTTCCAATGGCAGAAAGGATACCAAGTTAGGTGTTTTAAATTGCTGGGAATGTTAATACAAGCAGTAGTTCAAGAAATTAAATTCAGACACATTGAGAAAAACTCATGCTTAACTGTTTTCAGATATAATTTTTAGTTCTGTAGAAATGATACTCTGCACTGAGCAGGTAAGACACACAGACATTTAGTTTCAAACAGGCAGGAAAATGAGGATGCTTGTGAAGAAAACTAACACTGAAAATTAGTAAAATAATTAAAATGCAGTAAGTGAAAAGGATTTAGCAGAGCTGTGGTCCTACAAAGAAGCAAGTGCAATAAACCATGAGGAAACCCAAGGAAGAATAAAATCAGAACTGGTTCTCCTCTGCAAGAAAGAGAAATATTGACAGAAGAAGGTGTGACAGCAAGGCCAAGTCAGAAGTTATCAGTCACAAATCAAGACATTTTCTTAAAATTTTGGGCACTAGTTTCCCCAGTTTTCATAGTTAAAGCATTAAAATTAGAATGGAGTAAATGCAGAGCAGGTAATTGTATGGGTATGTACAATTGCTGTGTTTTCTCTTTCACAGGGAGAACACATTGTGATGATACTTTTGTTGAGCATTACTGACAGCAGCTGAGGCAAAGCCAAGAAATCTAACATGCAAATAGAGGCTCTCATGAATCAGCCCAGTGAGGACAGTTTGCCAGTATAGGGGACATGCAATATGGGGACATAGGAAACCAATGCAACTGCAGCACCCTAAACACTCTGAGATTCTAAAGATCAGACCAGTCTGGGTTTCCTGCTTTCACTTCTGCTACAGATTGTCTCCAAAAAAGAGAAAATTCCATTAACTTATACTATTTTCATTTTGTATTGCTGCAACTTACGGCAGCTCAATAAATAACTTTTATTCAGAAATAAGTGATGAGACTACTATTGAAAAGAGAAATCTTAGTATGGGCAAGGGTATTTAGAAAGGAAAATCATGTTGTTCTAGAAAGGAGGGCATAAGAAATGTGATCTTAGCTTCCAGTTCACATATCAGACTGGTTCCACAATGGAAAATCACAGAAACCTTGGCTGGAAAGGACCTGGAGAGGTCCAACCATATGCTCAGTGCAGAACTGTCACCAATGGGCAATTGGCAATTAGCTCAGCTGTGCCTTTGTCTAGCTGAGCTTCAAAAACATCTGAGATGGCTCCAACATCTTTCTGGACAGAAAAATTAAGAAAAAAGTTTGCCCATAAATCAAGCTGAAGCCAGGTTATGAGCTGCTCCTCATCAGCCATTTCTTTTTGCTGAGCTGAGAGAATACTGACAGCCAAAACTGGTAATTTGCTTATTCTGTTTAATTTTCACAGGTATGCAGATCCATATTATGTTGCTGAAGAGCTGCATTATTTCAACACAACCCCACCTCTTCACTGGGTGATTTATACACAGCAGCAAAAGGCACTGTCAATAAGCCACAGGTACAATTTGGATGAGGAGGGGAAATTTTGCTAGAGAGTAATCCTTTATGCACTAACCTGCTATTTTTCAAAAGGGATTATTTTCCTACACAGCTGTGGGCTGCACAGAGTAGATGTCAATATACAGAAGAGAAATATGCCCATTTCTTTAACAAATGAGTCTTGTACCTTTCATCTGGACAACAGACCTGAAGGAGCTGAGTACAGCAGGCATGTTCCATACTGCAGCACTCCTGGGCCACTTCCCTCTTTCTCAGTTATCTGGGTGGGTGACCACGTGCTGGGAGTGTAGCACTGAGATTTTAGTGATTGATGCTACTGGGAAAAAGCAAAATGTGTCAGTTTTTTCCACACCTGGTGCAAAATAGATGCAGCACGAGCAGCTCTACAGGAATTTCTTGAGGACTTTAAAAATGGGGTTGTGAGGGATAGAATTGGAACATGGATGCTGCAATGTCACACAGCAGATATTTTTCAATCATATGATTGCTTTTCTCTCTTGGCTTAAGTGCTCCTTTCTATTTGCTGTTTCTGAATGCTCTGGGATTTTGTTGCAGAACAGGAAAGCTCATTTAAATGGTGGTTAATATTTCTAGATAGTCGACTACAGATTTTAAGAGCTACATGGATGCTGATTTCACATCATTCTTATGAGATGTGTGCAGTGAAAAGGTAAAGCCAAGTGTTTCCACGAGAGTAAAGCAGAGTTGTGGAATCAAATTGATAAAGTTGAGGTCTCCTCTTGTGTGTACTTTGTCTTTACTTCTGTGAACTTGGAAAAATACTTATCCAGCTGTGGATTCTGATGTTGACTAGAACAGAAACCATCTAATTTCCCTAAGATTAGAATGATACATAAAGCAGAAAGAGACCAAATTATCACCAAAAATTCAAATTCCCAACTTGAGGCTTCTGTGCCACCACATCTTGCAAACACTACCAAGCAAACCTCAGTAACCTTGCTAAATTCTGGATAAAATAATTGCCATAAAGCTATTTGTAAGTTTTCTCACATTTCTAAGTTTGTCAATACTCTCAAGACAGTTGCAAGCAGCCAGGGCAATTACTGAGTTATTGATGTTATTAACTGTAACAAACAGCACAATAAACAACAATTTAAAAAACCCTCCATGTCTGTGGAGGATAAAATATATTAATTATTTCTTTAGCATTTCTGTAATATTTGTGAGCATCACAGAACATATGAAACTGAGAATGCTCTACCTTGTGGTAGTCAAGCCATCCTCAGTCCAGAGATGGACAAAGAACAGAAGCTGCAATTTTGAACTATATTTGGGGGTTTTTTATAGCAAACATTCAAGTCATAAGTGTATTTTGGAATTCCATTTTCTATATTTCTGGAGTTGCCCATTTACAATCCAAGTTATCCCTTGGTGCTTGCAATTATGTAAATGTGAGGGTATTCACACATCCCTGACTGCTTACTGACTGAAGTAGTTTTTAAAAATATGTATTTTATGCAGTTAAAGCTGGTGTCATTTTTACAGAATTGCTACTCCAGACTAGCTTGAAAGTTGAAATCTATCATTGGAGTGATACTCCCAAGTTGCTTCATATTTGTCTTTGTTAATAGGATTTTATAGAAGTGAATACTTGGAGCTCAGCCCTGTGTTTGCTTCAGGTTGGTCTAAAAGTCTCACATGAAAGGAACTGGATCTTCTCATGTTTTTTGGGAAAAAGGAATGCATGTTTTTGCTTCATCTGGTTGCACTTAAGTTCATTAAGCTGAAAATGAAATCTGTCAAAGAGTCATGTGTAGCTTTGTTTGTTTATTTGTCTTTCTCCCAAAAATGCCTGTAGCAGGAGTTAGTGTTCATCTGCAACCCTCCCCAAACTGGGGGTTCTCTACAAAAATGTGCAGAAGTTGTGTTTTTGTCTTTCTTAGTTTCAGTTCTTGAGATTTTGCAGCGTTCTCTCTGAATAGCTGAATAGCAAAGCAGAAACTCAGCCCTTTATAGCATGTAATCAAGCTTTTTATATGCTGAGCATTTTTCATTAGTATTGGGAAAAAAATTTGCTTCCTGCTTGTGGTGTTTTGACAGTAAATACAGTGAATACGTTTCTTTCATTATTCCAGGTAGATTTTTGGGAAACCAACACTTTAAACAGAGATTTGCCTTTCTCTGCAAAGGATATGGATGAAGAATAACAGAAAATTAGAGGTGCTCTCTAATGCAAGAGACATAAACAAAAATCCCATTTTCATTGCACATCCTTGCAGAATTCTGTGTGACAATTTCTGACAATCAGTGCAAATCAAGCACCATGCACCACGCTGAGCCTGGAACCAGCACTCACCACACAGCCCTCAGGAGAGAAATAGGTGGTGCTGGTGGGGATGGAAACTGATGTGGATGCAAACTCTGAAAAGTAGAAAAACAGATCCCCTGACGACAAAATCACACCTGGTGTTAAAGCCTAGGCTCTCATTAAGTAATGATTATTGCCTGCTGTGTATAAAAATAGCCAACACAAATAGCAGAGCTTAGCAGTGCTAATTTGATAGTTGACTGTGCTTACGGGTGTTCAGTGGAGCAGAGAGAATAATCTGCTGAGAGTGGTATATTGAGTGATTCTAGCCCCTCTTTTCTACTTCTGGATAACCACAAACAGATCACAATTTCCTGGAGTTCATCTCTTCAAATATCTTTTATTAACAATTTTTCCCAGATACAATTGACTGGGTTGATTGATTGTGAATATTCTCAATTCAGACTGCTGTGTGTGCTTGTGGTTAATCAGATAAGTCACATTTTATCATTTCTGTTGACTGGCTGGGTAAATTCACAACAGCTTTCAGGGAGCTGAACCCAGCCATGTGTTAAAGGAAGAAAATGTGCAAAAAGCCACATACATCTAAAGTATATTTACCAAAACACATTTGCATTAGTTGTATTCAAATTTGGTAGAAAAGGGTGCATTAACTACGAGTAGAATGGGAATTGCATCTTTGCATTTCATGAAAAGTTACATTTTGCTATTACAGATGTGCATTCTAGGGGTAATGTGTATGCTATATTTCCTTCACAATTTAAGGTGAAATAAGACTCATCCACTGCCTTTTCAGTGTTGGAAGGAAATGTCATTCTAGAAAGGCATAGGAGACATAAATATTGTATATTTAAAATGTAAAATGGTAACCAGCTGATGCCACCAAAAAATAGCACAGTTTGGGACTTCACAGATCACTCTAATACCCTCATGTGATTTATATATGGTCAAAGAGGAGCAAGACTATTTTTTATATTTATTTTTTATCATTGCTTGGCCCAATAGGGAAGCCTGGGAGGTGTTATCCTGTTTCAGATTCAATGGACCTCAATTATATTTAACTTGCATATAATCACTGCTGAATTTTATCTCATGTAGCTGCTACTTCAAAACTCATCAGATCCTATGATTCTATAGCTTATCCCATGGTCATGCATTTGTTTGTGGCTGCTGGAAGAAAACAAAGATGAAATAAAAAGTGAAAATAATCTTGGAGCATAGCTGCTATTGATTGTTTCATTTAGTGTTTTTTCAAATCTTCCTACACCTGGAAGTTGCTGGTGATTTTTCATTACAAAAAACAGGAGTCAAATTAGTAATAACCTGGAAACAATAAATAAAAAGAATGCTTGAAAAAAGAAATCATGAGAATTTAAATACTAATTCGTAAAACTGGAATCTCTCACTCTGAAATGAAATTAAGCATCTTTTTCTGGGAGCATTTTTTTAATGGATAGCATTTACTTATGCTTTTCTCCATTTGCTTTCCCTTCCTCCTTAGAAAAAGAAAAAAAAACCAACTAGATAAAATATTGCAAAAGAGCAGGTGCATTTGCTGATCCAGTTTGCTGGGGAGGTAACTGTCAACCCAGCAGGAAAGAACAAACAGGAGGGGATTCTTCTGCTGGTTTAAAATTGTTCAAGAGTCTTTCTCCTAAATCCATGAAACCACAGCTCTACACCTCTGACTGAGGTAGCATAAGAAAGAACCCATCAAATTAGTAATTGGGACAAAAATTGAATTTTTATCCCCAGAGGTGCTAAGTATTTTCATCACTTAGTGATTCACTGACAAGTACCTGCATTCCACTCTGCCTAATCCCAAGCTGCTTTTATTTGCATGTTTAAACTTGAACATAACATTTATTTGGCTGCAGAAATAAAATTTTACCCCAATATAGATCTTCAGTTCCAATTATGGGAAGTGTGTCTAAAAACATCTTATCAGGGCCTTCTTTGCTTGGAGATTTAGCACATCAGCTTTATCTTGTTTATTTGGGCAACTGATATGGTTTTCAAAATCTGGATAACAAGGCATGGGCACAGCTGAGTGTGCTGTAACAGAAATGAAGGAATCTTCAGATTTTTTCTCTGTGCCAAAGGTACTGTTTGACATAAATAATAATATTCTGAGTTAAACCACAACAGTCAGAATTACTGTATGGTCTAAAATATACCCAGAGGTGTGGGAAAGCCTCTGTCTCAGTGAGCTCAGTTACATTCATGCATCATCTTTTTTTTTTTTTCTTTTTTCAGATGTCCTCCAGTAGTTCCCAGCTAGTCTCCTTCAGCCAAAGCTGGGAACTTGAGGAGTGAAATGAAAATTGCTCTCTTCACTCCTATCCACCTTAACTGGAAATGATTCAAACCTGTTTTATGCAGCAAAACTTGCTCTCTCCTTTACCCCTAGGAGGAGCATGTTTTCTACTGATGGGTGTTGGATGATATCACTTATTTTCTGGGTTTGGAGAGACTTCTACTTTGTTTACATAGCTTTCCTTTAAAGCAGAAACACTTCAGGGCTAGGTAGGGGCATTTCTAGGTGAGTTCTGCAGAGGCAGATATTTGATAGAACTGGTCCTGGCTGGGTTTTTTTCCCCTCTGGCTCTTCTCCCTTCCTTCTCCTTTATACACTCCTAAAATATCCTCTACTTCACAGATACTGAATGACTTTAACTTTACTCAGTCAAATCCCAGCTTGTATCTTTCTCAGCTTTGTCTTGGCTCTTTTGACTCACATTTACCCCCAAATCTGTTGTGTTTATTACAGACCAGAAGAAACCTGCCTGATTTTCTGAACTGCACCTGTTTGGTTTATAAAGATTTCACTTCAAATCTACTGAAGGGGAAATTTATCCAGTAGAATTTGTGTCTTATTAATGTACTCTTCTTCTTCAGGAAGATAACATCAAGGTTAAAGACACATCTTTAAAACTTAATTACAAGTACCAGGAGGAAGACAGGGTGATCCTGCCTTTCATCCTGCCAAGCCATAGGTAAGCTGTGATATATGACAAATGTTGAAGTGAGAGATGACACACAGTTCACTGAAGAAGATTTAAACACTGTAGGGTGATGTAAACACAAATGACTATTTTCTGGAACCACAGGGGTGATTTATGAGGTCTATGATTTCTAAAATAAGACAAGAGAATGTTTCATGGAAAGCTGTCTTCCCTCCTCTAAATGAGTGACAAATGGAGCAAACCAGAGAGGTCCCCTGACACCACAGGTATGGGCTTGCCTGAACTTTTGCTCTGTGGACATTTAAAAAAATTCCCAAACCCCTTCAATATTCTCTTAGAGTGCTTTATGTTACACTTGTTATATCACTACTGTTTAATTTTCCTGAGCTGAGAGCTCGTTGGTGAAATTCTAAACCAGTGCTTCTTTATTTTTTCTGATTATTTATATAGATAGCTGCTCTTATTTGGGTAAAAAATTAATTTCAGTATATGTGGAGGAATAGCATTAATAGCAAAAAAAAAAATTAATTGGGCTTTTTTAAGCTATAAAATTTCTAGATTGGCTCAAGTGAATTACGAAAAAGAAAAATCTGAAAATAGAGCTTTGACTCATTTTACTTGATCTGAAATGATCAGTTCATCCTGCTTCATAGACTTTTTATAATTTGACCTTGAGTGAAAGAGCTTTCATTCCTGATAGAAACTAATTGTATGTGTGGTGTTCAAACCATAGTGTTGAAATTAAATTAGTACTGCACAGGAGGGGATCATACAAGGAAAAACACACTGTCTTAATGGGCTATAAACCTGAGTGAAGCACTATTTTCAAAGCAATGAAATAGCTATAAAGTCATCTTTGCTCTTTATGATTCAAATATACCCCTGGAAGTTATAATTTATACCTTAAATACAAAAACCATAGAGAGTGAAAATCTGCATGTTTCAGTAACATGACAATAAGCCCTCAGCTGAGCTAAGATTTTTACCAAATATTTATGTTGAGAGTTGAAATGAAAAGTTTTCTGCGTGTTCTTTGAAGGGAAGTCAGATTTCATTATATTTGTACGAGTCTTTGAGCTGTGCTTCTCTTTTTTAGGAGCACGTGTTTTAAATTAATGCAGTTTCCATCTCCCTTTTTTTGCAGCACGCTTCACTTCCACAGTGAGCACAGTGATCTGATCTCAGCTTGTTTGCTCTGAAGATAATGTAAGTTTTGCCAATGACTTTGACAAAGAAAAGCACTTTGCCCAGTAATTGCTTGTAATATGCAGATATAACTATCTATAATAATACGTGCTGTATTTCAAAAATGGAAGGAACAAGAAATGTAAAGCCATAATACTGAAGAATTCTGGGGTTTCACTACACCCCCTCTTTTATACTGGTGAGCTCTGGCAATGTACAGCACTCTTGAAATGGTGCAATTATGAATTTGGGTCATTTCAAGGTTGCTTTACACAATGTAAAGAAGCCTTTGCATACCAGGGGAGTGGTGCTTGGGTATTGTCTTCAAACTCTCTTCTGTAAAGAACAATATGATATTGGAGGCTGCTCCAGGGAAAGGAACACAGCACAGAAGTCCTTGTGGCAGTGAGTCTGTCCTTGCATCTGGCTGGGATGGTCTGTGCAGTGAGCACCATCACACATCCTGCTGTGTTTGAGATGGGTATCACCCTGGACAGTGCTCAAAGTCAGCTGGAAACAAGCACTGGCTGAGACGTTCATCAACAACTGGCAGGAGTTTGTAAACTGAAATTATTGTTTGGTAAACCCCATCAATGAGTATGAAATCCTTCACTAGATTAGATTTGGGACTAAGAACTTAAACTGATATGTTCTTTGCCTTTCCCTTCCTCTGTTTTGGAAATAATCTTCAGCAGAAGGTGAGGAAATGTCATCACTGAAAGGTGATGCTTGTGGTGCTTCTAAAAACAAATTTACCTGTGTAGGGTGAAGGTAGCTTTGTAGAAATGCTAAAATTCAGTAATTTCTGCTATCCTGCCTTCAAAGGCATTTAGAAAGACACAAGAATTAGACCTGCTGCCACTCCTGGGATACACATTTAGTGGGGATTCACCCCCCACACACCCACTTAAAGCCACATTTCTGAGTCTACTTGTTAAGTGAAAAAGTCTTAGCTTTTATTTAACTAAACTTCTTTCTTCAGAGATTGACTTGTAAGTGTAAGATCAAACTGAAGGGAAGAAAAACAAACTTCCTGCCTTGGGCTTTTGTGTAGCTTAGTGAATGAGGAAATCTCATCACTGAATAGTTTGGATGCCCCTTTTTACTTTGTTCAGGTAAAATTAATTTGTTTTCTGTGATTAAAAAAAGCACACAAAGTAAATGATAGTACTTATGACTTGACATATTCATTCTCACTTACAGCCAATTTTTAAATAAATAAAACAAGTCAGGATCCTCTTCTACTCTGTAGTGGAATTTTGTAGTGGATGTTGCAAATGTATCTAAGAAAGAGCTTTGAAAAAGCTTTGCTTATCAAAAAAGTCCTGATCTTGCAAATTCTTGTGAATGAACAATCACCTGATCCTGTTGAGTTTTTTATAGCTGAGTAAACTGAGTAAAAATGACCAGCCTTTAAAAAACATTGTTTTTCAACTGTATACATTCCCATTCCTTTGGTTTTTATAGCTGAGGGGATTTGTACAGAGATTTTGATGAAAACTGTAAAATATTTGCTATTAACATACAGTATCTAACAGAAAAAAATGTTACTGAAGCACAAACTGTACTGGTTCACACCTCTGGACTCTCATTTCTAATTTATTTCTTGTCAACAGAACAAAATGGATTTGGCATCTTTGTTTAACGTTCACACCTCTGGAACTGCTGCTGTGGCTCTTTCCAGCAGGCACTGGAGTTCTGCTCCAGTGAAATTAAAGGAATTTCATTTGCTTCTTTCTTTGGCAACTGAACGAGGGAGTTGATAAGAGAAAGTCTTTGCCAATTGTCTCCCAGCTCAGTAGTGACACAAGGTAGTGTCTGTGAGGTGCATCTCTGAATCAGGAAATGATTATATAGATTATGTTTGTCTGCATTAGAGAAAAAAAAAAAAAAACCTACGATTTTTCAAAAATTTCATAAAATTATACAGGACCTACTGGACAAAAATTCAATTCAATTTCTGTGTTGTGACAGTCAGTTTACAGTGGAAGGGCTGCTTTTCAGCAATGACTAATAACTATACAAGACAAATTCAGCAAACATAATAATATTGGCTTTCTCTGTCATTTCTCTAAAAGCAAGGCCTAGTTTTTTAATTTACAGATGCAAAAGCATCACTGTCAGTAACCAAATCATTAACATCTAAAGCCACATTTTGAAAATCATGCATTCTTTATTTCAAACTGAAGGTTTTCTTAACTTTCAGACTGCTGTAAACTGTTGTTATCTCCAGTGGGATCTGAACGTGTATTTTTGCTGTTGGTTCCTGTTTCAGAGTGTTTGAAGTGAACTGTGATCAGTGTTCATGTTAAGAGGAAAGTTGGCTGGAGGTAAGGATGTGGCTGAACCACTGTATTTTCAGACAAAGTTGGGTTTTTTCCATGGAAAGTCCTGGAAGTATGTGATATTTAATTACATGTTAGAAATATTTTCACTTTTTCATCAGATAAGGGCTACTGTGAAACCGTTTAGGAGCTTGAAAAATAAGATAGGCAATCTACAAAGAATATCTTTCAAGAAGCATTTGGCAAAACCCCAATCCTATTCCTTAAAAAACAAATGAGCTACAAATATTTGGTTTGATGCAAATTGACAAATCACTTCAGCTGATCTGAACATGAATATTGGTGTGGACAAACAGCTTGGCTGGATAAAAATGAAAATGTGCATATTTTCAATTTATAATGAGATCTAGAGAAGACAGATACCCTCCAGACCGAAGTGCTCGAGATGAAATTTGAAACACATTTATGGAAAAATGCAAATATTTTGCGCATGAATTATAATGTGGCTGCAGCCCTGTTGTTTATAGCTGAGAAGGAAGACACACGATATACCCAAAGTGAAAACACTTGTGAGTTAATGGCAAGTTTTTCTCCATTCTGCAAAAATATTCCATAGATCCTGACAGTCCTTGAGTTCCCAATCTATGCCCAGAGCCATTGGTCCAATTCAGGTTTCACTGAGCTGCTTTACCATGAGCAAGGGCCATGCAAAAAGTGCTTTCCAACAAAGGTTTCCATTGTATGGCTTCAGCCCAAGGGTAATAAATTGCAGCACCAAAATCATGAGCATTATTGGTGATGATTTTAGGAGGATCAAATTAATTGCACTTGAATTTAAAGGTGGGATTGATGTAGCAGAGAATTCGAGCCCTGTTACTTTATACAGTTAATTTGGGATTAGTTGAAACCCAATGGTGGTAGCACTTTCTTGGTGACCCACAAATAATAATGCACAAAGAGAGGTTTTCTCCTTTTTGTTCAAACAGTGCTCTTGGCTAGAAATCTTAAAAAGAACAGTTCTACACTTTTAACATAGTGTTTTTATTTTATTTTTTTCAGGGCAATCTGACATCTAGATGGGCTTCATACTTTTCTACTGTGTGACAAGAGAGGAAACTGAGGAGATGGGAGCATTATCTAAATGATATGAGGAAAAGCAGCAAGACATGCTAATAAACTATATTTATCCACGTCAGAGCAGCAGCATTTATAATTGCCACAATGTTAACTCAGTTTCAATGTAACTCAGCACATATTTTGTCTCTTTTCCAGAAGGAACAGAAAATCCTCACCAGTATTAATTTAGTTATAGCACATTATGAACATTTAGGCAGGGAAACATGTCCAGAACTCGGTGAGAGTCCTCAAAAGGGAAATATTCACAACAGTTCCAATTCTTTTTTTATATAATCCCATTATGTGAAAGTGAGAGATTGCTGGAAACATTTTCCCTTAAAGAGGAAAAAATCATAGTCACTTTCCCTTGCAGATGGGAGGTATCAGGGAAGCAGCTTTAACCATGGAAAGGGAATAGTTTTGCTGCAAGGAGTAATATAAATCAGATGCATCTTCAAAATTAATTCCACTAGAATTTTTTTTGCCACTAGTTTCAGAATCTAAGGAAAATAACACATAAATAAATGAAAATGTGGCTGCTTTCTACCTTAGGGATATAGAATGGATTAATTTAATTTAATTAGATGAATGTGCTGCCTAAGTAGAAAACAGTTCCTTGGTGGAGTAAACAGACAAGAAGGCTGAACTTCTGAAACTTTGTTGAAGTTCAAGTCAAGCTCCCTCAAATAAGTTTCCCTTTCTTTACTAATTTTCAGAATTTTCCCATGTTTTTTTAGCCATTTCATTTTTATGGCATCCTCATCTGTGGGTATATTTTTCCCTTTCTTCCATGATTTCAGTAGG
>JAOTQP010000001.1:112382398-112402565 GCA_026413545.1 Cichladusa arquata | reverse complement strand
TAGAAAGAAGAAGAAGAAAAAGAAACCCAAACAACAAAACATATTATTCATGATCAGAAATGAAGGGATTTTTCCTAATTGTATAGAGCTGTTTGCCTGCCCCATCTTTTTGTTTTCAAGTTCAGACTGTATCCCATTTTAGAATTTACGTTTTTTTCGCACCATAGTCACATCAACTGTTTACTGTCCTTCTTTCCAGTACAAAAATGCAAGATGGTGATGAGTGTCAATATTTGCCATGAATTCAAGTTTTTCAAACAGGAGAAAATGCTATCACAATGTCTGTTATGCCCAGATCATAAAATCAGTAGTTTTTCACAAAAGCAGATGAGGAGAAATGTGAATATAACAAAGACGTTGCTTTCAGTATGTATGGAACCTTCCTCTTTGCAAAACCTAATTATTTCTTATTTCTTAGTTAAGGCATCATCCAGACTAGGAGTCCCAGATTGGCTGTAACTGTGTGTAATTGTGATTTAAAATTTCATGTTCTTTTAGTACTAATGAAAAACAAATGACAAAACAAGTTTTGTTCTCACACACGCAAACAAAAAGATTTTATCTCTGCAAGAAGAATTAGGGTGATTTTCATTCTCTTACCTACTTTACATGTTCTGTTTGTTTATGTAGTTGCTTTTGGCTGTTTGAAACCAGCTCTAAAAGAAACTTACTGTGCTCTGCCTTCCCTGTTAAATCTGGCACAGGGGATGGAATCAGTGCTGGGAAAGATTATTTCTTGCAGGAATAATGAAGCAATAGGAACATTGCTGCCCTTTTTTTTTCCTCCCCTCTTAGAGTGGATTTGGATATACCCAGTGGTTTGAAAACATCATATGTTGTAATGTCCCATGAGGAATTACATGCCTATTCCTGGATTTATTTGTAAATGCAAGCTCAAATTCTTAAATTCAGTCTGTGAATAAGAAATCTCATCAAACAGGGAATAATTCCACTCAGGGCAGAAGGAGCTGTGCACACCTGACTCACTGTAGGTAACAGGAGTTACAAAAGAGAAAAGACAGAGATTCAAACTTATCATTTAGGGGTATTGATGGTACTGCCTGCTCAAGAAAAAGTTTTGAAACCTTTCTCTCAGAATCATTTCTGGTGCAGTATTCCTTGATAGATTATTCACTGTATTAGTCACAGCCTCACTCCTGCTCCTGTGCCCATTGTTTAATTTCTCTTTCCCCCTTCATTAGTTCTCTGGTTCTCTGAGCAAGTGTCTCTTGGACTTCACTGTCCTAGTGAGAGTTCATTTATGTTCAGAATAATTATAATGTTCAACAAATTTATTTTAAATCACACCTGCCAAATCCCTACCATCTATGTCAAGGTTTACAGTTACCTGGATCCACCTTCACCCAAGACCTTATTGAATACCTTAAAGTTACTTTAAAATTGATTATCACAGAATAGAAAGCACTGCCACTGTGGGAATGTGCAGTTCCTCTGTTCTTCTGAGCAAAGTTTCTTGACATGGGCACAAATTTTAAATCTGAAATCAGTTATTGACCAGCTCAGGGTGACTTCAACTTGCTGCCCTGTGAACCCTTCACCAGTGGTGTTAGATCATCCTTATTCTAAGCTATACCTGTGGTATCAGAAATAGTAATTAAATAGCATTGTGATAACCTTTTGGTCATTTGGATTCACAGAGCAAATAGCACCACTGCAGACATTGTTTGCATCTCACATGGCTGGTGCTTTTCTGACTGAACCACACACATTATCAAAATTCACTGTTTTCATACTTTCCTCAAAAAATTCAAGGGTTTTTTTGGGTTTTTTTTTTTAGATTTTTTTCAAGTTTAAATTCTTGAAATAAATTTATATTTTTAAAAGTTAATTCTGGAAAAAAGTCTGGAAACTCATGTTCATATTTCCAGATGTTAAAAAACCCAGAGAGAGGTGTAGCAAGCTTCCACTTTTATTTATGAAAACTTGAATATTAGCTAAGGAGAATGTAGAACTTCTGGAATGTGTCACTGTGGTTTAGAGAGGAACAAACCTTGCAGTTGCCCAAAGCAGACAAGAAGTTTTGCAAATTTGCTTTCAAAAAAATGTGGAGTCATAATACATAAAAAGTGTTTGATTTCTCTGTCTCAGAACAAACTGACATTTTGATCCTTCACAGTTTTCCTTGTTGGCATTATTTGGGTTAAGAACATTTTAGGACAAGACATTTCCTTAACTACTCTCTTCCTGCTTTGTCACCTCGCTGTGCTGGCCTCTGTGCTACTTCTTTCTCCACATTTCCCCATTTTCACCTCACACCCTGCTGAGGAGTTGGGCATTGCAGTAACAGTGAGTTGGGACTGCCAAGCTCTGTGCTTCCTTCACCTAACAAAGCAATTTTATTGCAATCAGATGGAACGGGGAATTAAATGGCCAAGCAGTTTGTCAGCAAGTCAGGATAAAGATGACAGCTCTGCCTGATTGCATGGAGGTTAGAACTGCCCAGAATTGCTGCTCTACCAAGAAGCAGATCAGAAGAGTAAGTGCAGTTGGTGGTTTGCTACCGCCTGTGCTGTCTGGGAAATGTCCCAGCTGCAAGGAAGCACAGGAGGGACACTGCAGGAGGACCTGATAACTGGAAACTAAAGAGCCTGGCAACTGCAGATAAGCAGATGCTTATTACTTAATCTGTGAAGAGGTATCATGGGACAGGTGGTGGGGCTGACATGCTACAGAATTTATTTAATGTGTCCTTTTTGTTTTGCTTCTCATTCCTCTTTGGACCTTAGGGTTGTGCTTTTCCTGTTGGTACAGGAACACACTGATTTAAGTGCACTGGTCCTACAAAGCTTACAGACTTTGCAGGTAGTGAGTTCTGTAATATCTGCAAATCAAACTGAAGGCACAAGAGTTGCTTTTTTGGATGCTGAGGTACATGCTGAGCCACAACTCATGGTCCTTGTTGAATAGATCTCAAGGAAGAAATTCCATTTATTTCTACAAATCTGACTTTTTTCAGGACAGCTGCAATGCGAGCTGAAATAGAAATATTTGTGCCAAAGAGATGGAATATAATGTTTAAAAAAAGAGTCTGTTGCAAAGTCTGTTGTTCTTCAATAAATATAGTGATAACAATAAAAAAGCTTGATGTAATTATACTTGATCCTGTTCAAAGCTTCTTTCTGTTGACAAAAACATGAAGGACTCAGTAGCTGTAAGAATGCAGAGGTTTAGAGGAGAAAGATTCCTTCAAAGACTGCAAAGGGAGAGAAATAAGTGAATAAAAAGAAAGACTCATTACAGATTTTAACCACAGAAGACACACTGGAGCATTCAGCCCTAGGAAATTCAAAGAAGGAGGGATTTACTGCAAATTTAGGAACAATGTGGTTACACTCTAGTTTATATCTTGTGGCATTCAAGAAAAGTGGTTAGAAATTGTGTTTTCTGTGCTTAATGAGAAAAAAAGGTTTTGCTTCGTGCTTTGTAATGTTGAAAGCATTTGGATCCATAAACAACAGCATAGTTTAATCAAGTTTTACCATTAACTCCTAGAAGTATTCCAGAAGTTCCCAGCATTCTGGCAAAGTTTCCCCTCTGTCATCTGCACCCAGAATCTTCAATTTTCATCTGATACTCACAAGGAGTCACCACAGAGGTTGTAATTTCCCTGATCACAGTTCTGCACTGGTGAAATTGCTTTTTAGTATGAACAGTCTCAGCTACAGCTTTTTGATACCAACACCATCATTGCCCTAATGTAGATCTGGGATGGTGTCTTTTAAACTTTTTGTATTCTTGAAATCATCCGTGTTTCTGCCTTTTATGTTTTCATTGTAAAGCAAATTTGTGTTTCATGTAGAAGCACATTTAATTCCAGTACAGCTGATTCTCAAAATTATCCACATTCTGAGGTTTATAGTTCAGTTTGGTCATGTTTTCATCTGTTCAGTTGTCTTTATCGTGCAGCATCTCTAGGGAGTACCACTTCTGGAACCTTTGGGAACTCTGCATCATCATCAGAAGTACTGATGTTAAAGAAATGCCATTTTTCTGCTGAAGTGCTGAGCTGCCCAAGATGTTGGTGATAGTCTGTATTTTGCTGATTTTTTGGGGGGAGAGAAACTTCCATTTATAATTAAGGAATAAGAATGCTGGTGAGCTCACTGTCAGGCTTTGACTTCCAGCATTTCCTGGAACATCACAGTATCAAGGCTTGAAAAAAGTCAGTTCTGAATTCTTTATCAAAGTTCTGGCAGTCCATGTAAAATGCTTTGCATCTCTTTCTCGGTCACATGATTTGGTGTTTTACATTTGCATGTAAAACACATTTTTCTAGTGTTAAACTTTCCTAAAGAATCTGTCTACCAAAACAAACATTATGGGGAATTTAAAAAAAAAAAAAAAAAAAAAAAGGAAGTTGTGTATTTCTAGTAGAAGGTTTTTTTTCCCCCTCAGTGTTTGCTCTATAACATCTCTGGTCTGGTGGAGCAGGTGTTGTGAGAGGGTTTAATTCTTTGCTAAATGAGCATCGTAGTTATTATCTACCCAACCATAGCTTTAATTTTGCTGTGAGTGCTGTAGTTAAATGCTTCTTAAATGTTTTCATTTAGAGAGCAATTTAAACATTATTGTTAACAATTAGCGATTGATTCATGTTCTAAAAAGTATTATTTTTTCCATTCCTTTTTTTGAAGCAGTAAATATAAGAAGATGACTTTGAACCTGACCAAGAACTTGTATTTTATACACAGGGTCAGAATAAGTTTGCTTTTGTGTTAATTCTGGGATAGTTGCTTGGCTGGGGATATGATATTAAGATATAGGAACAAATGTTTCTAAATCAGGTTACTTTAGCATGTGTGTTCTTTTAATATAAAACAGAAAATATCTGAAAATTTCATTATCCAAAATACACAGAGAAACTGTGCATGCCTTCATTGCATCAAGTGCTTATATCTATGTCAGTGCATCCAGGAACTCCTTTCTTCCCAAATAAGCTTTCCAGCATTGGAACAAAGCAGCAAACGCCTTCCCTCCCTTCTTGCCCCCACTGCTTTTAATAATGTGTGTCTGACATACCAACAATCAGGCACATGCTCTGCTGCTGCTGTTGTCTCCTCTCAGCTGCCTGGGAATGGCTTGAGGGTGGAATTGCACATCAAGGATCTCTTTGGTCAGTGGAGAAACCAGGAGAGTGTTTCCAATTTGCAGTTTGGCATTGGTGCTTCAGAAGCACCACAGATGTTTGGTGCTCACCTGGTTGCCTGTCACCAAACTTGGGGATCAATCACTGTGTTGTGACAGGATGCAGAAGGAAAAAAAACCCAAACCAAACCAACAAACAAACAAACAAACAAAAAAAAACAAAACAAAAAAAAAAAAAAAAAAAAAAAAAAAAACAAAACAAAAAAAAAAACCAAAAAAAAGGGAAAGAAAAAAGCAGAAAAACCTGATTTTTATTTTGAAAACAGTACAACATCTCACAGATTGAGAAGTTTGTTGCAAAATGAGGAGGAGCAATTGTGTCTGTGAGTGTGAACATACATGTCTGTGTTTCTCTTTCATAATATCTCACAGACAAAATACTTCATGATTTGATTCCACTGACAGTTTTTGAGTTAAACCAGGGATTACACTGAGCCATTCTTAGGCAACCACTTCCAAGTTAGTCCAGGACTTCTTGTGGCAGATCTGCATTCTTCTTAATCACTTGCAGTCAATCAGATTTTAATTTGTCTTTGTCTTCAGCCCTGCAAAGTTTGGGCCTGAAATTTTTTTCTGCTTCAGGGATCAAAGAGTGTTTTCCCTGTGTGTGTCAGGCACACTTATGGAATGCTCTTGTATGTTTATTTAGCTCCATAATTATTCCATATTAACAAAAGCAGATTGTTTCAGGAATGTTTTTCAGAAGAGCCTGTTTGAAATCAGGCTTTGTTGGAATTATGGCACCTCCAATTCTGCAATCTTCCTTTTGAAATACATTGTAGGAATTCACTAGAAAATCTATAACAACTCCATTCAGGGATGAATGGCTTATTCTGCTTCTTATCTTGTTAATCAATATTGTTAACTAGCTGTGATGGACATAATTAATGGAATGACCCTAGCCCCTCCTAATTAGAGATAATTGCCTTGTTCAGTCACATTCACTCTCCAAAATATAAGTGTGTGAGCATAAATGTCATAATTTATTTTAGACTCTGCCATGATCATTATATATTCTGTTTTCTTGTTAACAACTCATTTTAATTCTCACTCACCCAGCAAAGTTGAAAGCCATGAAAGTACCTTCTTACCTCTCTGGGCTGGATGGCCAAATAAGACATTATTATATTGCACACTTACAGTCAGGAGGGTAAAATGAGGAGGGTAAAACCAGAGTTCTACTACTTGGCTCTGGCTTCAATCCATTACCCAACAGCTTCTCAGGATGAGAGATGTCTTAGCTTGGAGCTAAATGGTGCTTGCATCAGAAAAAACCCTGTATTTTGGTATGCATTTCATGTATCCTTTTATCAGCTTTATTATTTGTTATGCTTTTGCTGAGCTTCCTTGAAGAAGAACAAAAGGCTACACTTATTATGCAGCTATTTCATGAGAGCTATTTAAAATAACATTTGAGGAGGAAAAAACAAATCAAAATGAATAAAAGCCTGGCAAACACATGATGAAACAGAATGAATATCAGAGCTATTAAATTAATAAGCTTGCAAAGCATTATTTATGGTATCTCAATGGAAGTTCAGAAATTGATAGCGACTTCTCCAAATTAATTGAGTACCTTTGTTCTATTTCAGGAATACAGATTCAAACTCACTGTGCCCATTCCCTGTGGGGAAGATTGTTCCACCTGCCAAAAACCTCAGGAGTTTTTATCTGATTTTCATCTTCTCAAGGTAAACAGTGGAGGAATTGGCTCAGGGTGGCATCCATTCAGCAAAGCTGTGCAGTCTGGGATGTCTGCAGACAGTTGTCCTTGCTGTCACAAGCTGCCCATTAAAAGAGTGGTTGAAGCAACAGCCTGAAGCAGATTTGGCCTCTCCATGGTGAAATCTCAGACGTGCAGATGCAGGATGTGGTTTTAAGGCTGACATGCTGAGGGTGGGCTCAAGCCTCCTGCCAGCTCGAAGGCCAGAGCTGTTACCCCTGTCAGGAGCATCCCACGTGCTTGGGGCTGGGGGACATCCCTCAGCTCTGTCCCCAGAGCCAGAGCCCTGCAGGGAAGCACAGGATCAGAATCAGGCACATCTGCACAGCAGCTGGTAGGACTGGAGGGGCAGAGGAGTAAACACTCATGGAGTCTCCAAATATAGATTTTTTGGATATTACCTTTGTTGTATTGACTAATATTCACTGATGCAAATCAGATGGAGATACAGGTGTCCACTTCTCCAAAAAAAGGGTGTCAACAGACCAGAGCTGTCTCCACAGTTAGCTGCCTGCTTCCTGATGCCTTGGAATTGTGGTGAGTGCTGAAATTCCAGTCCTTCTTGCTGTGGCTGAGAAATCTCCCTGAGCACCCACATTTCACCATTAAAAGTACATCTGCTAATTCTTCCAGGATAAACTATTTCTGTATGACACTATTTGGCTCCAGATTTACTAATTTTGGTTATTTCTGTTATAACTTCTCATGCAGGAGTGACAGCTGGAGAGACCCACTGAGCAGTGAACAAGGAAGATGGAGGAGCTCTGACAGAACCAATCCCACCCCTGAAGTTTTTTCACTTTGCTATTCCATTTCTCTTCCCTCATTTTTGCTTCCCCTTTTCTCTGATCAAGTTTTTCCTGGAGTTTAATTTCTTTCAGTGAGAGTTCTTTTACTTTTCCAAAAAATTTTCCTGTATTAAAAATTTTGTTTAACCATGTTTCCCAAGTCTCTAACAGCTCAAATTTTACAGTAAAGTAAAAATCCCATGTAAAATGTGGTAAAGGTTTTAACTTTGTAGTGTTTGACTTATTATAAAGGTCCTTCTCTTTTAGTGTCCAGCTTGCAACTGGTGTGATTTTGCAGAGAGCCAGGTTCACCCAATGTGAAATTTAAACAAGATATTGGATGAGAGCTCATGATTTCCAGAAAACATTCAGTGATATGTAAAAGAAGCAGTAGATTGGATTGAATAACAGCACAGGAACAACCAGTTCTGTATTAAGTCTTTCTTGCAAATCTACTTCTGCAAGTAGATTTTCAATTCTGCCAATTGCTGCAAATGTTGTTTGCCAGTACCATTCACCAGTTCATGGTAGGCAGTAAAAGCCTTGTTCATCAAACTGTTTTTTACTCATAGTCCCACTTAAGATGCTGATATCTTATCAGGAAATAGCAAAATTCCAATCAGAATTTCAAAGCTTTGCTTCTTTGACTGGCAGTCATCACCTTGAAGTTGTTACACACCACAGAGTGAGCAAGGCCATCTCCCCATGTCCTCCCTGCTTAACTGCACAACCTTGTGGGACCCTCTGTAGATAATTGTAAAGCTTTGGCCTCATTACCCATTCTTTGATAATGAGTATTATCAAAGCAGTATTTTCCCTTTTCATATTGTCTGTGTTGGCATTTTTGTTTCATTTAAATGTTCCTAACTTGAGCTTCTGAGATGAGCAAGTATTTCATCTGCTTAGGGTTGTTCTTAGTAAGGGTGAAAGACCCAGTAATTCTTTGGACTGAAAAAGTCAGAGGAGGGATTTTTCCTGATCCAGTTTCTATCTGTGCATAAGGTTTTGTTTCTCTTTAATTCCTTGCATATCTTATTGGTTTAATACCAAGGACTTTATGGCTCAGGACTGTATTCTCATAGAGATTTAAAGGACATTGTTCTTGGCTAGTATTTCCAGACACCACAATAATGCAAGGAAAAAAAAAAAAAAAAAGAAAAGGAAAAAAAAAAAATAAGATTATATGTGCTATTTATATTCATGTTTGTACCTGTAGGGACGTGTTGATGGGGAGGTGTGGTGAAATGATAAAAAGGTTATAAAAGACAATTATTTCTTCCTGTGAAATCAGGAACTCCTAATGGCACCAATTTAATTCTCAGAGTGCATGAAAAGGACCAGGACCATGTAAAGGTAGCACCAAGAAAAAAAAATAAAATTGAAAAATAGTGATGGAAAAATCTATATTTCAAGCACTGGCAGGAATATATTTATGCATGGAGAGTATTCTCTGATTGATCTGCAATAAAACTGAGTGAGACACAGAAACAACACAGAGATGTTTGTGTCACTCTGCAACCTCCTCTGGAGATAAATATGAAATACACTCATATTTCTTGGGAGATCTAATTTAAGCCTTCCTCCTTCCAATGTGCCCTTAACTTTTGTAGTGGGTTTGTAACAAATTCCTTGCTTCTGATGGAGTCATGTTCATCTTTTTGACCCATGAAATGGCTTCAGAGTTCTGCCCTCAATATTTAAATGGTTACCTTAAACCAAAAAGCCTACAGCTCCCAAAAGACATGGTGAGAGACAAGAGTCCTGATTTCTCTCAGTCAAATCTCTTTATCCCCTATTTTCTGTTACACAAAGAAAACCATCTGTCACATTGTCATTAAACTTATTTTTCTATTAACCACAAAGGAGAAAAATGTCTGGTAAATTGAAATTGTCTCAGTCTTTCACTGAGTTTATTCTTTTTTTTTGAATAATTGAACTTGGTGATGTTAAAGGTATTTTCTAACCTTAATGATTCTGTGAGTGCGGGGGGCAGGGGGTGGAGAGGAATTTTAATTTCTCATTATTAATATATTTTGATTTGAATGCACAAAGAATTGACTGGAAAGAAGTACTGGAAAATATATTAAGCAAAACCACAAAGTTTCTGAAATGCAGAAAGCAACAGCCAAAACTACCATTGTGTCTTCTGAGTTTGAAACACCAAAGTCACACTCCTGGCATCAAATTTTACATCACCTACCTTGAATTTGACATCCTATGTTTCTTTAGGGAACTCTTTAAATATTACATTTCTTGATACAGACTTGAACTCAATATTATTTAGTTACAGTTGTTCTGATTTTCTGCCAAAAAAAGAAAAAAAAATATTTAAAGATATTATTTTCCTAAATTGGATTGTCTGTTCAGACTGAGGTGGATAAGGCCCAGAAATGAGTCACAGGTCAAAGATAACTTTGCATCTCTTAATTTTCAAGGCCTTACAGAATTCTTTAGTGGGAAGAAATTAGGATAATTTTCAGCACATGGAAGGCAGAGGTGATTAAAAATCAGGAAAAAAAAAATCTTTCCTGCAATCTTTTGTGGATATCTGATATCAGTTCAGTAATACCAATATTTTCTTTTTCATTTCAGAGCCTATAAAATATTAATTAAAAAAAAACAAACAACAGAAGTGGCCAGGTGAGTTCAAGTGAGACTTGATATTTACACTCAAGATTGAAAGTCCAAAATGAAGAGCTGTGTAAGGTAGTAAATGGTATCCATGATTCATTGCCCAAAATAACACCTTGCAAAGGAGATAATGTCTGAAGATCCCCTAGAGATAAAAGGAAAATCTTCTGTGATATGATTGGCCTCTGCCTCTAGAAAACAGCATGATTTATAAAGTATTTTTTGCATTAAGGCAAGTGATGGAAGAATCAGGTGTAACAGTGGCAAGGCTTTATGATAGAAATCTTATTTTCTGTCCTGGCTTTTAAGATTAAGCCTCAAATTTTGTAACTTGTGTCACTTTCAGAGGAAACTGAGTATGTGGCAATGCAGAAGGGAAACAGAATTCCCTTCTGAGAATATGCAGGAGCCATTGGGGTGTCTGCAGGCTGATAGACACAGTGAGGAGAGTCTCCAGAATGAAGTATTAGTGTAAAACCTTACATTTATTGCATCATAGTCTCTAAAATTCACGAATTTGTTCAGCATTTCGAGGGGAAAAAATCACAAATGAGATAATTGTCCTGCAATTATTGACAGAACGGGATGCTCAGCAGTAGGAAAACTAATCTGGAATTCAAGTCAGGGTAAGGGAAAGTCATTAGCTATGCTGTGTAAAGCAGACATATACAATCAATGTGTGAATGTCACGTTTGTCAGGCCAAAGTGATGGGAAAAGACTTCTACTAAAAGAGAGAAAATTGAACACATCTATAACAGTGCAGGATAGTTCATATCCTGTTGTAATTGCAGTGCACTTCAAGCAGAATAAGAATAGGGGGGGAAAAGGGGAGGGAAAAAAAAAACCTCTCCTGAGCTTTACAGCAGCACTGGAATGTGTGACAAAGGTAAAGGCTTGGAAGGTGATGCTGGGAAGAAACCTGAGGACAAGCAGAGAAGATCAGGAAGATGGTATGGGGAAAAAAAACAAAAAAAGAAAAAAAAGAAAAAGCAAAAAGCAAAGAAACCAAAGCTGAATTGAGCTTTAGGCAGCCAGGGAGAAAGTATCTGTAAAAGAGCCCCAGATGGTGCCAGAAAGAACTGATGGTTCTGTTCCTTCTGTCTGTTAAAATGTGTCAAGTGTGCAAGAGCAAAGTGCACATGGTGATTTGATGGCAAACAGAGACATGTTAAAAAAATGAAACTACTGTGGGAGTTTGGGTATGCATTATTGATAGGTGTATTGGGTAAGATATTTAAATATTGCTTATTAAGTATTGCTGCTCAGTCTGGTGGTGTGAGGTGACTCATGTGCCACCAAGGAAGCTTTTGCATGGAGGAAAAACTGAAAAAACCCAAATCTGAAAATGGAAATGTAATATTACCTCATTACCAAGCCAGGAATCCCAGATTTATTTCAGGCTGTGTCAGGTAAAAACTCTGAAAGCTTCTGAGTGTGCACAGAAGATGGGAAGTTTGAAGGTGTGAAACAGTTCTTGCCTGAATTCCTGAGGTATTCTCACTGCTATAGTCGTAGTTAAAGATCCCATTATACAGCAACAATAATGATGATAAATAAAAATTGTGAATTAAAACTCCAAGGCACCAGATCACTGCATATACAGCAAGGGAAACACCAGGGACAGACGTGGCAGCTCTGTGCAGTTCTGTGTGAGGTGGGGACAGTTTCTCCAGGGCTGCAGTCAAGGCTCCTCTTCCCCCATCTCTGGTGCTGCTGTGGGTCCATCTAAATGCTAAAGGAGCTGAGAAGTGCAAGAGAGAAGAGAATTCTGTATTCCTGCAGTCAGTTTGGGAAAACATCTCCCTTCCATCTCACAGGGTCCTCCAGAAACACAAGCAGCAGCTTCTGTGTGGTAAGGGATTGAAGCAGTAAATTTTACAGCACAATTCATCAGTGGAGTCAGTCAGATTTAAGAGAGAGAGAGCAGGTTTTAGCAAAGCTGCACAGATTGCTGTAGCTGAGGTCAACAGCAAGCTCCTGGTGCTTTTAAAAATTGATTTTACTGAAATCTTACTCAATTTTCTTTGTAATAAGGGCCTCCAAGGATTTAAACTGCTGTAAGCAAGAGCAATGTTTGGCCCTGCTCTCTAAGTAGGTGTGGCTTAGCTCCATTACAATTCCAACTCAAATAATAACATCCTTTAAAAATGGAGTGCCCTTCCTAACATTTTAGTGGGCAATATTTTGTTTTCTGTTGTAAAAGCTGGGAGGTCATAAGCTTAAGCTCCTAAAGTCTCCAAAAAAACCTATTTACCTCCTTTGCAAAATGGCTAACATGAAGTCAGACAACATATGTGGAAGGAATATAAATATATTTGCTTATCTGACAAACCCAGTGCAGATTGCTTAATAAAAAAAAAAAAAAAAAAAAAAAAAAAAGAAAGAAACAACAAAAAAACTTGGCAATATCAGCATGGCTTGGTTATTTAATTCTAGACAAAACATTTCAGACTGTATAAAATAACAGAAAATGCTCTCTTTGTTATTCTAGAGCTCATAAGAATCTTTTGCAGTCTTCTTAAGGAAAACTAAAAGGCAGGTGGCCCAGTATGTATCAGTCTGAAATTGAGACAACAGCAAATTCTTTAGAAGTAGGTTATGCTATAACTTGGATTTTAATTTAAAAAAAAAAAAAATAAAAAAGCAGAAACAAAAATTTTAAAAGCCCACCCAAACAAACAGATAAAACTCCCAACCAACCCAACAATCAGGACCCGTAATATAAAAGATCTGGCCCTCTCTTCTGTCACCTCTGGGTCACAGAGCTCAGGCTTTTGCACTTTGCTGGAGGTGTTTGCAAGGTTCTCCATCCTTAAGCGGAGCTGGAGGTTCCATTCCACCTTCCACCTTCAGTGATTTATCTCAGGGGTTCTTACTTCTGTAAATGCTGCAGTTTTTGGTCTCTCCTGGGCAGTGGCAACAATTAACTCAGCTGCCATCTTAAAGCAAAGTATTATTTAAAACAAAGTCCCATTAAAGGGAGCACATCCATAAACCCAGCAGAGTACACTGGGTTTGCACAGGTTGGGTTTTCAGCAAAACCTTCCCCTCCACACATCTGATGAGTCCCTGAATTTTTTTTCACAGATCCACTGCAAGACATCTCCCTTTTGTCACTTTATGTAAGGCTCTCATTTTATGTCACTTTTGATGAGTGTCCTCTTTTCTCAAGAAATGATCTTTGGTTCTAGTGGGTTTTGGATTTTTAGTTTTGCAGATTGTCATGCAAGTATTAATTTCAGCTTAGGAACTGAATGGGGACTATTTTCTGCTAATTATCTCCAGCTTTTCCAATAGTTTGGTGGGGGTTTTTTGTTTTCTGCTTGTTTTGTTTTATTTTATTATGGTTTTTTTTCTCTATGCATCTACATCTGCCTTTTGAGCTAGAACCTTGCATTCATTTAGGAAAATCCTGCAACTCTTGGTAATAAATTTCCCCCACCATACTGTACAAATTTTTTGTTACTTCTTTCTCTTAATCCTGCTACTTCTTCCCAGTTCCAAAGTTGATGCATCCAAAGGAAATGATTGAGTAGTCACTGGTTTATTTCTCCCAATAAAATCACTAGAGAGATGACTAATTTCAATGCTGGTAAACCTTTTCCAGCAACTTTAGTTTGGCAACACAAATAACAGGGGCTTTCTCAGTTTCTGGTACCAAAAACATAATTCACACATTCTTCCAGGTTTTGGTGACAGCTCAAAGAAGTGAGGGAATCTCTTTAAGCAAATGTTAAAGCCAACATTTAAGTCATGGACTGTCTGTCTCATGAAAAATAACCCTGTTGAAAAAGGGGCTTTTAAAATTGAAAATTTAGTTCAGATAACCCAAATCTGATATTGCAGTGGGAAAAACTTGTTTTCCTGTTCAAGAAGACAGGAAATCTTTGTAATACATTCTCCTGACATAGACAGCACATCTCCAGCTCAGAATAAGAAAAGTTTGCATTTCTAACCCAGTTTGGTGATTTAGAAAGTTTAAGGAGCTCCATCCTTCACTGCAGAGCTGCAGCTGGCTACAGGACTGGGGAGAAAATCCTAAAATATCATAAATATTCCATTTAATGGATAAGGGCTGCTTGACTCAAGGTTGACACACTGTCCTGCTATGGGTCATTTGGGCTGGGAAAATACTAATGAGGTATAATTATTTATTGCATGTGTTGTCTAATAATTATAAAGAATAACATTTAGATAATGTTAGCTTAGCCTTCTGCAGAAACTGCAATTCTTCATTGCCCAAGTGGCCAAGGAGATTAATAAAAAGCTACCTCGTGCTTTCTGGCAAAGCAATTAACTCATTATAATCAAGAAGAAAAGACTGGAAGACTTGAGAGCTTCTCAGCACGCACAGGGTGAGCTGGGGTGATGGGTCAGGAGGATGGGGACGTTTCCCAGAAGCTGAGCTCATCCAGCAGCACAGGTGTGACTCTGAGAACGTGTTCTGCACCCAGCTGACTGCAGCTGGGGGCAAGGATGGGTTGGGGGGCTGTAATTAGGGGCTACCTTGGCTTTTCTGGTGTTTTTTTGCTGTGTTGTGGTTGGAGGCTGAGAAATGTTGCTACAGGCTGGGCACATGAGGAACTTGCCTGTGGCAGAACTTTGGAAGGACCTGTGTACACTGACAAAGTCTGGGCTTAGATAGCTCCTAATCATTAAATACAATGCTGCTCTCAGTTTCCAGGTTGATTAATCTCTCCACAAAGTCCTGAATGAAGCAGCTTCTGAAGCTAACAGGAACTCTGTCTCCATGCAGGCATTAGAACTGAGAGCAAGCCTTTGGAAAATGGTTGTCCCCTTTTGAATTCTGATTTTCCTCTTTGGTGGTAGCATTTAGCTGGGAATCAGTAACCATATGTACAGCATGCAAATACCCACCTTGCCATTATGAGCAAGGGTATGAAATGATTTCATGCTTTGATGCTGGATGTGGAGTTCAGGGTTCTAAGATAATTCCACTTTATGGTCTTTCCTCCACCTTATTCTATCCCCTGATGCTTCCTTGGATGTGGACAGAAGTGGTGGTGCCAGTTCCATGAGACAGAAGAGAAAACTTTGACTACCAGAGAGGAGATGAGGTGATTTGAGAAAAAAACAGCAAACATCTAGAAAATATAAAAGTACCTCAATCATTTGCAGACTCAGGTATTCTTTACTGAGGCAAAGAAATATAAAATAAGATCATCAACTGTTGAATGCAAGAATTTCCCCATGGAAATGAAACTGTTAAGGAGTTCTCACATGTGAATGCAGACTCTTCAGAGTATTTGCTTTCTGCTGTTTAAAATTGCAGCTGGCCATGAGTGTTTCTCAGTTTTTAAGCTGGCAAAACCAGACCTATTTTGCTCTCAGTGTGCAAACCTGGCTCTGCAAAGACAAAGGAATTCTTCCAATCCAGCTCAGCCAGATTACAGATTTTTGCCTCTGTGCTCTCCAAGTGCATTCCCCAGATTGGATGTTGATCCCTGTATTAGAAGTACTGTTATATATTTATTTTAAAATGTGCCTTCTTATTTTTTGTCTAACACTTCCTTGCACTTTCTTCTGGGGAAAAAAAAAAGTCAGTGAGTTGAAATATATGAGAATAAATAATTTCATTTCTTGGTTGTCTTTTTTTTTTTTTTTGGCCTTACAGCAGAAATTTCTGAACATTCTTTGTCTGCATGAAGAAGAACAAACTGATCAAACCTATCATTGTGCACCTTATTGGAGGTCTGCCAGTGTCTCCATAATACAGTCTGGTTTTTCAGGATTCATGGATTTCTACTGTAAGTGCTCCATCCTAAAGCTAAAATTTGGCAAGCTCTTTCATGGTAGCAATACTCTCTCCTGCACATAAATGTTGCTTTTCTCTGAAAACTGGCAGTAATGCTGGTGAAGCTTTTCTTTTATGGCTTCTATGGATTTTTGTTTACAGATAGGTAAATTCAGTCTAAGTGCTTGGACTGTCACCTTTTTATTGCATATTTAACAAACGATTCAGACTTTATGGGGGAAACTTGCAGCTAAACTGCATTTGCATTTTGCTTTTCTATCCTTTTCCATCTCCACACTTTTTTTCATTATGGGATTGGTGTGGAGTTGTTTCATAATTACAAGTTTAGCTTTGCTGCTGCTCAAAGCTGAGTTTTTTATGCTGTCTTGTTAATCCATTTGTCTGGATTTTCACGTAATTATTATATAACTATTGATTGGAAAGGGCTATAGCTTAGCTTTACATGACTTATTTAAAGTAACTTTTCACACTTCATTATCATTTGTTTTTATTGCATCCTGCCTTTTACTCTTCCACATCCTGCATTTCCTCATCTGCTTGCATTTTCAGGGCGACACTGTGCATTAGGAGACCTTTGAGTTATGTTTTAAAACCTCTCCCAAAGAATATTTAAACCAAGTAAATCTACCTAGTGGCTCGTGGGAGAGTTTTTCCTCCTTGGTGACCATCTCCAAGACTGGCCCATGTCAGAGTTAGGATGAGCTCAAGCAGCAATGCTTCCATTTACGATATTTTTAACCTGAACACTAAATAGTTAATATTAAAACAGATGCATATATATTATATTATATATACTGAGGTGGTTATTTGTAGGCCTGATTAATAAATGATTTTTTAAAACTGTCCCTGTTATGACTGATGTGGAAAAGTTCTGTCACTGCAGGTCTGCGTGGAGGGAGGTGTACCCACACGACAAACAAGAACCTGCATAAAAAAATCCCAGAAATTGAGGGGGAAATGTTCTCACGCCTCCCAACAATCCCTTGGAGGCACAGGCGAGGCATCACTTGGGGACCATTGTTCTGCCTCCTCCCTGAATAAATGGGGGATTGTCCAGCCACCTTTCTCTATGAGTAGTGAACCTGTCATTAATTCTTTTTGTTTGTTTTTAAGGAAAACACTTTAAATCTCTAAGATTAGAAGTTTTGTGTCATTCAATTAATTAAACGACGCCTCTCAAGAGCCATAAACATTAAAAAGCTTCTTGGAAGCAGGCAGTGGCCCAGTCCATTGGATAAATTGATTGATTACTTCTGTGGCTATTCCTAATAATCTGTAGCATTTTTTCATTAGGCAGAAAGTTGTTTTCTTATTTAGTATGCAAACGTGGGATCCAGAGCATTCTGCCCATGTGTTATGATTTCTTTTTTCCATTATACAATCACAGAATGTGTCACCTCCCTGTTTATAAAAGAAAAATGTAAGAGATAAAATTTGTGTTTAGTAAGGATTTTGATCTCCAATATATTAAAGAAATTAAAGCCCAGGCTTGGCAGAAAATCATAAATCATGGTTATGTGTTTCTCCAGAAGGATTTTATGGATGCTAGGGCAAAGATATTACCATGTGCACTCTGGTTATGTAGAAATGCCACTAGAGGCTATTTTCTTTCTTCAAAAGTGCCCTTTAAGCTCACAGAAAATTACTCTTAATAGAGTAAACATGCAATTTGCACAAAACTAACACAATGTGCGTCACAGAGAAAAAAGCCTAGTGAGAAATTTGTAATGAATTTAATCTTTCTTTCCTGCTGAGAATTTTCCCAGGTTTGTGGGGGTTTTTTTAGTGAAGTTGTTTAAAAATGCATTCTTTGTTTTAAATTTTCCCAAGTATTTCTGCTATTCATTTTTTCACTTGAGATACTTTCTTTCTGGAAAGTTTGATGCTAAAATTTGCATTATATGGATTGTGTTGATAATTATACTTTTCTTCCTATATGAGATGAGTTCCCTGATGCTATGTACAAATTCAGAAAGTGATTGCTATGAGTAATCTCAAAAACTCCCTTCTTTGGAATCTTTTTTCCACTAACTGAAAACAGAAGTTTAATGGGTTTTGGGTTGATTGTCATCTTCATTCTTCCCCACTCCCCACACCCCATATTTGTTATCTTTCTTTACCCTTTACCCTTTTTCTTTCACCTTTTTCTCACACCTTAAAAAAAAAAAAATTACCTGAAATCATGAAAGAAAGATATGACTTCAGAGAACCAGAACTAGTAGTCCTGAGAACTTAGTAGAGTTTTAAAGATGTATCTCTGTTGAATGACAGAACTCAATGAAAACAGTTGTGTATTCTGAAAAAACTGAAGAAAACATTGGCAAAAAAAAAACAAAAACAAAAACAAAAAAAAACCCCTTCAAACTAAAGCAAAGTAGTTTTTATTACTAGGGTAAGTTGTATTTTGTGGAATGTGAATTTCTGGCCTTTTTGCTGTGGGAAAGCATCTTTGTCCAATGAATGGAAAGGTGTGGTGAAATGAGACTTGAGAAGGACAAAGGAGGACAGGAGGTGTTTTTCTCTGGGCCATTCATAGTTAACTGCATGACCAGACCACCCTGCTCCTCCCTCTGCCCTTGGAGGTTTCCTGCTCAAGAGCTCTGGGCGTTTTTTCCATCTTTTGGAAGTTTGAACACAGAGGAAATGGGGTAGATGGTAAATATGAGAGAAAGGAAGGCTTGGAGACATGAAACAAATGGTATTAAATTTGATGATTCTTTAATATGGTTGATTGAATAAATCCATCCTGGAAACAGGAAAGGAGATTAATTGCATGTTAATTTTCAGTGCTTATGTGTCCCCTGTGCTCTGCTGAAACAGTCTGAGATGACTTCTCACAGCCTTGTCTCTCCTTTGCTTTGGCTTCCGCACATTTCCAACCTGTTCAGAGCTTTGCAGCCCTGGCAGAGTTAGACCAGGTGTTTGGAGGGTGCCAATACTGTGCAGGAGAAACCTTGGCACGGGTCCTGTCTTGCAACCAGTCCAGCACCTCCTCTTGTGCTGCTGGGGACGGGAGCTGCATCACCGCTGGAGCTAGCTGGGGATTCTGTACTGCTTGATAAACCTGGAGCTCAGGTGCTGCAGGCAGCAGTTCCCAGCTGTCCTGCTGGCACTGCTGACCCTGAGGACACCAGGACACACAGGATGATGAAGAAGGAGGTTGTTCAGATTTGGTTTGAGAAGCACTGGGGATCGCTTTCTCTGCTATCAAAGATTTTTGATGTTAATTCTGCCACGTAGTTCCACATCTGTTGCCAAGGGCTCCTCTCCTCCCATCCTGTTGCTTGCTGTGTGTGCAGACAGCACACGCATTCAGAGTGAGACTCTGCGCTATGAGGATGCATAACTTTGGTTTGGAGTGAAATATTTATTTGACCTCAGTATTACTCAGATATTTCCCCATTTTCCACGGAACCTCGCTGGGTGGCTCTGGAGACCTGAGACGAGTCACTTGGGAAGGAAGTTGTCCATATTCTGAAAAAACGATCTAGAGAAGGGGAAGTTTGGGGAGCGCTGCTGTGCAGTGACTCCCCCTGAGAGCAGTGAATAGCACGCCTGTTTCTCTGCTCTGTGTTCTGACAGGTACTCTGGGGCCTCTGATGGGCTGCAAGGACTGAGGGAAAGGTGCAAGCACGAAGAGAACGCTTCTAAAAAATACCAATTTTACGTGGCAACTTCTAGAGCAGAGCTCCACACTCCTAGAGAGAGCAGCTCTCGGGTGGAGCCCCCTGCTCCAGTTTGCTTTAGCGGTGGCAAAGTCAGTCTGCTCTTGTGGCCGAAGATGAGCGATGTAATCGGCGTTTCTACTGCTGAAACTCCCGAGGTTTCACCGCTGCATTCCGCCCGGGAGAGCCCGGTGATCGGACACGAGTACACGGTCGGACACGGATCGTGGCTGGCTGCAGCACCCACCCCAGCTCCGAGTTACGGGACCCGTGTCACCGCCTATCGCAGAGCGCTGGCTGCAGCACCCACCCCAGCTCCGGAGTGACGGGACCCGTGTCACCCCCTGTCGCAGAGCCCCCGCTCCGAGTGACGGGCACCTCCGGGGCTGGGGTGGGCTCGGGGCATCTCACAGGGCT
>JAOTQP010000001.1:112367407-112379569 GCA_026413545.1 Cichladusa arquata | reverse complement strand
CTTAAAGACCCCTGTCCTTTCCATATTAATAAAAAAAAAAAAAAAAAAAGGAGCTTTTGCTTGCTTGCACGGTGAAGGCACTCGGCATGACCAGGATGTCCAGTGTAATTATCTTTAGGGATAAAATCTAGAGGGCAAAGGTTGTGAAGAACTTGTAGCACCCAACAGCCGTGTAAAACTCGCACCTGCTTCAGTTGGATGGGTGTGGAGAGAAGCTCTGAAATCTGTCAGAGCAATTATTTCTCCCTTACAAATAATGCTGATGTACTTATTGGTATTCTGGGTGCTTGTGTGATAAGGCAGTGAGATAACAACTTTAAATAATTTCTAGAAGGAAAAAAATATATAGTAAGAAATAAATAAGGAAAGATGCAAACTTTACAAGTCCTGGGTAATACTTTATCAGTTGGTTTCATTGCTAGGAAATAATTACAGCACCATTGTACAAGAAGAGCAGTATGTCATCTGTTTGTATGTTTTATGTAAATTTGTTTTATATGCAGTGCTTTCTAGATTTTTTTTTTTAAAACGAGTGTGCTTTCAAGAGTCACTTTCAAGCCTCCAGATAGCAGCTATTTTGTAAATATTGTCGTCTCTCAGAAGTCAATTTCAGGAATGAAAGCAAGGGTGTGAGCAGGGGTTACTGTTGTCTTATTAAGAGCTCTTAGGGAATGGCTGTGGTTCTGTCAGTCAGCGGAGCAGCTCTGCCTCCATGGCAGTGGCAGGCAGGCACATTCTGCAGACTGAGTGTGCCTGTGCCAGAAAGATGCTGGAGCATTCCAGTTTGCAAAAAAACCCCCACTTCTTGTGTCTTTGTTTCGAGTCACTGGCGCTGAGAATTGATAAAGGAGGGAAAATATGGGTATCATACGGAGTGCATGTTAAGTACACTTGTCCAAGTCAGCTTTCAGCAAATGCTGCCTCCCTTCTCTCTTCTCAGCTTCAAGAGCTTGCACAAGATGAGCAATATTTGCAAAATTGGTAGTGAAAACAACAGTAAAAATGCAGTTACTGGAGAGTAACCTGCTTTTGAGTGGCTTTTTTTTTTTTTTTTTTGGAAGTGTATGTTTTGGTATGTTTTTCGAAAACAGAAATACTGTCAGTTTCTTTTTAAAAGAGATCAACTCTAAAAGGCTTTTACATTTTTTTTTAAACCCTCACTTAGGAAAGTTCAGTAATTCTTTTATTTATTTACACTATACAGATTGATTGTGTGAGTTTAGAAATCTTATTATAACTTGCTGATCCACTATTTGACGAACAAGTGTTAGCGTGCAGCTTTAAATCATGTCAGAAGATATGTTTTTCTCTATTAAATAATCTTTTCCTAATCACTTCATTTACATTTCTGCTGTTGTTCCCGTAAATTTCCTCCCAAAACTAGAGATAGATGTTTCTACATTTCTCTGGAGTATTGAGAAAAGTTTCATTTTTCTACCACTGAGAATAAAAAAAAGATATATTTTGGACAACATTTGTTAATGTAGGCATGTAGATAAAAATATCTACCTTTTCCCTTACATTTTATATTAAAGCTACTGTTGTAATTCTCCCCATAAATTGTTTAAACTATGGATGGAACTAATTTTAGGTGTGTTTGTGCAGCTTGGTCTAACTTCTAGGGGATGTAGATGTTGCAATGGGCACGTAACAAGAGTGTGGGCAGAGCTATCAGAGAAATAGCTCCTAAATTTATTTGACTTGAAATAATTATTTTTCTTTTTTTAAATCCACCTTCACTTAACATTTGCAATTATGATGCAAGTGATGATTGTTGGAGTAATACTACAGTGAAAGTGGATGGGATGAAGGGAGAAAAGGAGGAAAGAGGGGCTGAAGACAAACTGCTGGCTTACTGCGTTTTGTGGTGCTCAATGCATTCCTTTTTTGTCTTTTTCTTGGAGAGCTTGAGGTTTTCTTAATTTGCTTCACCCCAGAGAAGTTTTATTTAGGATTTTTCTGGCTAAAAGGTAAAACTTTCCGCTGAGTTTGTTTTCAAACTCTCTGCCGTGCTTGTGAGAATCTGTCTGCGTTTTCCCTACACAATCAGAGGAGCTCAAGGAGGTTCTCTGAAGCTCAGATTTATCTGTGTTTACTGGTAAAAGGTGTGTGCTGTTTTCTGAGGGGCAGGAGAATGTCAGGAAGATTTAACATCCAACTTTTCCAGTTTGGAGTTTGCAGACTGAGCCCCGTAGGTGCACAGAAACCACAGGTTCTCCTGCTCCACTCTGTTGGATATTCTCTGCTTAGTGAGGATTGTTTTTCTTTTTTCTTAGAAGGATGCAATTCTCTTTCAGAATAATTCCTGTGGTATCAAGAAATCGAATGAGTTCTGTCGTTCTTTAATTTAATAATTTCTCCTCAGTCTCTTCTGTAACTATATTGCCTGCCTGAGGGTACCAGGCACCTTAATTTCACTGTTTTATAACCCACAACAGTTAACACTTGACCTAGGTCATTAACAGGATTATCAGCAAATTTGTTTAAGCTTTTACTGACAACCTGAATTGCTTCAATAATATTTTGACTGTGCAGACAGGAAACTTCTTGTAACCTTTCAATCTAGCATAAAATTAATTTCTTGTGAACACAGCTACCAAAAGATCAATATAGGAAATTTGCTTACAGTCCTTGGCTTCAAACAGTGCCTGTTTTGGGTTTACAGTAAGAAGGTTCCAATCAGCCTCTCTTTTCAGTCTGTATTGGATTAGGGGCTGCAGTTTCATCTTTTGAGCATTGATTACCATCTCAGAACTTTGCAGAACCACACAATTAAACGCACCATTTTTATCTGACCTGGACTCTGTTAACACTTAAAATTGCTAAAGACAATTTACTCTGCCTTTGTAGTAGTGACAGCCCTTGGTGTGGTTTTGAAAAATGTGCTGCTTGCACATGGAACGAAATTCTTGCCCAAGCCTTGCTTGTGATTTTGGGAAAGGCTGACAGTACTGGGAGCTTCTCAATAGGATCAGAAGGGGGAAAGGCTTTTTACAAATCTTACTTTGCTCTGTGTCATGTATCATTAGGTCAGGGTAAGTCTTCATTTCTCATGACACTATTCCTGCTGCTGCCCCTGGCTTGCAATTGAGTGTTTATCTGCAGGAGAAGTTAAAAGTAGGTTTAGAAGTCTGAATGTGATTCCTTTTAAAATTTAGTTTCAGAAAGCTCAGAGTCATGAGGGGCTAGAGGACTGTTTTTCATACAGCTGTGTCTTATGCAAAGCTTCTGTGCTTAATCCTAACTTGTATGAGTACAAATAATTTGTTACAAATTCTTACAAATAATTTATGTAATTTATTGCAAATAATAAACATGCTTTACAATTCACACCAGGATGGTTTTAAAACCAGGAGAAATTGGGTAAAGGCATCATTTTCTGACAACAATTTTGATAGTAGACTGTAACGTGGAAAAACATATTTTCTTTACTGTTTGTCACTGGGCTTTTTCTTGACTTACTGCTATTTCAGCATAGTGTATTGAAAAGAAAAAAATCTCTCCATTGACTATAGCAAACTTAAAGCAGGTGTTTGAAACACAGAGATGTGCAAATTGGACACAGCAATTAATTCTTATTGCAGTTAATTTGGACACAACGTATTTGCTGCCCAGTGAAGCACTCAGGGCAGAGAAATGGGTCAGAACTCTTCTTTCTGTGCCCTCAGCTTCAGCAAAGAGGCACCAGCAGATGGGCAAGCATGAAACAGATAATAGGCACACCAAGTTTAACAGTTGTTTACACAAAAGCTTTGCAAATCAGGAGTGCGTTCTGATTGAACTTAAATTTTTCATTCCCAGCTGGGAGGATGTGCAAATTAGTTTTAATTTAAAAAAAAAAATTCTCTGCTGGAGTTAGGTAAATTGCCGTTAGTATACTTACTTTTTGATTCTGTTGGAGAACTTGTGAGTTTTCCTCCAGGAAAATGTCTATAATTGCTCTTGTTCTTGTAATCCCCACTTGATGAAAGTTTAGAAATACAGATGCAGGTGTTCGTTTTCTTGTTTTCAGAGCTCTGGATTTTATCACCAGTGAGGGTCACTACAGAGCTGTTACCAAATACCAGAGTCCTGTTTGTGGAGTTTTATACAGAGCCTGAGTTAGTGCCATAAGATACCTGTAACTCGTGTAGCTTTGTAGCTGCTCTTTGATTTTTCTGTGAAAGAAAATAAAAGTAAATAAGCAACTGGAGCAATAATCATGCCTTTACTTATGGTGAAGTTCAAAGCTCTGCTCAGTGGAGCTGGTGTTGAAACCCAGGAGGTAATTTTGGTACCCTAAGGTGCAAAATTGGAAGTTTCCACAGTTGTTAGATAAATCTACAGAGATTTCCCTAAGCCACTGCCTTTCTAAAACTTAATTCCAGCATCCAGAGAGTGCTTTTTCTGGAATGGAGCATTTCCTTTCTTTTGCATTGTTAGATGTGTTGAAGCATTGCTGAAAATATATTCACGAGGAGGAAGAAACTTGCCATAAGAAATGACAGAGTGAAGTAGAAGAATTTTTTTTTGTTTCCAAAAGCATCTGACTACTGTTAAATGATCCTTTTTCCTAAAAATTCACCACAGTGGGGTAACCCTTATTTCTGTAAACACTTTAGAAAAGTAGCTTTTTAATTTTTTTTTTAACCCCCATATTTAAACTGTTCTAAACAAGAACTAAAAATTTTAAACAAAAATAGTTTAATTCAGAAGATTAGATATGAACTCCTGGGAGTGTAATTTTGGAAACAGAGTGTGGTAGCAATTTGTGGGCTTAGGATTGTGTTCCCCAGCAGCAGTCTTGTGTTTTTTAGTGTCTTAGGCACTCTCTAAATCCGAGAGCAAGTTCTCATTTCGCAGTGTGAAACAGATGCAAGATTAAAATTCAGCCCCTTAAACTGAAAGTTCCTTTCAAACTTCTGCAGTGAATGAATGAAAGAAATAAAGATGTAGAAATAAAGATAATCCTGCCTGAAAGAAACCTTGGGATGGTGACAGAAAAGTTCCAGTCTGCGGGAGTGACGGGGAGCCGGAGTGAAACACCAGCATGTAAAGCCTTGAATTTGCAGAGATGGTATTAAATCAGACATGTTGTAAGCAGAAACATTTATACCACTCTCCTTTTTTTTTTTTTTTTTTTTTTTGTTCATTTAACTACATGTCCTGCTGTTTCAGGCAAAATATGGAGGAAAATCCCATTAATCTACTGGAAAAATATTGATGAAAGAAGAATAGCAGACCAAACGAACAGTGGTTGAAACTTGCTAGCAATTAAGAGAACAATAGGTTGAATGTTAAGGTTCAGTCAGGGCAGTTTAGTGTAATATGGTGTGGGAATGGGACTTTATTTTTTTATTTCCAGCTGGTTTCCCATAATGTTTTTATATCTATATTTGCATAGAAAGATTTGCATGACATTGTTTTTTGGCTTTTTTTAAACAGCAATTAAACCTGCTAAAGTATAGCTGCCTCTCATAAGAGGACAGTAATTAAAACCTGAAATTTTTAAATTGATGCCTAAGAATGGAGGGGTTTGTAGAAAATCTAGAGTGACAAGTTACTCTTTAAATAAATTGCAATTAAAGTACAAAAAAATATTTTGTTCCGTGGTAGGCTTCCCACAAACTTTGTGCAGTAACAAATAACAAGTGACATGGGATTGCTTAATTTAGTTGCTGAGAAGTTAGAAGGCAGCTAGTTCTTTATTTTTTTTTAAGAGGTAAGGCTTTTCGAGAGTTCCAATTTGGAGGGGGAGAGAAGGATTAAAGGAAGAGAATAAATAGGCAGAGATGAAGAAAATTAGATCTGAATATTATAAAAAAAATTCCAAACTTCCTCTGATTACTGACAAAGTTAGGAACCTAGAATTCAGCCCTGATGGGGATCTGAACAGTGAGCAAAGCACAAATTAAGAAATTCCTTGCCTCCCTGAAAGTCTGAGCTTTGTTTACATTAGTAAGCTTGTGACTCTGATTTACCAGGGCTGAATTTCAACAGAGGCTGCAGTTAAGAAAGGGAAGAGGCATTTTTACCATTATATTTAATCCTGCTCTGACATTGCTTGCTTTCTTCAAAAAATAAAAAAAAAAAAAAAAAAAAGGCAAGTTATGTCTGCCCAGCCTTAAGGCCTTTATCTTGAGACAGATTCTGAGATGTGAGGGCTTTACCCTGAAAAACTTTTCTGCCATGATTTCCCCCAGAGAACAAATGTCCTAGCAGTGCTTGAGTGTTCCTCGTTCCTGGAGTACGTGATTCCAGCCGTGGAAAATGTTCTCACCCAAACTCTCCAAAGAAAACCCAGCTGTAGGGAAAACTCATCAGTTCTTTATTCCCAGCCCACCTGCCCACCCTTCCTCTCATGCCATTTTTTCTGTTCCTTCCAGAAATCAACATTCAGCCAGAAAGAGTAGAAGGCAAAGATAATTTTTTTCTGATTTTTGAGGGCTGTGTGCCCAGCCCTCTTTTTACTAAAAGCTCTTTACCAGAGGGGGGATGCTTAGACCCTGCAGATGCCCAGAACAAAAGACAAAAAGTGAAGAATTAAATGTTGAAAGGCATTGCTTTTCCTGAAAGATGGCCTAGAGCTAGACAGAGGGTGTTCAAGAAATTAAAACAGGAGTTTTCCATGCAAACCAGGGAAAGAAAGCCTGGAGAAGGGGCGTGAGGAACATGCTCAGTTTGTGGAATAGAATGGAAACCCGAGGCCTTTGTGGTCAGGAGGTGGAAGCAGAAGAATAAGCAGAAGACAGGGGTATGAAAGTGTCTTGTGGGTAGATGGGAATAGAGCAGTCGTTTAGTCATTTACCTTTGTTATAAATATTTGTGTTTCTCACATATGGAAATAGTGAAAAAAGATGTTAGTGGGGTTTTGGTTGCAAAGGCAGCAAATGAAGTCGGGGCAATTCCATTTTTCATACGGATAGCTCAGCACACATGTTCTGCATTAATTACCTCCATAAATTCTCTTAACCTGGCAAACAATGAAAATATCATGTTGGTGACATCACTGCATTGGAAAATAAAAATGGTTTCAGCATCTTGATTTTCTCAGCATGACATTTGAGGAGATTTTATACTATTGGCGTTTTACTCCTGCAGTTTGCACCATGGTGTTGAGTCATTTGCTGTGTGGGTTTATTTTATCTGTGGGGCAGCCCTGTAAGGACCCAAGCATTCCATGCAAGCTGGAGATCTTTATTCATGGAGGTAGAGAAGAAAAGCTTGACAAAATTATCAGGGCACATTTGAGTATGTGGCTTTCCAAATGTAGGGCTTCAGGATTCTCAGAATTGTTTTAGGATTCTTGACTTCTGTGCTTTGAACTTAGAAAAACAAAACTCAACCAAGCCCAACCCAACTCCCTTTATTTTTGCTTTTCTGTGCCCCATGCAAGGAGTTCCATAAAAGCAAAATTTATTTTTTTCTGAGTTGTGGCATGCTGTCAGTTGACTCACTTGGGGGATATCCCAGCCTTTTTAACAAATGAATAGTCATTTCCTGAACTTATGCTCTGGTCTCTGTCTCAGAAAACTCCTGTCCTCCAAAGGAGTATTGATCATCTGCTGTGGATTTTGTTGATTTCAGGACCTTGAATATATTTGAACTGCAGTAAAATTTGTGGGAACCTTGGAACTTTTAACTTTCAGTTGTGGGTGTAGTGTGTGCCCAGGAGTCTTTTCTGTGACACTTTCTGGTGTCTGGAATTCTAGAAACCAAGCGTGTCATGGTAGGTTTGGACTTCTCAGCTTACCTTAAGTGAACTTGGACACTGACTCAACATTTATTTTCCCCTTTAAGCAGCTAAAAGTCTTCCCAAGGGGGATCTTTGTCACGCTCCAAGTCTACCAGACCTTCAGAGAGCTCAATTCTGTAGAACTAGTGAATACTGGAAATTACTTTTTTTTTTTTTTTTCCCCCCAAGGGAATGTAGAAGTAACAAGAGTTAGATGTGCAGTGTGGTTAAACCTTTCTGAGAAGTGCTTCAGAACTTACTAAAATGATTTGAGTAATGTTGAGTTTTGGCTAGACATAACATGTGGTGCCATTTTATGTGCCTCAGGGTTTGGGCACCCTGTGGGACTGACAAATATGACACATCCTACAAGAGACCCACTTCTATTCTGCTATTCTGGGCTGATAAAAGGCAGGGTTTGGCAGGGCTTAGGTAACTCAATCTCAGCCGTAGTTTCTGGTTTTTTTTCCTCTGAGAGGGGGGGAAAAACTTCGGTTTTAAAGGGAATTTAAACTCCCTTTCAACACAGTAGCCCCCATTTTGCATTTGCATATTTAACATGGTTCCTCAGTGATATCAGATTTAATGCAGAGTGGTGGAATGGAATGAGATCTGTAGGACTGGCATTTGAATGTGAGTTCAGCTAAACTCTAATTCAGGTATGCTGAAGCTTTTTGCTTTTTGTAGGAGGTACTGGAAAAGGACCAATTGGAACTGTTTAGAAAAAATGCAAAGAAGTGAAGGCGACACAGTAATTTGGAACCCATTAGGTTAATCCATTTTTAATTTTTATATCCTTGTCTTAATGAAAAGAACTGGCACATATCAACTTACAGGAAATAGCCTAATAAAACTGAAACCTTATTAGACCCCTTTGATAAACAGTGCATTCCAGCCCACCACCAGTCATATGTTTTTGCATACTTGGAAATTGAGCTTTGTGCCACTTTAACAATATCAAGAGAACGCTCATGTTTCAAAGCAATAAAAAAAGAAATAGAAATCTGTTTTGCCTGTGTTCATCACTGAGAATGGGTGGATGGTTGTCCCTTTTCCATACATAGCAAAAGGAGGAAGACCACTGGAGAGCTTCCACTTAGCATGGAGTGCAGGTGATGATTTTATTTATAGGCATTCCCTCCTTCACGGCAGCCTTTTGAGAGAAACCTGCACTGAGGGGTTGCTGCTTTGGCTGATTCTTCTTTTTCAGCTGTAGGAAAAGCTGAGGTATCTAAATCTAGCCACAGACACTCTTGGGGAGCGTGTCTGATATGAAAAATAAAATCTGGGAGGAGGAAAATTAAATTCTTCCTCTTCAAAAAACTGCAGGAAGCCGCCATAAAATTAGAATTTGCCAAATCATTGGAATTGATGGTGGAAGCTTTTATGTTCTGCAGAAGCAATAATCTCTAAAGTAATTTGACATATTTTGCTAGCTTTTTGTCTTTTCATCTGGTATTTGTGACAAAATCTCTTAATTTTGGAAAGTTTCTACTGAACATTTAAATACATTAAAATAATGGAGGCTTGGTCTTCCCATTTTTTTTCCTGCAGATTCCTGGGTTCAGTATTGCAGCAACTGTTTTGTTTTTTTTTTTAAATTCATTTTGTTTTCTGTTTGCTTGTTCATCCCTTGCCCCCACCGTGGTGGAGTGCATCAGTCAGGAGTTTGACCACAGATTGGACATGACAGTTGCCAAATTTGGAATGTTATGCACAAAATCATGTTTGCATTGTGCAGTGTCAGAGTACAGGCAAGGAGGGTTGAAAGTGCAGAACTCACAGGGCTGTGCCTCTCTCAGGGCTGCAGCCTGGCTTTGGGAAAGAGTTTTTTAGTAAATGGGCCAAACTATTGGCATATTGGTTGGGTAAGTGCTGCAAAGTTCTACTGGCTGCTTTTTAGATCATTTTCTTCTGAGCAGTGCTCACATCTTCACTAAAATATTTGAGGGGAAATGCAGGACCATAAAATCACAGGAGGCTTGACTTTTGTTATTGAGCAAGCAGCAAATCTGGCTGCTTAAAACCAGGCTTCACTGCTGGATACCCTTTTTTATTTGTTGTCCCTTCCCAAAGGTTTCTTGGTCTGCTTTAGCTGGTTTCAGCATGGTTTTGGCAACATCAGCGTGATAGCTGATTTTGGCTGAAATTAAAATTGTGTCAAGGTGCAACTTTGGCTTTGCCTGAGTTCTGCCTGCTTGTCTGTAAATATTGGTCCCCAGAATAATCCGAGACACAAAGGTGATCTGCTGCCACTGCTGGGGCAATTGAGAATTAGGAAGACTCAGATCTGTGCTCATAGGTGGGTGAAAATACAGGTGCAAGCCCCCTTTGTCAGGAAGGGTTCACCATTCCAAAAATGTGCATCAGGCTTTGTGCTGACTCTGCTCTGTCCCACCCCAAAACCAAGTTCTGGCTGATTTTCTGCCACTGAGTATTTTCTTTGCTGCTTGGGATTATATGGCACATATCAATTAGACATTCACCATTTTTAATATTTATTTTTATTATTTTTAGGTTGAATAGCAAATTTAATTTTTCCCCTTTGTTGGCATTTTTTCCAACAACTAACCAGGGTATTTCTAAACTGGTAGTTTAGATGCCAAACAGGAGAAGACAACATGGTGGTGTGAGGTTTTTTATGCATTTTTAAAAAATATTAATGGAAAATGTTAATTAGCTGAAGAAAACATTTGACAATGGCTATTGCTCTGTATTTTCTTTGTAAAGAAAACAATTTGGAAATGCTTTCCACTGGTGAAGTTGTTTGTAGGTGTTTCTCTAAATATTGCAAGTTGCAGGATAGTGTCTCCTAGCAGGCTTTCCTCATTTCTTCAGCAGTGAGGAGAATCTCAGAGTGATTCTACCTGGCTCAAGATTTGATTGTTTATTTCCATTCTTGTGGGAGGTATTTATGCTGTCTTCAGTTCACTGCAGCAGTTATTACTCCACGTGTTTCTGGAAGTGCTGCAGCCCTCAGACTGTGTTCAGGAGTCCCTTCAGTTTTAGGGTTCTTTTCTTTCCCTGACACCACTCCTGATGAAACATGCTGTCAGTGAGCCCTAGACCATCCCTCCCAAATCTGGAAGCAGTTTCTGGTAGCACGAGTGTCATGTTCCACCCAAGGCTCCATTCATCTTCTTGATGCCATGAGAGGGAGACTGAGGGAGCTTTGTGTTTCACATCCACATCCCAAATCCAGTTCTGGGGAGAGATTTGTTCTACCCCCTGGAAATCCATATGGAGGGAGCTGGTAATGCTTTCTCTCGTGGCTGTGCATGGGGAAGGCCACGAGAATCAGGAAGGAGAGAGTCTCCAGAAGGAGAACACATTCTTCATTGGCATTTTAGGGATGTGCAGAAATACTGCATTGTAGTGTGGTGAGCAGGGCTGTTGTACAGGAGGACCAAATCTCTGATTTTCAGAGTCAGAAATCATGGCTGCTCATCTTAATACCTGTAAAGTCTCCTTTAGAATTACCACTAGCTTTAAATCAAACTAATGATGAGAGCCAATGCAGGACACCGAGATGGTTAGACAGCACTTTATTTATTTACTTAAAGTTGCTTTATGAGAGCTCCTCTGTGTCTCCTCAGCACAACCAGGAATCCTTTCCAAGGCATTCTGTTGGAAAGAATTGTCAGTAGCAACGAAACTGTTCAGCTTTTTTAAGAGTTACCCCTGGTAACTGGCTGGGCAACCTCTGAGATTTTTGTAGGAACCAGCTGAGTGATGGTCACAGTTCTGCAGGAGGAGTTGGTACAAGAAGAGCAAATGAGTTGTGTGGGAAACTCATAAACTTCTTTCATCTAGTAAATATGTGGCTATAGGAATTTGTAGGATATTTAAGTATTGGCTGTCATTTAACTTTAATTGTATGCGGAAAAACAAATGAGGATCACACTGAAAAATGCCTGCCAGTGAGGATCTGACTGAGCACATCTTCATGAAACACTTCTTGAATTGGTTCACAAAATGGACCTGATCAAGTGTTGTATTTTACACTGTTGTTACACTGAAGGATCTGTCAGGATTAAAAGAAGTTGTAATGAATTAATGTAGGAATCAAGTGCTTGTGTGAAGTTTTACATTTTTACTTTTTACCTAACCATCCAAATCCATGAAAAAAAAAAATCAATGAATTTCTAACCCATTCTTTATGTATTTCTTATGTCTCAGTGTAGGGAAATGCTATTTTCTCCTCCAGTTTCCAGATTAATATGTAGTGTTAGGAAATACAATGACAAAATATACCATTGCTTCTCCCAATCATTTTTTTTTTCTAGATTGAAAGAAATTATTCAAGATTGCATCTTCTAAATTCTGCATTATTGTTTCCTCTCTGTCGAGGTGTGCAACTCTCTTGAAGTCACAGGGAAAATGAGTGTCCTAGAAGCTTTTATCAGGAAGAGGAAGTTTTTTTTTTTTTTAAGATTAATTATTTAAAA
>JAOTQP010000001.1:112331996-112352512 GCA_026413545.1 Cichladusa arquata | reverse complement strand
GGGAACTAACTGGAGTATTTAAAAATACTAAAGGCAGGTGTTGGTTTTAAAGCACAGAGGGTGGGGTGGGATGGGCAGATCTGGGGACAAAGCCCTTACTGAACATCAGCACTGTCATGTTTTTAATTTGAATGGTGTTCTAAGAGAAAGTTGTGCATTGTCTCTTCTTGTGCTGCAGCAAGCAATGTGGGCTACACCACTTCCTGAAGAGTTTGGGACTTTTGTATTAAAGTATGGATAAAGAAAATGGAAGCAGAAGCTGAGAGAATGGAAAACATTTTGAAAATAGTAAATGCTGAATGTTGTTCTTAAGATTTTACGAAAACTGATGTATCTTGCACAGTACATTTTGAAAATTCAGTTGTTGCGTGTGACTGCACTATTGCAATGTCTTGAGTTAGAAGGTGGAGGGCAGCATTAAACCCACAGAGCTAATTTGCTGGGGTAAACCACCCTTAACTGAGACACAAAGTGAAAGGTCTGCAATCTGCTATATAGGCTGAAATGTGGTGACTTTGAAGACAGACCAAAGAAAATATAAAATGTTTTACTTGACTCAGAGTTGTGTTTTAATCTGAAGAATGGCATGTTCCGATATAGAAGGTGTAAAAGAGCAATATAATCTGTTATTAAGTATGTAATTTGCATTAAATATAAAATTGTTTGTGTTTATGTCCTTTAAAAACAAAGAAGATTCAGCAGTGGAGCAAGGAAGTGTCTGAGCTGAAGGTTCATGGATTCTTGTAATGCTGATGTACAAAGATTTTGCAGGGTTGTATCTTCCACCTTACTTTATATTTAACCTAAAATGTACATTTAATTGCCTCTGACATGTTTGGAAGGGAACTTTTTTAAACCATATGCCTTTTAAGTGGTGCATGGTAGAGATATTTACAAACACTGGCCAAATGTGATGTAGGTTTGTTTAACCTGCATCCCTAGTTGAGTTCAAGGCAGTGCTGTGACCAAATGTAAACAAGTTTTGTCATGGCCACTTGCAATGTGTTGTATTTAGGAATCAAGTTCATTTAGTAACTTATGGCAGGGTTTTATTTCTCTTTGTCTATGCCTTGTTCCTATTCAAATTGGAATTGTGCTGAATTTCCATTGTAACTAAGAGAAAAAATATGATTTCATGTAGGTAATGCTCCTGCACTGAACATAACAAAGAGTCGAGTTAATGTAAAGATTTTGTGTTTTGGGTTTTTTCCCTTCCTCTGGCATCCTAAATGTGAGTAATGTTTTGTAAATGCATGAACCAAAATGAATATAAATTATGTTTTGGCATCACGTTTTGTGCCAGACATTGTGGAACAAAGTCATGGATGGAAAGGACAGAGGTGGAGTGAGTGTCTGAAGGGGAATTATTGGTTCAATGTGACCATAAATGCCTTTGTTGTGAAGAGAAAATGAATGCAGAATTGTAATAAGTAACCACTGATGGCTGGTGTGAGCAATGGATATGGTATTCTGGGCAACTGGAAAGGTTATAGAATAGCTAATGGCATTATTAAAATGATAATAAAGTAAGAATGCCAAAAGGTCAAAATAAATAATAAAGATATATTGTATTATCTGAGAGAGAATGGGCAGATAAAAAGAAGAAAAAGTGAAGAATCGTAGAAGTAGCCCAGAATAATTTGATTAATGTGGGGTTTGCATAAAACCAAAATTAGGTTAAAAACATTGTTTGAGTGTCCACAAATCTCTAAAAACGTGTAAACGAAGAATAATGCAAGAAAGATGGTATTGGGATAACTGACAGAGAATAGTTTAGAATTAGGTTTTTTGGTGCCACTTGACATTTTATGCACTGAAATGAACAGGAATATAGAGGAAAACAGGAGATTACAATATAATAGGTATTAAAAAGGAGCAAAAGAAGATGGAACTGAGGAAGAGACCAAGAGGAAATTCAGGAAGAAGGAGAAAAAAAGAAAAAATGAAGGATGCAATCTTAAAAATACATAATCATGTATGAACAAGCTGTAAACTGAGAAAGAGACATGCATGGATTATAGGTTATTTTTTTTTTCAATCTTGTTTATTAAACCGGGAAGAGAATCCTTGTTTGCTTCATGCTCTGGGGTCTGTATGGTCCTTTCTCTCCAGGGAGAGGGCTGTGAGTCCCTGAAGCAGTGACTCTTTCCATAGAAGTATTTTTTCTTTTCTTTTTCTTTCTTTTTTTTCTTTTTTTTTTTTTCTTTTTTAAGTCTCTTTTTCAATGGTTCAGCAGGTACCTTAATGGGTAAAATAAATTCAGAGTCCAAGTAAGTTCCAAGATATTACAGTATGAAGCAAAATTCTAATAGTTCTTTGCCTACAATTTTAGGGACAGAGTAGAAGTTCTCTGTGGTCTTTTTTTTTTTTTTTCCTATGAAGGTCACACAAAAGCAAATACCTTTATAGCCATGCACATACTCACTCTTGCCTGATAAAGAAGTTGAAAAACAAAAAGCTCTACAAATCTATATACATTTAATACTGTATGCAGCCTTTGCTGTTCATAAAAACATATTTTGTAGCCTTACAGTAGATATTTATTATCTCTGAGCATTAGGTCCTGAAAGTTCAAGGTTTTTTTATCACTCCTGCTCAAGAAATCTTGTCTTATCTTCTTGCAAACAAGTTGGTGTTTTTTAGTGTTTGCATGATAATTTCAAAAGACTCATCCAAAAGAAACTTGCATTTATTAAACTAGAACTGCTGCTGCTGGTATATCAGAGCAGCCAAATGCAGTGTATGTAGACTGAGGGAAACACTTGTGGAAATTGGATTTTTATTTTACTGGAATTTAAAGGAACCCCAACCACTCACAGATCAAAGCCATGCCATTCCCAAAGAAAGCAGCCAGTATTAAAAGAATTCAGTTTAATTCAAATGAAGGCTGTAGACCAGATCATTGTATTGATATCAGGTCCTTTGTGATTGATGGTACAAGAGTGAATAAGAAACTAATTTGATAGTCATTGATTTTGTACTGCAGTGTATTGACAATGTGCAATGTGATATCTGCCTTACACAACTTGACTACTTTCTTATTGCTCCTAAAGGTTATTCTTTATTTCTCTACTTCCTACCTTTTTATTAATAGGAAGAAATGAACATTCCAACCTTTCTGTTTTGAACAACTCATTTGGTTTCACTGGCACGGGGTGATTTGGCCTGGACCACTTTCCTCCTTTTGAGAAATTAAGTCTTTATTAAATTTCTTGCTTCCAAAGTTTTCATAACAAAATAAGTTTTAATGGATGGCTACACGTACAAAAGTTTTACTGGGTATGCAGAGTTGAAGTCTAGGTGATAATTTCCTCTGCCTTCTACCATTTAATTTCTTCCTATGTCTTCTTTAAACTCTATTGCTTTTATTCCAGAACTCTGAATAGTTTCAGACAGTTTCTTTGAAAAGTCATCAAACCACATAAATACAATTTATTGTATAAACTTTGGAACTTGGAAAGCATTTGGGCATTAATACTGAGGGCAATCTCAGTTTTTGGTGATATTACCTCTGGCTTTATGTGCTTGTAGGTATAGGAAGTTTAAGAGGGTATTGGACCTACAGTTACAGAAGTTTGTGTAAGATATGTCATTAGACCTCTCCAAAGGTCTGTCAAAACGGTAACTTGCAGAAAAAAAATCCACATATTTAAGTTTTTGTGACAAATTTGGATCATTAGCCTGCTTTGCATTAGAGTGTGCCATAGAATTTGCATAGAGTGGAATACTGGGGCAGGTGGAGGCTGGAGACATGAAAAATAAGTTGCAATTTTAGCAGCTGGAAGTGTACTGGAATTGACCTAAGCCAGAGTTTCAGCTTAGCAAATACAATTGTTTGAGTTTGGTGGAATTATGTGAGGGAAGAGCTGGGAAAAGGAGCAAAAATTAAACATTTCAGTCAGTGAGCTGGATCATTTTGGAAAGAACTGTGTTTTAACACGGAGGAATACTGTGGTTTTATAAATGTTATTATATAACACCTCAAGAAAAACTAAGTTAAATTTCATTCTTATTTGTGGCATAGGATCTATAGGCCCTGTGCATGATGTGTTTATGGCTGATATATTTATCAGCTGTAACAATGTCACATCACATTTTTGAATTTTAGTATTTTAATTACACATATTTGACTTCCATTGCTTATCCACCTCCTCTAATGATCAAGTCAATGTATGTCATAAATCAGACAAGGAATCATCTTTGCTGTTGTGTCTTTTATGACTTAGAGTTTGAGACTAAAATAATTTTATTCTCTTTTTAAATTTGCATGACCCAGATGTTACTTCTGTGTTGAGAACAAGTGTGAGCCTCCCTAGAATATTTTTGTCAGAACAAAATAGTCGTGGTTGTATTTCAGTCATTTCCATAGCTGGTAAAGTTCATATCATTTGAAAAATTTATGGAAAATATATTACAGGGGAGGACTGCAGCATGATAAGAGAGCACAGGATATTACAAGAGATTATACATCCAAAAAAAAAAAAAAAAAAAAAAAAAAGGAGAAATTTACTGTACTCGGGAACTGCAGCGTGGCTGGGGAAAAATGAGAATGGAAAATTAGCTTGCAGATAAAAATCCCCAGACAGTTGAAGGTCAAACACTGACAAATTTTGTGTTGGAGTGGGCTTTGTCCCTTTGCCCCGTGCTCTCCTGGCCCTGTGCCTGCTGCACTCCCCCATCGCTCCTGGGCACTCTGGGGCTGCCCTGCTCTGGGCCATGGCTCAGGGAGGCAGCAGAGCCAACAGGACTGGAATGACATTTTCCAGCCCTTCCTAGGAAAGAGAATTGCACTCTGCTGTCCTGCTATGAAACAGAACAGCTGGGTGGGGTGAGGGGATGCTCTGCTTGCTTGTTTCTTTTCACCCTGAATTTCTGTTTTTCCCTGTCTGTAATTGACACCACAGTTCACAGCATCTCTGAATTTGTTCCACTTTGTCATAAATACCTGATACTTCATTGTCCTGTGGTTGCTTTTAGCCTTCTTCTGCAAATGCAGTGAATAGGATTTTGTCTTTTTTTTTTTTTTTTTCTCTAGATGGTGTTTTGCTCAAAGCAGATGTTTTATGACAAATAATTTGAGGGTGTAACATGGAAGAGATATGAAATTAAGCTGCTTGAGTGCAGCATTGTCTGGGAAAAAAAAATAGAGGCATGTGGAAGAAAAATAATGCAACAATATCACTGCAATTGTAGTTGGAAAAATGAGTATGTTTATTTTGATGAAATTTACTGAGAGAAACTTATTTAAGATGACTGTGATGTTACAGTGCAGTTTGTAGTATAATCCATTATATTAATTTGTTTTGTGGTAAGATTTCATTAGTTTCTAAGCAATATCTGGATGTTGTTTACCTATTAGTTTTAGTTGTTGTGAAAACTTTGTTCATAACAAAGCTTTTGAGTTGTTCATAATAAAAGTAAAAATACTTCTGCTTTGAGGAGCATTTAGCAATCTATACCTCACACAGAGGGGATGTGTGATGGACAGAAAAGAGCTGAAAGATGAGTTTATGCCTTTGTTCTCTCCTTGTGGAAAATAGAAGTCGAAGAAGTCACTTGAATTCCAGAACTTATTTCACCGTGATTGTATTAATTCAGTCTTGAAGGACCTGCAGATATCTATTCTGGATATATCTATACTAGAGATATCTATTCTGGAGATGACTATTCTACAAATTGCAAAGCAGTTCCTTGCCCCTTAGAACAAACACAGGCAGATGGATAAATAACAAACTCCAGTGGCAGAAGGTCCAAGCAGTGAACTGACCCCAAGGAAGTTGGACACAGAATTGAGATGAGACATTGCTGTCATTTTTTCTTCTCCTCTTTAGGAAACACAGTAAACACCAGTTTAGGATGTGTTTGATTCCTTTGTTTTCTGCCAGAAGTCTGGTGCTGATGCAGAATTGTGTGTGTCAGCTTCAGAGCTGATCACACTGTGTATAATTCATTAATATTTTAAGAACATCTGATTTTAATAGCGGAGCTATTTTACAACTAATGCTTTAAGAAGCTGTCCAGAGGACAGCTTGACTTCATCTTTCCCTGTGTGTGTTTTCTTCTTAATAACATCTTACATTTTAACTTTTATTTTTTTTAAATCTCTGCTCTGATATTTTTTGTTGTCTTGATTAAGACAAGTCACAAAAGATCACATAAACATATTCTTAGCTCCAAAGGGTTCAGAACTTGGCTGGTCTGGTTCCTTCATGTCTTGCACTGTTTGCTGAGCAGTGGAGTATTTTTGTTCCTGAGAGGTCTGATCTTTGAGTGCCTGAATGGAGGAATCTGTAGATGGTTTTTCATGAGCAAGCAGCACTTTAATTTTTTATTAATTTCTCTAGCTACTGTACTGTTACACATTTTCTGTTGTCTCAAAATGCAGCATGTGCTGTGTTCCCAAACTGGAGAGTGCTTGGCAATTATCAGTGGTACATACCCTTTTTTTTTTTATGAGATACATGCTTCTTCCACTGGAAATATTCAGGGTAGGTTTTGTTTTTTTTTTTTTTCAGCTGTGTTTCTATTTTAAACCTGTAATTTGAATAGTTAAAGCAGCACAAGAAATAGGAGGTACATTCGTTACAAATAATGGAATAAGGCTCCAGTTCTGCAAAAGCATCTGCATTTTGGATCCCACTGCAATTAATGAGTTTGCTATCTGTAAAATGAAACAACACTTCTGAATTTGGGGGAGCAAAAGTTTTATCAATTTCTTCTGGTTGTTGTTAGAAAAGTCAGTGTTGTGAAAGTTCTCTTCTTGCCTTGAGGAGTCAGAACTGTAATAGGGAAAGTTTTAAGGACTGAAACAGCTTTAGTTTTGGAGCATCAGGATTTACTTTGAGGTTGAAGAATTGTGCTTTTCTAAGAACCTTTCCAGCAGTCTCTTAAAGTGAGGTTACTGACCTTGTCTCTGAAGTTTTTCCTGTTAGCAAACTTCTTGTCAGGCTGTGAAACACAAAGACATCGTTAAAAAAGAAGGAACCTTGTTGACATTTTATTGGGAATTTTTAAAGCATCAGAAAACTTTTAATAGGTAGGTTAAATGTGGGCATTGTATTAGGAAAAAAAAAAGTAATCTTGAACTAATTTAAAGTCCACAATTAGCTGGGATCACAGGTGGCAAGAAGAAGTTTTAATGATAGCCTGGCCCAGGCCTTGAGGTAAATGATGCATAATTATTCATAACTGCTATTTTTGGCTTGCTTGCATTTGTCCTAGACCTCTGCCTGAGGAAACAATTTGAAATAATTAGTGTGCTAGTGCACTGACAATGATGAATGAATCAAATGCATCTGGTGCCAAACATGGATCTTGATAAGAAGCAGATAACTTTGGCAACTGTGGACTTTTTGTTTTTAGATTTCTGAGACTGGGAACAGTTTGTTCTTGTTTTTTTTTTTTTGTTTTTTTTTTTTTTTAGGCTGACATGTTCAACATAGAAAATTACCACTCAGTGGGCCACGATCAAAGCACAGTGAGGAATTCCAGCATTGGGAACATGAAACAGGTCTGCACGCTGTGTGTGCAGCTATTCAGGGCTGAGAAAATGAAGGGGGTGTTGAGGTGGAACATTCTGAAAACCCAGGTCAGCAGAGCCAAAAGTTAGTGTAGAGCCAGCAAGATGCCTTGCTTGTCTTACACAGGTTGCAGGCACATTTTGTGTCAATATTCAAATAAATACAGCTGTGTGTCACTGTCAGAGCAAAGCTAGGGCAGAAGCAGAAAAGTTGTGTTCAGATTCCTGCTCTGTAGCTCAGTTGATGCTTCTGAAGCCCTCAGAGGTGTTTTCTTTCTCTGGCTTGAATGCTCATTTCCATCTGTGTAATTCACTTTATATGGGTTTAGGTGCAGGTGGATGTGAGGCTCTTTTGAAATTAGATGCGTTTAATAAAGAGAGGAAAAATTAATTTTAATTAATATGCCCTTATCTTCTGGACTTCTACACATTTTTATCTTGTTGGACTAGTGAAGAAATATTTAGTAATTTTGAATTTGTTCCTAATAAGTTGATTAAAACAGGGCACAAGGTAGTGCTCAGATCAGTGACTCCTTAACTGAGCAGCAATCTCTCAATCCAGAGATTAATTGGCTTCTACTCACAACCTTGAAATTATAACATTGTGAGTAAAGTTCTCTGCAACAAATGTGGCTCTAAAGAAAGATTTTTCAGGCTGAAATGCAAGGTATAAATTTAGTGGGAGGGCTGACAGCCTGAGAGTTGACCTGTTTATTCACTTTTGCATGAACTTCAGGTAAAATTGCTACAAGGGTTTAAATTTTTGAGCTTGTTGTGTTGTGTTTTAAAGGAATTTTTTGGTGACAGGCATTTTGTGGACCTTAAACTCTGTTCAAACTTCAGTAGAATGCATATAATAAGTTTTTCAACTTCTAGCTAGTCTTTAACCTTCTGCCTCTATATGTAATTAATGTTTTTCTAGTGATTTTTCCAATGTCAATCCTAATATTGCATCAGAAATTTACACCTCTTTGGTCAGTGAACTCTAATGTGTTGAGGATTCCTTTTAGCCTATCCAAGAAAAAAATCTCTGCTCCTAAGAGAAGGTCTGCTGTGATAATAAGTTTGCTTGATCAGGTATTTTTTCTTGTAAGCATCTCTCAGGGCTGTGTCCAAATTGCCTAAAATCTGAAGTTTTTTGTTTGTTTGTTTATTCTTTCATCTCTGGTCTCTGGATTTGGTGTTTGGTATTGATGTGGGAGGAGGCTGGGGAAAGAAAACATGGGGAATAACTCTATGTTCAGAGCCTTTAGTCCAGAAACTTTAAAAAGAATCAATTCAAATATTTAATGCTGACTCACTGCCTATGCACCTTGCAGGTTGTTCACTCAGGCAAAATATTTACCTAGCTTGGGTTATTTTTATCTTAAATGCTAGAGATGCCTGAAGGGAAATGGGAAATGAATGAATGCCTGAGCAATTCAGAGTCCCTTGAATTGCTGTCACAGTCACACTGCTCTTGTTGTCTTCTTCATTCTGGATTCTGCCTTCTCCCAGAACTGCTGAGCTCCTGCAGCTCCAGGTGTTCTCCCTGCAGCACAGGTGCCCTGAGAGACATCTAAGGGGATGCTGCACTCCACTCTACAAAACCAAGGGGATTTTGATTACTTGTGGCCAGAATCTGGAATACAGCTTTCAAACTCTCCAGAAGTACCAGAATCCAGACCAGGTCTTGCCATTCATCAGGATTTCCCACTCTTCTTGAACTCCAAGTCTTGTAGGAAAGATGTATGATCACTGAATTAGGTGCTATCACCATGTGTGTGCACCCTGGATTTCCAGAGCTGGATTTCCACACTTCAAAGACATTTCAGTGGCTTTGTGGCAAATTAGTTATTTTCTTCATTCCCTTTTTTTTTTTTTTTTTTTTTTTTGGAGGATCTGGTGGGGATAATTTCTTTCAGTGGGTGCTCCAAACTTTTCAGTGATGAGTTTGCTTCTCTGGAATCATCCTAACATTTGTTTTTTCACAATGTCAAGAGCTTTTGACCTGTGGGGTAAACCCAGCCTCCTGCCTTGTTCCTGCTCCCATTTCTGCTGGATGTGGATATTCCATGGGAGATGGGGCAAGGGCAGTGTTTTCTTGGAGCTGAAGGTGTTAGCTGATAGTGCAGCAATTTTCCAATGATGATGATTATTGGAGCACAGGAGGAATGCCTCTTTTCCAAACTGAAAGGAATCAAATAATTTAAAAAATAGATTGTGAGCTCTTGTGAGTTGTTCAAGCTGCACAGAATCACAAAGCCTGTTCCACAAGTGATTTTTATTTTCCCTAGATTGGCATCCTAACTACAGATTGCCAACAAGTGTGGCTTCCTTCCTTCAAAGCAGTGCCATCAGTCTAGTGCCTGTTTATTCTGTTAAAATATGGTTCATTCTATTTGCTTTGGGTTTGTAGCAGTTCAATTCTGCTGTTCTCTGTCCCAGCCCATAAAAAAGAAATATTTAAGAGATTTTTGATCATGGTCAAGTTCCTCTGTGTTCATGTGGCTCACTTGCCACCCAAAGAGGTGAGTCCTGGTGAATATTTAAGTTACACAACTGAGGTTTTATTCTTGAGTATTCTTTCTTTTCTTTTGTTTTGTTTTGTTTTTTTTTTCTTTTTCCCCTCATAGAAGCAGTGGTGCTGCAATGATTTGAGAGTTTTGAGCTCCATAGGCCTAATTTGCTTTCTGGAGAAAAGAACTGAATCCTGAGCTCAGGGGAGAGAACTATTTCTCTTTTGCAACCATTTAAGAAAAATGTAGAATTTTCAATGTAATGAAATAGGAAGCTTTCCAGACTTAAAAAAGTAAATAATTTATCCTGGAAAGACTGCTCAATGGTCCTAAAACTAACTGGATTTTTAGGTGCTCATAGGAACAAGAGTAATTTACTCTTTACCTGTAAAATTGCTCTTCACATATCACTTCAATATGTGATATGGAGTTTTTTTTTTTTGTTGTGATATGAACTAATCAGGGTGAATGGTGTTTTCTGAGGGAAGGAAATGAGTGCTCTTAGGCTGAGTAAGAAGAGCAAGAATGTTTGTTTGGGGTTTTTTGGTATGTTTATTGAACAGTATTTACATGGGTTTTGTTTTGCAATGGGAAAATACTTTGTGGTAAATTTTTATGTAATTTGGAGTTACTGGTTTTTTGGGGTCTTTTGTTTTTTTTTTTTTTTTTTTGCAGTGTGCTCCTTCCCCATAAAAAACAAACTGAAAATGATAATTTCTCCGAGGCAACAGGATTGAACAATGTATTGGTTTTTCCCAGATGGAAGCAGAGTGCAAATAAGAAGCTATTTTGAGGAGAAGAACACGTTCTTTGAAGTGGATAAACTTATTTATTGTTAGCATCTGAAGCTGTCACAGTCAGTCTATGGACTGAGCATGATAATAGCTGCCTCAAAGGTTATCTTCTTGTGCATTCCAACATTTGCACAGGAGGTGAGGTGTGTGGGGAGGGTTAGGTAATAGATTTTGTTTTGGTTTGGCTTTTTTGTTTTCTGGATTTTTTTTTTGTTTGGTTTTGGTTTTTTGGTTTTGATTTTTTTTTTTTTTTTGTGGGGGGGGGACTTTTGGGATGAAGGTTTTTTGGTGTTTTTTAATGTTTTTTTATATGACCTTAAGCAGAAAAAGCAGGTTGTTCATCCTGCCTCCCTCCAGCTCAGTGCTGTGCCAGGAGCTCCTTCTGGGGTTACCCATCCTCAGCTGGTTTGAGTTTCCATGGCAAAGTTTCCTCCTGGGCAGGAGGGGACCCTGCCAGGGGTATTCAGGTGCTGTTGACACCCAGGTAAATTAAATGGAATTATTTAATCTGGTCTTCAAGCCTGGACAACAAAAATGACTCATGTTCTTCCTAAAGCTTTAATAACAGAACAGAGACCTCAAATGTGCTGCTTTGACACATTAATTAGCTGCCATGCTTTCTTCTTCTCCAAGTTAACCTTTCCTTTGGTCACTTGATTGAAATTGCTGATAATTGCAGGGCTGTTAGGGGTCTGTTTGTGCAGGGTGGATTTTAAAAGGGGAGAAGGCAAATGGTTCCTATCACCTGAGAGCTGCTGGGTTGTGCTTGTCCCACACTCCTCCTCTTAAAAAAAGGGGTAACCAAAGAGGGAAAAAAACAAAGATAAACCCAAGAGAATACCACAAGAAAACCAGGTCTTCCTCATTGAAAATAAATGGAATAGTGAGAGTGGACTGACTCAAAATTACCATAGGGAATATTTCTTTGCCTGTTTCCTGCATTATGTTACAATGTGTTGTGCTCAGCAGTTCAAGAGGATCAATACATTTTTAATTTTTTTTAATGACTGCTGAATAATGTATTGTACTCTTGCAGGAAAAAAATAAGAGTTTGGATTGTTTGAAACTTTATGGCTAAGCAAAACAAAAAAAAATGGCACAGGTTAACTTAAACTGGTATAGCTTCCTGGATCTCAGGGTTTTTTGTGTAGATGTTTAACATTGTGCCATATTTAATATTTTCCTTTCTGGGTGTGTGACAAAGAACCTCACCAATTTTTTTTTTTCCCTAACAGACTTTGTTTTTTTTTTGTTTCTCAGTCAATGAAAGCCAACAATGCTTTCCACTAGATGTTCTTATGACACTTAATTTCAACTTTTCTCCACTACTTCAGTCAAAGGCTGGAATTTCTGTATAGTTTTGATTGCCCTTTTCTTAGCTAAGGTCTCTATTTTCAGAAAATAATGTCATTAAAGGATGACTCAGTCCATTTGTGTGCTCAGTCATTTGTATTCGAGTGTTACAGAAAAGTCCACTTGAATTTTCTGGTTTGTAGTTATTTTAAACCAGGACATTACAGATACTGTTTAGTCTGATAAAACATGAACTTCTGTTTTGAGAAATGTTGTATTCTTTCTGCTGTGATAATTCACTGTGGAGAGGCATGGGGCCCTCTCTCTCTCATGTCTGTGCTATAAAATAGCATCTACCATTCAAACAAAACTTTTTATGGGCAGGGATGAGTCATTCTTACATATTCCTATTATGCCTTTCACAATGGAATTGGTCCTTCTCAGTACTACCACTTTTCATGTAATAAAGGTAGCAGTAAAAATACTTTCCTGAACTTGTCTGCTACAAAAAAAAGTGCCATTACCTCACTTTCAGGAATATTAAACTTTTTTTTTTAGGTGACCTACTTTGTAGGGTAGATATTTCTGAGAGCTCTTCCTTTTTCCACAGCTAATCTGCCTTTACTGTGTAAATCTCAGTTTATTTGTCATTTAGTGCATCCTAAATACTTTTAATCCTAACTGAATCTTCAGTTTTAAGTTAGTGCTGTATTTTGTGATCACAAACCAGAAACCCTTGCATGGATTTTAGGTTGTTTCTGTGACAGGTTTGTTTGATCTCCTCTTTGGATCACACACATGCAGTCACCCTGGAACTGCTGTCATGATTGAATTAACATTATTTAAATAAGTGGCTGCTGAGTACAGCCTGGAATAGCTGTGAGGTGAGGATACCTTCCCTGCTGATGGAGGAGACAGAGCCCTTAGGATACAGGCTTCAGGAACAGAAAATGATCATTGGTCTGAGGAGTCACAGGTGTCTGGGAAAGTGCTTTTATGCAGGAGCAGAAGGGCTTGCACAGGTATTCAGGGCACACTCTGCTCTCTCATGCTTGGCTGGAATGGGAGTTCTCTCATCATAATTTAGGGCAGCAGCTCTGTGACCTGTGTGCATGCACAGTCACTGATTTAACCTTAAATCACCTGCAGGCTGGGACTGTTCCACTGTGTTTGTGCTGTGCTTGCTGCCACTGCTGCTGAGATGGACAATTTCACCTGCATGGTCAAATGGCTTGTGCTCTCCTGAGAGCCCACTGAGGTGGCTGTAAATTATGCAGGAAAACAGCTCCTTGCTGCAGTGTTTAGTGATGCCATTCTGGGAGGGGGAAGAAATGTAATAATTTAAATAGAAAGCAATGATGTGGCTCTAGATGCCTCTTTACCAGAGTGATCATATTTTTTTTTTTTTTTGGTTGTGCTGAGCTGATGCTGTGGCACAGGAATCTGGTTTTTCAAGGACAGGCTCTAAGTGTATTGTTCCTCCAGGACTTTGCCCTTCCCTTGCTGAAGCTCTTGCAGCTCCTCTGAGCCCATTTCTCCAGCCTGGCAAGGTCCCCCGAGCAGCAGCACGACCCTCTGGCATCTTGGCCACTCATTCTCTCAGCCCCATCACCCACACCATGGATGAAGAAGATATTGGACAGGGTTGGGCTCCTGGGGTGCCTCCAGCCAGACTTTGTGATCACAGCCTCCTGAACTTGGCTGTTCAATTTCAGTTCACCACTCAACTTGTGTTTTATCAGATTTTCTGTCAGCCTGTTATGGGAGAAAGTGGTGAAACTGTGCTGGCTCTCCCTGATGGTTTCCTTGTCCTTTGTGTGCTTGGAAATGATTCCCAGGATTACTTTTTCAATTATCTTTGCAGGGATGGAGGCTGACCAGACTGTGGCTCCTCAGGATTTCCCTACTCCCCATCCCTCTTTTCCTGTCCCAGCCTAGAAACTGCATTAACCCTTCATGATTGTCGATCATAGCAGCCACTTGGGTGTCTTTATTTAAGGCTGGCTCTTTGGTGTGTTTGTTTCCCTGTATTTTTGGTGTGTTTTTGCCAGGTTGCCATGCAGATGGATTTTTCCTCATATCAGCTCCCAGTATGGGCACTTTGGAGCTGCAGCAGGGAGCAGCAGAGAAGGTGGGAGTAGCTCAGAGCAGAACCAGCAGTTAAGCTGTGTAGGACCGTGACTGGTGTGAGTTCACTTTTCCATGTGGTGCTTAGAGGTCAGATGCACATTTCTGTACTCTTCACAAAACAAAGACATCAGAGAGAGAATTTGAGCCAGATACTTTGCTTGTGCTGTTTTAATTTGTCTTACCCAAACAGTGGTTATTTCTTAGGGGTGGTGAATTTTAATTTATGCTTTGGAACATCATATTAGACCATCTTGAGGAATCTAAGCAATTTGAATATTGCAAATTGTCACTCTTATTTGAGCTGTCATGTGGAGGTACCCAGCTTGCTGTAGTCAGACTGCAGCTTGGCTCCAACAGCAGGATTATATTGCCTCTATATTCTGTCACCTTCACAGCCTTCTGATTTAATTAGGAGTTGCCTTCCTGGCTTTTGGAAAGCTGCATGAATTTGCCTCTCTCTCTTTGTTATATCTACTTGCTGATCCAGACCTTGATCTTTCTGGTTCTTCCCCGAATTTCCAAGTGTCTGGGAATAGTTCTGGTACACACCTTTATGTTTTCAGTGCCTGCTTTTTCCATTCTTTCTTTGTACCTAAGTCTCTCACTTACTTCAATTTCTTTCTTTTTCTTGACTCAGTTGTCCGTAATAGTTTCTGAATCGTAACCACTTTTGTATTAGATTTTGGATACATTTTTATTCTTTTTTCTGATTGCAGAAGCCGTTTTCTTCAGTTCTTGCTTGTCACTCACTGTCCTCTTATTGCCTGGTCTTGGGAGTCCCACATCATTTTATCCCCACTTTTCCTCTCCCTCCGACTTTTCTAATAATTTAAGCTTTTTTTTCTGCTTTAGATTTCCCTAAAAGCTATAATTTTATTTTCTTTCTACTTGGAAAAATATCCTTGCCTTTTGAGACAGAGGAATACAAACAATTTATCATTTTATAGAGGTCAAGAATGCTTTAATTAAAGACAGAAATTTCAATACAAAATAAGTATATGTGGTATATAGAGCATGGCCCTTTATAAAAAGTTATGCCTTAATATTTTTAAAAAAGAGTTCTTATATTTTTAACTTCTTGGATTCTCTGCCCACATAATTATGTGTGGCAGAAGTTCTAAGTCTAAGCAATTTCTTCTAAAACTGTGGTATCAGTAGGCATATAATAGTATTTTATTATTTTCTTTCCAAAATCTCTGTATATAGTGAATGAGATGTTAAATGTGTTTAAATTATATCTAGGCATGTGAAACGTGATTTTTCGGGTTTTTCACTGACTTTTTGTATTAAATTTAAGTAAATAATTGCTGTCTTATCAATAATGGCAACAAAATGATCTTTCTGTTGGAACTGTTCTTATTTATGGAGTGAAATAGGTGCAGTGTAATAGCAGCAGACACAATTTCTCATTAATAGGAAATAATATTGCATCTAAAATCACCAGACTGGAATATTCCAGAATGTTTAATGCATAAATTATAAAACTCCCGGGCATAAAGTGTGTATTTAACATCACCTGCATGAAATACTCCAGTGAGTTCAAAGGTATGTTGCAGGTTTTCTAGTTAGTTTTTTTGGTTTGTTTTTTCTGACAATTGAAATGGATAAACAAATTTGCATTTTTGATATGTTTGGGGCACAAATTGCTGTTTTCATGACAAAGATGTTAGTCTTTACTCTTGGAATTTTTGTATATGGAATATGAGGTTTGGTGTTGTCAAAGATAATGTTTATTTAATGGTTTATTTGTTTGCCTGACTCCTTTGCTTTTGGGTGCAGCACCACTGATGTTCATCAGCAATAATTTTGTTCAGTGTCACTTCCAAAATAGAACTTCTCTTGTTATGGTATCAGCTTCCCATGTGCTCCATCTCTTTTTCTGCTGCTCTGAGTGGCATGTGGGCTCAGTCCAAGCTGGAGTTCTCATTTCCCAAAACATTCCCAGTTGGGATGTTGGCTCTGGGACATGTGAATATGAAACAACTCTGAAATGCACTTCTGGACTTCATTGCCTATCAGTAAATCTGTGTTACTGCCTGTATTTCATGGGTTATAAATCAGCAGTGGTACTCGATTTTTCCTGTTTCCTGTGGCTTGAAGCACATTCCAAATGTTTTCATGTCCTGGGTTTCTCACTAGATCCCGTCCATCTTCCAGGGGACAATTCTGATTCCAGCAATGGAAAGGATTCCTGACAGCTCAGGTTCTTTGTGGGCTTTGAATTTCACTCTCACAGAGTGTCCAGTTGGACCCTGGGAAGCAAGGGACTGGGGCTGAAGATCTGAAAGAGTGTTGCTTACACATGGTAGCTTTTCTAACCAATTATATTAAAATGTAATTTTTTCTCTCTGGTTTATGGGACTTCAAAGACTCAACTCACCCAGAAAGTCTGTGATGGCTTTATCTCAGAGTCCTGAAACTGAGTCTTTATCAGAAACATAAATAATTTGACACAGTCCCTGACTTTGGGGCAGGAAGAGACCAGAGATAGGGTGAAGGTTGGTTTGTCTGTCCCCCTTTGGGTTGTGATTCACCCATTCCTGTGCAGGTCATTGCCAGGACATCCTGGAAGACCATGTGCTTACTCCTGCAAGGCTACCTGGATGGCAAATACAGGGGCTCTTTGTCTTCTGGTTCTGTGTAAACTTTCACCTCTGGAGCCACAATCCAGCAAAATAAATAAAACACTGAAATCCTTGTCTGATTTTTTTTTTTCTTTCTGCAGTCCCAAATGCAGAGAACCGAGTCAAACACACATTTATTGATGCACATTCCCAGCAGGCTTCCATTTATATTTAGTGTGTTTTGTGTTAAAAAATAACAAACCTCTCTCCTGTGCAGTTGTTTTCATTTTGAGCTTTTCACATGCATGTAATCAGTGTCTTACTGAGAGCAGTGCAAGCATAACTTTCTTTTTTTAACCACAGGACCTAGAAGTGAGGCAATTTTGAGTGCTTGAATACAAAACTTGCAGTGCAGTACTACTGAGTGTGTTTATATCCAACATTATGACAAAGAAATGAAGCTTGAGTAAATAAAAGTAATATATGGAAGTATTTTTGGCATTAACAGCTAATGAACAGTCTTTATCTTTAGGTAATTCTCTGAACTATGTATAATGTCTGCAGTAAGGTATTGATACCACTGATAATAATTAGTGTAGTGAATTTCTGGAAGCACTTTGTGCTCCACTGTAGCATAGTAAGCTAGAAAATGGAATTTAAGCCTCATTTTTACATGGAAGGCCTAATGGAGGCATTGGGGTGAGCAGGATTGTAGGTCAGGAGTTTCTGTTCCTGTTGATGTCTCTCAACCTTCCACAGAACAAGTACACAAATACACCTATTTAATGAGATTTGAATTTGGGGTTCTTTGTGAGCCTTCTCTGAAATATGACAACACCTTTTAGTATTGGATGTATCCATTCCAATAGACATTTGGCTCTTCCTTGGGCTTTCAATGACCTGTCACCACTTCTTTTTTTTTTTTTTCAAGTGTTTGTTTGTGTGTTTGTCAGTTGTTTTATCTAATGAGCTTCTGTTTACCCAAGACTGGAATTGAATGAACGTGAAAGCTGTAAAAGCATGATTAACTTTTGGGGTTTTTTTATGTTTGGTTGTTTTTTGTTTGTTTGTTTCTACACCTAAAACAACATATTTTTGTGGCACAATTTTTTGTAGATCCCAGTGTGTACAATTTATCAAATAACAACCAGAATTTTTACATAACTATATATCTCCAATTTACTGCTACACTATAGAACTGTGAAAATCATCTAATTCCATTGCTCCTCAAGAATCTTTGGTTAAAATCCTGGTTGAGTTACTTCTGTTTATTTATCTCATATTAAATTAGGCATGAGTTCTTCTTTCATCCCTAGCCTGACACAGGAAAAGTAATTGTTTAATAATGTTTTAGAGCCTTGAGAAATCAAGAGTGTCTCAGCCAGAGGTTGAGAAGATATCTGGACTATCTCCAGAATTCCCAGTCTAATTACTTTCTTCTTGTTCAACTGAAACAAATTTATCTTTAGAAAATATGAAATGTCAATGAAATATGAGTTCCTGTATTAAACTTATTTTTCAATTAGAGTAACTGGAAATAGTGCACAGAACTAACTTTTCCTAATTGTATGGTGAGGAAATGAATTTCCATAGAGTTACAGGAAAAATATTATAATTACCATTTCTCTTTTGACTCAGCAGTTGACAAAAGAATAATCACCTTTTTGGAGGTATTTTTAACTTAGCCTTTTAAGCATAATGACTCTTTGATTTTAGCATGTGTTTAATTTTCAAGACCCTATATGATAGCTATATTTAAAAAGTAGTATGTGTGCTATTTTAATCCATTGCCTTTTTTTGCAGTACTTTCTAAGCAAGGGATTGGAGGAAGCAATATGAATATTATGCTTTTCAGGTATATTCATAACTATTTTTGGCTTGTCCTCATTAAAGGGGAGGTATGATGGCTGAGACAGGGTTTCAGATGCTGTTTCCTTTAAGGTGTGTTGCCTTCTACAGGAATCAAGAGACAACCTCAGGAGGCAAAATGTGTTTTATTGACAACTCAGAAGAATATCATAGTATAATTTAAATACTTCTACTGAAGATTGTAGTTTTCAATGAAAGCATGAAGAGATGAATGAAAAGGAAGCCTCATCAAGTTGTTGTTAAGGAATGATTCTAAAGATGGAAACATGAGTGTGTAACTGCCCAGCTAAAGGATATAAAAAGAGAACAAAGTTAAAACCAAAACAACACAAATACCTTTAAATTATGGTAATTCCTCTGAGCAGCCTTTTATGGGATTGGTTGTGGGCTCCAGCTGTTGTGGAAGTTGTTTGAGTTTTCAAATTAAATTGTTGCCTCACATGAAGTTATGAAGCATTAGCTGTGTGTCACTCACCCAAATTAAAGGTTTCCATCTCTAGATTAGCTCCCCATCTGGGTTGTGCCAGGGAGCTGGAGACTTCAATGGAATCTTCCAGAAGGGGCAGAGTCACAGCTTTATGTGCAGGATTACATCCAGTGCTGAGATCTTAGAGGTTTTATTGTGTTGGAGGCAGAGATCCTGGAGTTTTTGCTGAGTCCATGAGGATGCCCAGCTCCTTGGGATTGGTGATGCTGGAGCTGCAGGGAGAATAATGCTCCATTCAGCAGGAGCTGCTGCAGTGTCACTTTGGTAAATCTGTGCTGGCTGTGCCATCATCAAATCCTCTGCAAAGCTGGAAATAGGGACACAAACTCTACAGCTTGTCCCCAGGGCAACTCTGACATTTCCATCCTCAGCTGCACTCTGCTCACCTCCTGCTCCTGAGGGGTAAAACTGTCCTGCACAAAATTGGGAATGTCTCACCTCTGGACTGGCTGGTGCAGTATTGCTGTTTTCTGGATCCAACATTGCTGGTTCTTGTCTTTCTACCTTGCCAATTTATCTTTATTCATGGCCTGTGCAAGGCACTGGTTGAAGGACACATTGCTCCAGGAGCAGCTGGAGTAAGGATGTCTGGTTTGCTTTCTATTTTTTTCTGTTCAGTTTTGCACTTAGAAAGCAAGCAAATGTTGTTTGGATTAAAGAAAAAAAAAGTCTGCTGTGTAAAATTTGCTCAGAACTCTGTATCCCTCTTTGGTTTAATCATCTAAGAACAAATGAGATTTTCTGTTGGGGAAGTAGTTTTATATGTATTTGTGTTCCTTGCCCTTGTGCAGTAGTACTGCCAATTATATTTATTAGCCCTAAATATTAAACAGCTGGAAGGATTCCATTGTATATAAATAAGACATTTGAGACCTGGAAGGATGCCATTTCTAATACAGCCAGCTGGTGCTTTTTACAGTTACATTCAGCACAACACTACTGAATTTCACTGTACATTGAGTGTTGTGCTAATGACAAGAGGAGAACGTGGGGTGGTTTGGGATTTCTCTAGGAAATGCCATTGTGTAAACAGACATTGTTCTGAAAGACTGGCTAGCAGGGAAATGCTATATTATGCACCTGTTTTTTGCATTTTGATGTAAATACTTTTTTTGTTTATGTGTTTTGCTGGCAAATACAAAACAACAAACTGCAGGGGCTTTTCAAATGTGAATTTTTAAGTGTTCTTGTGCCACAGATGTTTTTCACTTTCACTGTTGTGGTGCTGTTTTCCCATTTAAGTAATGGCTTCATTTTTTAAAAATGCTGATGCTTCTGAAAGCATTTGCTCATTCTTTGGTGTGTGGTTTTTTTTTTTTGGTGTTTTTTTTTTTTGTGGTTTTTTTTTTTTTAATTAAGGCA